>CM057815.1:72381687-72969187 GCA_030067965.1 Latrodectus elegans
AGATAAACTCTAACATATTTGGAAATTAATATCAGAATGCATCCTAATGATCATATAAAATAAATTGTGAATTATTAGTAAAGAAAAACTGAGATTTCTTTGTTGCACGCGTATCAGCTTTCTTAATTTAAATTTTACTTCTAGGTGTGCGAACTGCATTTCAAAGTGATATTTTGAGAACTAGCGAAGCTTTCAATGAGGTAAAGAGTAATATAGTTGTGATCCTAAAATATCCGAAATTACATCCTAATGCTGTACCTTGTATCTTTAATGGATGTTGAAAATTATTAACAAATATAAATATCACCAACATTATTTATCAATTTAACCGCAATGATGTGAAAATACTCTTCTGTGTGAAGTAATTGTTCAAAGTAAAAAGAGAGACTTGTGGAATACAAGCAAAAATATTGTTTTGCAAATTTAGATGAAATGGAAAAATGGTTGAAAAATATAGATATTTTCGATTTTTGGGTTGCATTCAAAAGAAAAAGCAATTTTGTGTTTTAAATATTGGTTACAAACCACATCGAAGTTAGAGTAATTTTGTTGCTGTTGATGAAAATTTGACTATAAAAGGTTTTAATAAAAATGTGCCAATAAAAAAAAGAGTAAGTATTCATTACCATTTCAAATTAATAATGTTATTGATATTAGTACTATAAAACAAAATATTAGGCTAATTTAATTAAATAAATGTTATCAGGATTATGAAACATATTTGTATGATTTAAATGATAATATTTTATCTTGTTTGTCAGAAAACACTGTAATATGTAGAGAGATGTTTTGTGTTCGCTTAAGGAGGAGATGTTTTTGAAAGGTTATATTACTGGTGATTTGTTTTAATCATAGTGTATATACAGTTATAGTAAGTAAGAATGTGAATGAATCTGAAATTTACCGATCTTTCGAAAAAAGGGAAAATGAACATGCTGTTAAAGAAGAAACATTCTTTATAGTCAAATCATGTATAAATTTATTTCTTAAAATTATTTCCAAAAATATGATGAATCTATAGTGATTAATACTCAATCCATATATATATATATATATATATATATATATATATATATATATATATATAAAGAAAAATTCAAACGTTACCTAATTCTGAAAATAAAAATTATATTTTAATGTAATTTGTAACAGAAATTGTATCCAATATATTTATATCGTTTTAAAACTAAAGTATTTTTTAAAAGAAGTTTTAGTATATTCGTGTAGTTTATTTTTATCCATTGTTCGGTATCCATCAAAATAAATTGAATAAAAATGTAATACATATGTACATATAATATTGTTCTAATATATATTAATAATATACTTGTGTTCTAATATGCTGAATAATGTTTATGTTTTTTCTTCAAAATAATTTGTGAATTAATTTTAGAAGAAATGTAAGAAAAGTGTGATTATAATAAATTATTTTATCCTTCGTTATTTGTCTTTTCTACTTCAGTCATACAAAATAGTTATCAATTTATCACTCATTAAATACTGTACCTCTATCATATATATGGAATATATTTATAAAATAAACTATTCATGTTTTTGTATTTAAAAGATATTAAAGACATATTTTTAATTCATAATAGATTATGTTGCTAATAATTATATTTTAGATTAAATCATACCATCTGGATTTTAAAAAATGCACAGAAAATATTAATAATATATATATATATATATATATATATATATATGTATTACAAAAATGATTTATCTTTATGGTATTTTATTTATTTACGCAGATATATATCAGATATATATTTCTTTTAAAAGTACACCACCGAAAATATAAATTCCAATATTGAATAAAATTTTGTAGAGATGATCTTAATATGAGTCGAAGGTTTGCTATTCACAATTGTAAGTTATACTTACAATTGCTGTAAGTTATAATTGAATAAATTTTTCATACAGCTGATATTGATTTTTTTAATATTCTTCTTAGAAATAATTTCAGAGTTAATTTCAATGTATAAAAAATGAATTGATAGGGGCTTTTAGACAACATGAAATCTGTTCCTTCGCAATATTTTATTCTTGAATTAAGGCAGTTGATTTCAGACACCGCCTGATGACGTCATAAAAGATCTTTTTTGGCTTTCTTAGCTATAGAGGGTGATGGTGTTAATCTATATTAAAAATAACCATACTTTCAATTAAATGTTTTGGATTTCCTAGAAATTTTATTTCGTGATATCTGATAGATAATTAAATTTGTGATTAGAAGGGTAAACCAAACTGTTATTGGTTCGTTTATTTTAAGTTTTCTTTGTAAAAATAAAAAATAAAAATTCTAAATAACTAAATGTATCTCCAGAATTTTATTAGTAAATTTCTCTCCTAGGATATTTTCGTGAATAGTGAATTCATAAAAGATGTCTTTGTTCCAAAATATATAACTTATGTATGAGGCATGCACTTTTCGCAGAATCGTGATTGATTCAAACCACAAATTCGCGAACAAGAATGTTCTTATGGGTACAAGTTTATGTGGCTTGTTTAAAAGCATATATCTAATTATCAATCTAATTAACATGAAATGGGATTGATTGCAGATAACTAATTCAACGAAAATACTGTTCGTTTCGATACAGATTTATTAGAAGGCCCTTTTAAAAGTTTACATAGTCCTCATACTATGACTAGGATTGGCTGAATAATTTCCTTTCAATTAAAAATTTAATTTCAATATTTTGTTGTGTATTATGTATAATTGTTGTGTATTATGTACATAAACCATTGTGTATTAATAATTAAAGAATAATTAGAATATTCAATATATTCATTCATAAATTTTCAGTAATTTAGTATTAGGATGTTTCAGTAATTTGAAAATTTCGTCGCAAGATTGTTTTCATCGTTAATATGTCTCATAATACATTGTTTTATTGTTTGTGATGGTTCAAAGAATTTAATTTATTCTCTGTACAACATAATAGAAAATGGAATTTTAAGAGTACTTTTATAAGGAAGCAGTCAAAACTTGTAATATTCTATGAAAACTAACACTCATATTGAATGGAATTTGAATGGACTCGAATTTGAATTTAATATTTCTGAGTTCTGTGCGTTCCATGGCTTGAACATATGAGATTCCCAAAAATATTGCTTTTGGTTTTTTCTTTACATGTCTAGATATTAATAAATTTTTCATGGAACATTTATTATAAATCAAATATACGACAAAAGTAATTTGATAAAATTTTGTCGTTCAGTTTGCGCAAAGAAATTAGCAGTCTCTGAATAAGGATAGGTGAAGTATACCTAGGAGTTCTACTTATTTATTTACTCCTGGGATGATATTTGGAGTAAATTTTTCTTTGGTGTTTGTTGTTTCTTTTGATTTCTTAATTTGTCTCATTTTCTTTGACGGAATATTTCGATTTCGTTCTTATTTGAAATTTTTGATTTTTGTTTTGGGTATATAATTTGGTGTGAAAGGAGTGGAGGTATTTCGCTGTGGTCACGACTTTGATACTACGTAAACCCTTCCCATTTTATTACAAACTCCTAATCCAGAAGCCGAACACCATACCCTAACTAATAGTTAATGAAGACTAAAAATATATTAAAATATTTTAAATACAATATAGAATTTGATGCATATTTAAATTGTAATAACAAATTTTAAAAAGAAAACTATAAATTTTCACTAAATCTTATAACAAGACTGTAACTAAATGAAACCATATAAGACAAATATGTGATAATGAAAATACTGGTCACTGGAAAAGTTTAAATCAATGTAAACAGACTGCCAAGCAATTTGCACAATGTCAAGGAAAATGATAAACTCAAAATAAATTTTTACACATTTATATTAATAACTGAGAAAAAGATTGATGTAATACGAAGCCTCAAATAAGAAATCTGAAATTCAAAATATTCTGGAAGATTAACAATTTAATGGATTGAAATCACTGAATGATACTTATTTACCAAAAAATTCATAATAACATTTAATTATATTGTCATAATTTCATATCACCCTTCTGCCAGATAAAGTGTTAAAAACGATTAAGGATAAAAATTTATTCTTAAAGAGGAAGAAGCGGTTTAACATAATACTAAAGTTGGCAAATATTCTTTACGCAAAGTCCTTTTGCAGTCATATATCCAAATTGTTTGAAGGATGCTGAAGAACATATATGTTAGCAGTGCACAAAGAAATTAGTGCAAAATGTAGATAAAATAATCCCTGAAATAATTAACACTATCTGAAGTTTTCTACACCCCAGAGGAAAACCTTCATAAAAATCTCAACGCATTTAATACATAATACCATAACTGATGGAAGATGAAATGATGACTCAAGTATAATGAAATGGCCTATGTTATTAACCAGGAGGAATGCGGTACTTCTGTCTGTACTCTTAAAGATTATTTTTAAATTCTCATTTGATAATTTAATGTAATAATAATTTCTTTCGATTTTATTTTCTTTAACTTTATTAATATTTTTTACAATTCCATTTATTTTAATAAGGATTGTTATTGTATCTGATTTTTTAAACTATTTATTATAAGCTGGAAATATATATTTGGTAATTTTTTCTTTGGGGATTGTGCTCTTTATAACATTGTTTATGTTGTTGTAAAATGGGTATTTCTATTAGTGGGGTGGCTCTAATTTATACTTGTTTGACTTTTATTTTTTTTAAATTCACATTTCTATTTTCTCAAACGAAATTATTATGCAACGCACAATATTTTAAACTCACGTCTTTAATTATATGCACCTAATGTGAAATTTGAATTCAAAATATATTTAAAAAAATAATGGAAACATTATACAAAAAGTATTAAAATATTTTAAATAAAATGAACAAATTTATGAAATCTAATTAAACAAATAACTAATAAAGATATGTATAGTCAAATGAAAAATAATTTTCAAAATTCTAGGATTTCTTCAAATATTGTAATAGGTAAAAAATTAGATGAAATAATGTAAACTAAATTCTAGATTATATGAAAATTACTGGTTGCATGGAAAATTTAACATTATTGTAACAGATTCCAAGGGAAATTGTGTGGTCAAAATCAAATTTCAACCAATATAAAAATTCACAATCCAACTTCTGCAAAAATATTAGATTTATAATATTGTTGAAGATTCACATTTTAAGGGACTCTCATCACAGAAATAAATTTCACTTACCAAAAAATGGTAAGGAAATTAAATATACTGGCTCCATTTCTTATCACTCATTAAATTTTTATTCCTATTTGTATAGAAGAAATGGTTAAAAACAGTTAAGGAATAAAATATTATTGTTACAAAGGAAAATGAGATTTTACAACATATATGGCATATAATCATCACGTAAAGTCTTTATGCAGTGGTAACCCCAAAATATTTTTAATTTGTTGAAGAACATATGAGTCAGCAGTGTACAATGTTAAAAAAAAATTCCTGAAAAATTTGCAATGTGTAGAGCAAATCATTCCTGAAATAATTGAGAATATCAATATCAATAATTTTTACGCAGAGGCAGTCAGACAACACGATGTTAAAAAGAGAAGAATTAAGAATGATATTAATGAAGAACATGTAACAAAGAGTTAAAGAATTAAAAATCTTTGTGAGCTTCAAATACTTTGGATTTTTTAAAGTGGATTAAAATATTCTCAACAAATCAGCTATCAAATATCGAAATTGTGAATCTTATTTTGTAATTGTCCTCAAGAATTTGTCGGTATGATATTTAACACATTTCGACATTATTTCGATTGCCTGGAAATTTTGCTGATTGATATCTGATAGCTAAATAAAATTGCTGTTAGAACGGTAATCAAACTGATATTCCTTTTTTTATGTTTTCTTTGCAAAAAAGGGAAAAAAAATTCGAAATGCATTAATACAATTTCAGTATTTTATTAGTAAGTTTCTTTGCTAGAATTTTCTCGTGAACAATTTAACTCACTCAAGATACGTAGCCTTAAATGCCATAAGAAGCCGAGCGGGGACCTGAATGGTTAGCGCGATTGTTTTCCGTTCAACAGCTCGTTCGTTTGAACCCCACCTTGGGTATGGATGCTTGTGGTGGTTCGGAATCCGTTTTAAACCGTAGGTTGTGGTCTAATTAGCCCTCACGTGCAAAATAATGTCAGTTGAGCAACAAATCAGCCATTTTAAGAAGGCATTTTTACCTGTCTTTAAAAAAAGAAACATAAGTATGAGCTACACAATTTTTGCAGAATCCTGATTGATGGCAATCCACCAACTGACGAACAAGACTGTTTCTAAGGGTACGAGTTTGTTGTAAGGGTGTATTAATGGTTAAAACATGCCTCATAATACGATTACAAAATTCTGAATTGTTTCCTTTTAATTAAAAATATTATTTCAATAATAAACTGAAATTGTGTTTGGCTTAGAGCACGTTCACTTTATAAAATCAAGGAATTTTATAATAAAAAAATCAATATTTTATTACCGGGATTTTTCATAAACATTTTATAAAGTATGTTAAAAATAAAGTTGTGTACATCTAAGAAACGTGTTGGAGTGATATTAAAAAATCCAGTAATTCTGGGTTGTTGTAAAATATGTGTCTAACGTATCAAGAAACTAATTTAAGCGGATGAGGTTGTGGTATGTGAATTCCAATTCAAAGAAAGACATTTCACATGGATTTGCATTGATTACAATGTTTTATAATAGTCGAAACTGTCTTGATAATATGCTTAGAAAAAATCCGGAGTACTTTCCTTTCAATAATATTGTCTTACAACATTTAGCTATTCAGAATTAAGAAAAACTTAAGATCATCATTAAATAACTATATGAAGAAAAATTATAGAATAATCAATTTGTGTATGTGTGTGTGTGTTCACTTATAAATGTTTAATATTTGGATTATTTAAGACTGAAAATTCGCCGTAGGTGCTTTTCTTCGTTAACATGTCTCATAATACAGTGTTTGTGATAGTTGAAATAATTTAATTTATTCATTATATACAACTTGAGGGATAATTGAAATTATAAGAGTAAATTTTCTGGTAAGGAATCAAGTGATTATTTCCTATGAAATTAATTTTTATAATTTCTGCAACTTCCACCTGACATTTTAATAAAATATAATTGAATTTTGCGTATTTCGTTTTTCGAACAAAAATATCGATTTAGGCTTAGTCTTTACACGTTTTTGAGATTAATAAACATTTCCAGAAAGATTTGTTTTTTTATAAGTAGCTAAAAAATACTGTGACAAAAGGTATTTGAGATGAAATTTTGTCGTTCAGTTTGCGCAAAAAATACCACCGTATTAAGAAAAAACAAAATGGTGAATAATTATATTTATGACATTTATAAAAATATTATATTTGTACATTAGATCAAATATGGATGCGGATATAAAATTAAAATGTACAAAATAAAAGGAACAATTTAGATATAACAAGAAAACTTTAAAATTTAAAATTTTTTTTTCCTGATTTTAATTTAATTGGAAGATTTTGTCACTAGCAATTTTTTTTTTTTACAAATAGATCATATTTAATTACAGACAATTTCTTATATTTAGAATGCTCAGAAGGGATTTTTTTAATTTTTAGTGATTTCCAAATATTCAATTCTACAGATAAATTCTCGCAAACATCTTTTATGCGAAAATTATTAAAGGAAAAATCTTAACCATGCCTCTTTTGAAACGACTTTATTAAATGTAAGTATGAACTTCATAAACCGAATATTTAAGAATTTATGTACAAAGTGTTTTCATTTATGTTCAAAGTCAATCATTAAGTATAAGATAATTACAAGATTTTTCTTGAGATGGTGAAACAAAATATGAATTTTAAAATGCATTTGCAATAGTCTGTCAAATAGAAAATATTACTAAATTTATTCTTTCAAGTAAAAGGGGTTTTAATTCAAAACCAAATATTAATTTTAGGCATATACTTTTAAAGTTGCTTAAAAATTCAAAATTATGTAAAAACTAATAATTTGTTATTATTATTAGTATTTTATATACATATAGCAATTCAAAATGGAAGTTTAAACTTCGTATCGAGTCAAATCAATACTTGTTGTTTTTAAATAAAAAAAATTTACATTACTTAATTTTTTCTCTAAGATTTTCTTTACTTTATTATAGAATATTAAGTCAGTCAAAGCATGTGATATCTAATTACATATCTTTTAAAAATATGACGGTATTACTAATAATTTAATAAATTAAAATGTGGAATGGCAACTTTTACCGGAAACTTGGAAGATTAGCAATGAATGTTTGGGTTATGAAGAAATTACTGATTCGGAATATACAAGGATATTTTTCATAATTAAAATTGAAATGTAGTGCTTCATACTTAAATGTGAAAATATTATACTTAATATATCTTAATAAATGTTTGAATATAAATATAGTTAAATACACCAATGATCTAAACATAATCGAAATCCATAAGTAGAATTAAATGTAATATTTGTTCTCACATCATACAGGTCATAAAACGTTTAACGACTATTCTTAATTTATTTATAGTGTGTGTGTTTTCTAATTAACATTGTTGTCGTAGTGTAAAACGAAATAACCAAACTTTGAGAAAATAAATTTGTGTATTTTTATTGCACTGTAAATTTAAGAGTTTCCTCATCTCCTTTCAAATAAAGCTGTAATAATATAAAGGAAAGGATGTAATAAAAATTGGAACAATGAGACAAGTGCAATAATCAATGAATTCTTCCTCTCGGAATAGATGATTGATCTTGGGAAAATTGCAAGAGAAGTTTATGTTTTATGATATGCTTTATGTATAAATCTGGCCAGTCGGGATTAAGGGGGAAAGATTTCTGATCTATCCCATGGAAGTGTAGGAGGTAGTATGGAACTTTGGAAAACCAATGGTGTAAATAGGAGGAGCTAAGACGAGAATTAAAATCAACATCTAGAAATGGACACAAGCTAGGATTGGGTCCTCATTAAGCATAATAAAAAGCTAAAATGATGTTAGTTGTAAACGGAGTATAACTGCACTGCCTAGCAGAAGCCCTGCCTCGTCTGTCCTGAATGGTGAACAAATAGGCGAGAAGGAGAGATGATAAAGTCTGAGGAGAAATAGCAGAGAAAGGGAAAAAAGCTCATTAGCAATGAGCAAACCAAGCGAGATCCTGAGCCGGTAATGCCATTGAGGAGACACCACACTCTACTTCTTATAGGGGGTAAATCTTATCTCTCGTTCATTTTCCCTCTGGTCAAACTCAGTTATGATTGATTATAGTGTAAATATCATAAAAAATAATAATGTTAGTATTTTCTCAATTATTTAATCAAGAATGTTTTAATTATAAATGTAAATTCCTCTTATAATAAAGTTACTAAAATAAATGATTAAGTTTTATTGTATTTTTGTTTTGAATTTATTTCTGTCATTCAATCATTTAAATAACGAATCTGGTTTTCCTCGGAATCTTCTGAAATTACAGAGTTCACCACAACAATAGTAAACTCTCACGAATTAAGTAAAGCTAAAGATAGATATTTGCTCCACCGAACTAAACTGAAGACTATGATTACTAAGAAAAATTATTGTCCTTTAATTGTGACATACAGATAAGTATAATATCCTGAAAAGATAATTTTAATAGCAAAGGTTTTTATTAACAATATTGGGGTTTCTTACTCTCTTTATTGTGCTAATAATGTTTAACTTTATTTTGTATTTAATAATTTAACATTTTATGTTTAAAATATCATGTCTGAATATTATATATATCCTCAATGATTTGTTATGTATGGCTTATATTAATTTTTGTAGTGTTTGTATTGAAATCTGTTGGTTTTTATTTGTAATTGTTTAAGTCATATTATTTGTGTTCATTTCTGTTTTCTTTAAACGGAAATTTTAAGCTCCACGCAATATCTTAATGTCTCCTCTTTAATTATATACACCTACTGTCAATGAAGAACACAAAATCAAATTAAAAAATAAAGAAATCTAAAAAAATTATTAAAATATTTCAATTAAAATGAAGAAATTGCTGTAATTGAAACGAAACAAATAACCAACAAAGAAAAATATTATCAAGCAATAAAAATAATTTTGAAAATTCTAACATTTCTTTAAATATTATTACAGGCAAAATATAAAAGATAAATAAATAAATGATAAATAAAGGAAATTATGTAAAAAAAATAATGGATGATATAAAGCTACTGTTTACATGGAAAATTTAACATTATTGTAACAGATTCCAAAGGAAACTGCGCGGTCAAAATCAAATTTCAAAAATAGAAAATAAATATTCACAATCCAAATTCTGCACGAATAAATATTAATTTATAGAATTAATGGAGATTTACATTATAATAGATTCAAATCACTAAATAAAATTTAATTTACCAGAAAATGGATAAAAAAATTTAATTTAATATTTCCATATTTCCTTGTCGCTCTTAATTTCTTCTTAATTGCTTTTAAATAAACGATCAAAAACAGTTAAGGATAAAAATACTTATAGAGGAAAACCATGTTTTACTCCATACTTTATTGATTGCGTGTGCAAATATTGATAATGTAAGGTCTTTAGACAGACATAGCTCCAAAATGTTTGCGATGAGTTGAAGAACATATGAGTCAGCAGTGCTCAATGTCCAAAGAAATTTATGCAAAATACGTTAAATATGGAGCAAATAATCCTTGAAATAATTGAGACTATCAAAAACCAACATTATTTAAACAGAGGCAGTAACAAATGAGGATATTCAAAGCAGAAGAAACAAGAAAGATTTTAATGCAGAACAACATAACATAGACTTATAATATTAAATATCTTAGTGAGCTTCAAATATTTTGGAATTTTTAAAATGGCTTGTAAAATACACTGAACAAATCAGTATCCAAAATTCAAAATTTGTACTATAACTTTATTTCAATCATAATACAATTAGAAAGACCAGAATTGTTTCCTTTCAATTAAAAATATTACTTGAATAATTAATTTTTTATATATTATTTTTACTTTATTTTAAATTTGTTAATAAATTTTTTTATAAAAATGAATTATTTAATACCAGCATTTTAATTGTAAACTTTCTAACTATTATTTTACGAAAACCATAGATGTAAATTATCATTTCCTTTTGTCCTGTGTATTTTATAATAGCCAGTTTATCTGGCTTAAAAAATAAATGCGGCTAGTTAACAACATAATACACTCGGAACAGTGGTTGATAGTAAATAATCAATGAAACAAAAAGACTATGCATATTTTATGCATTTATTACAAGGGTCTTTTAAAAGTTGAAACAGTACTCAAAATACTCTTAGATAATCCTGAATAGATTCCTTTCAATAATAAAATTATAAGTACAATATTTTATTGTTTAGCATTTAGAAAAATTTAAGATTATGAATAAATAATTATGAATATATAAATAAAATTTGAATATTAAATTTATTCATTCATTAATGTTCAGTAATTTAGTATTAGCATGTTTCAGTAATTTGAAAAATTCTTCTTAAGATACATTTAATCGTTAATATGCCCCATAATTCATTGTTTGCCCGAGTTCAAAGTAATGATAGATTCTTTATTACAACATATGAGAAAATTTAATTATAAGAGTACTTTTATAAGGTAACAGTCAACTGGTAATTTTCTATCAAAACCAGATAATATATTAACTGGAAGTTGAATGCAAAATTTAAATTAAATATTTCAGAGTTTTGTTTGTTTTGGTGCTCTATCATTTAAGGTTAACAAAAATATCAATTAAGATTTTCTCTTTACATGTCTCTATATATTAATAAACTTTTTGTGTAACATTTCTTTTTATAATAAGTGTATATCGACAAAAGTAATACCATAACTTTTTGTAGTTAAATTTGCGCACAGAAATTACCACAGTATAAATAAGGATAGCTAAAGTACCTGGGAGCTCTTATTTATTTAATCCTGGAATAATATTTTCAGTAATTTTTTCTTTGTAATTTGTTGTTTCTTTTAATTTCTTAATGTGTGTCTATTGAGCTTGATGAAGTATTTCGATTTCGTTCTGATCTGTAATTCTTTGATTTTTTGGGAAATCATTTTTGTGTCAAAAATGCGGAAGTATCGAGCTGTGCTCACGATTTTGATACTACGTAAACCACTCCTGTTTTATTGCATACCCCTAATCTCAAAGCAGAACTCAATAACTAACTAATAGTTAATGAAATCTACGAAAAATAATTAAGCTATTTTAAATAAAATATAGAAATTGATGTATAATTAAATAATCAAAACAAATTTGTAAATTGTAAAATTTTTAATTTTCACCAAACCCTGTAAAAGGACAAAAAGTAAATGAATGAATATAAGATAAATATTATATGATATGAAAATTACTGGTTGATTGGAAAATTTTAAATAAATGTAACATAGATATCCAGGCAACTTACGCAATACCGAGTAAAATGATAAACTCAAAATAAAATTTTACACCTTTTACACCTTTATATCAATAACTGACGAAAAGATTAATGAATTGCGAAACCTCCAAAGAAAATCTGAAATTTAAAAGATTATAGAAAATTTACAATTTAATGGAAATGAATCATCGAATGATACTTATTTACCAAAAACATCATAAGGACATTTAGTTATATTGTCGCAATTCCATATCACCTGTCGCCAGATAAGCACTCAAAACCTTTATGGATAGAAATTTATTCTTAATGTGGTAAAAGTGGCTTAACATAATACTTAAGAAGGCAAATATTCTTCACTCAAAGTGTTTATGCAGATAACGCTAAAATGTTTAATTGTTGTGAAGAAAATATAAGTTATAGAAGTGCACAAAGAAATTGCTGCCAAATTTACCAAATGATGAGCGAATATAAATTCTTAATTAATTAAGATCATCTGATGTTTTGTAAACCTGAAGAAAAAAACTTTTATGAAAGCCGCAACATAAATAATATATAATATCAAATCCGAAATCCGAAAAAAATAACATTTATCCAAAGTAGAAGAAACAATAATACTTATATATGAAAATCATAGCAAGTAAAGTTATGGAATTAAATATCTTAGTGAAATTTAAATAAACCCGATTTTCTAAAATGGCAAAAACAATACTTAACACACAGACAAAAACACAAATCTGTTATCAAGAATCGAAATTGTGGAATTATCTTGGAATTCTAACGATTGTTTGTCTGTGTAAAATATCACCATCTTTCCAACAAGTGTATTTCAATATCATTAAGATTTGTTTAGTGATGTCTGATAGCTAAACAAAATTGTGGTTAGAAAGTTAATTAAACTGATATTGTTTTGTTTATTTTGTGTTTTTTTGTCAATGAATCCATGTATCTAATTACAAGTATTTAATTAATAAATTTTTTTATTTATATTTTGTCAATAGCATGAAACTGTTTGGAAACTTAATTCAGTTCATTGCTAAAAGTTCGTATAACTGCCTTGTTACATAATTATCAACTAATGTTTTAGAAATGAAACTTTGGGAATCGTTATGGATATCATATCTCAAATTCACCAAAATGTTTATTTTTATGAGTGTGCATTTACTGCAAGGCCTTATTAATAGTTGAAACGAGCCTCATAATAAACTTAGACAATTCAGATTTTTTCTTTTAAATAAAATAATTATTTAAATAAATATTTTTCCAGCAATTAGAAAAACTTATCATTATCAAAAAATAAATAAGAAAATACAAAAATTAGAGTATTCAATTTATTCACTTATAAATTTTGAAATAATTTGTAATGTTTCGATATTCAGAAAAATTCACGTGCATGCTTTTCATCGTTAATATGTCTCATAATACATTGTTCTTCACAGTTCAAAAAGTTAAATTTTTAATCTTTTTGTCACACATGAGAAAACTGCTTATAAGAGTAGATTTACAAGAATTCAGTCAAGTGGTTATTTTATGGAAAGTAACTAACATAATGACTGGAATTTTAACGAAGAATTTAAATTAAATATTGCTCAGTTCTTTGCTTTTCATTATTCAATAATATAAGGTACAAAAAAATTCGCTTTTGGATTTCTTTAAGAATTACCGGAGACTAATAAATATTTCCTGAAATCCATCCTTAGCTGGCGCGCCATGAATAATGAAATTAAATTATGTAAAATAAATACTAGATGATATGAAAATTACTAATTACATGGAAAAGTTAACGTTATTGTAAATGATCCCAAAAGGAATTGCGTAGTTCAAATCAATTTTCATAAATTCAAAATAAATATTCACAATCCATATCACGTGAGGTCTTTATGCAGACATAATCTTTATGCAGACTAAAATGTTTGAAATGTGTCCTAAGAGTCAAGAACATCTGAGTCTGCAATGCACATGTCAGAAGAAATTCCAGCAAAATTTGCAAATTAACAATCAAATAATTTTTGAAATAATTGAGACTATCCAAAATCAACAATATCAATGTAGAGGCAGTAAGAAATGATGCTACTAAAAACAGAACAAACAAGAATGATATTATTGAAAATCATAACAAAGATTTATATAGAATTAAATATTTTAGTGAGCTTCAAATACTTTGCAGCCATTAAAATGGGTTAAAATATTCTGAACAAATTAATTTCCAAAAATAAAAATTGCGACTCTATTTTTGGAATTGTCATTAAGTATTAGTATATAAAATAACAAAACCATACTGACAAACTTATACCAATTTCCAGGTTGCAATTTTAGAAATTCTGCTTTTTTGTCATGTTCCAAAATATATAACATAGGAATAACCCATGCAATTTTCGCAGAATTGTGATTGTTGGCAAACCCCCGATTCGCCAACAAGATTTTTCTTATGTTTATGACTTCACTGTATGTGTCTTTTAATGGACGAAACATGTGCCTCATGATACGATCGGAAAGTACAGTATTGTTTCCTTTCAATTAAAAATATTATTTCAATAATTAAACACTAAATTGTTTCGTTTATATCATTTTTGCTTTGTAAAAAAGTTAATTTTTTATAAAATCAGTATTACCATTATTTTTTTAGTAAATTTTCTTACTTGTATTTTAGTATAATAATACTATTGTTCAGGTGGTTTTTACTCTTCGGATAGTGAAAAAAAGCCAGTATATTTGGCTTAATACAAAACATGTGATCTATTAACAGCCTAAAATGTATGAAATCGTAATTGATAGCAAGTGACTAATTCAATAAAAAGGCTATTCATATTGTATTACAGGAGTCTTTTAAAAGTCGAAACTGTATTCATAATACGCTTAAAAAATCTTGAATAGATCCTTTTAAATTATAAAACTATAATTACAATATTTTATTAATAAATAATTATAAATATATAAATAAAATTGTGGAATATTTAATTTATTCATTCATTAATTTTTAGTAATTTAGTATTGGCGTGTTTCAGTAATTTGAAAAATTCTTCGTCAGATACTTTTCATCGTTAATATGTCTCATAATACATTGTTTGTCACATAATCAGAAAGTTAAATTTTTAATCTTTTCGTAACATATGAGAAAATTGCTTATAAGAGTAGATTTACAAGTATTCACTCAAGTGGTTATTTTATGAAAAGTAACTAACGTAATGACTGGAATTTCAAGGCAATATTAAAATTAAATATTTCTGAGTTCTGTGCTTTTCATTGCTCAACAATTTAAGGTACTCAGAAAGTTAATTTTTATGTTACTTTTCAAATTACTGGACATTAATAAACTTTTGCCTGAAATATTTTTATATGAAATAAAAAAGAATATTGAATCTAATTTCCAAACAAATTTGATCCTCATTTTGTTCAACGAAATTAATGCTATATTATAGGAATAGCAAAATGATTAAATATAAAAAGAACAATATTTTCTGAAGATATTGGAATATTTTGTAAAATATTGTTGGTGTAGTAAAATTTACAATGTTCAATGTTACAGTAACAATTGTATTTAATATGATAACTGTTAAAATTTGAGAATTTTTTTGGTGTTTACGAAGAAAATATCTCCAAAATGTGTATGTGTTTCATTTATTTCTGGAATAACATCATATAAAACACATTTTTTCCAAATGTCTAAAGAAAAGCTGCGAATGATAGCGATTACAGGGACCAAGACGAGAATCAAGGAAACTTCTTATTCTGTAATATACGAGTAAGTTTTACATTAGAAAGATAATATTTTAATTTTATTGCCTTCATTATTAAATATTATATAATTAAGATTTTCCTGGAGGTGATCGGTCATGATGTAAATTATAAATTGTTTTTATTACAGTCTTTGTAATAGAAAGGTTAAGAGAATTTATTCTTCTAATATTGTAGTAAGAAAATGTTGTATTATTTGAGTTGTATTATTTTGAGATATAAATTAAGTATTTCATCATTGCATGACATTTTCAACTTTATTTACTCCCATATCTATAGTTATTATTTTTAAATAAGAATTGACGTTGTTTAATTTTTCTATAAGATTTTCTTCACTTCATTGCATTAAATACAGTCAATTACATTAAGGATACTTGAACATACCCCTTTAAAAATATTAAAGACATTATTATTAATAAAATAGAATAGAATAGAATGTTGAAGTGGTAATGATATCACTCAGTTTATAAGTTTATCTTATAAATATAAACACGACATGTTTGGGATTTGGAAAATATTACTGCCTTAGAATAATTGTATTTTGGCTTCATACTTGGATGTGCAATTTTTCGCTTCATACTTATAAATGTGAAAATATAACACTTTTTATATCTTTTATATATATAAATAAATTATTCTCGAATAAAGAATAGTTAAACATAAATAATCTTCACTTACACGACACCTATAAGGAAAATTAAATAAAAGATTTGAGTTTTTAAGATTCGATAATTAAGAATTTCTCAAATTATTCTTAATTTTCTTTTCGCAATAATAGATAACCAAAATTCTAACATTCCTTCAAATATTGTGACAGGTAAAAAATTAGATGAAATTATGTCAAACAAATACTAGATGACATGCAAATTATTGGTCTCATGGAAAAGTTAACTATATTGTTACAGATCCCAAAGGATATTGCATAGTCACAATGAAATTTCATAAATTCAAAATATCTATTCACAATCCAAATCTTGCAAGAGTTAACCTAAATTTATAAAATCCCTGAAGATTTACAATATAATGCATTCATATCACTGAATAAAATAAAACTTAAGAAAAAAACGATAAGTAAATTTAATTATATTGCCACGATTCCTTATCAATCTTTTTTTCCTTATTGTTTTTGAATAAACGATGAAAAACAATCGAGGATAAAAAGGTTTTACTCCATACTATTGATGGCAAATATTCATTACGTGAAGTCTTTATAACCATAAAATATTTTAAATTTGTTGAGGAACACATTAGTCAGCAGTGACCAATGTGCAAAGAAATACCAGCAAAATTTGCAATATGTAGAACAAATAATTCATGAATTAATTGAGACTATCCGATAGCAACAAAATCTAAGCAGAGGCAGTGAGAAAAAAGGGTACTCAAAACAGAAGAAAAAAGAAAGATATTAATGAAGAACATAATATTTAAGTAAAAATCTTAGTTGGTTTCAAATACTTTGGAGTTTTTAAAATGACATAAAATATTCTGATAACAAATCACTTATAGAAAATTAAAATTGTGAATATATTGTGCATACTTCGAATTTTGTTTCGCACATTTTTAAACGAAAAATGTAGACTACGATGTTACGCTAAGCAGGACTTTATTTTAACTGATTACATATACATATTTGCTTAACTCTTTTAATATGGTGGCGTAACGCCATCTGATGACGAGATTCAGAAGTTTCTCCACACACACACAACCTGAACTCTGTGAGGAGTTCACGATCAATATCAAATAAAAGAATCAAATTCGTAACTTACCGTTACAATTCTTCAAATTTAAATGTAATATCTAACTAAGAACACAATAATAACAAACGCAAATATGAACTAAACTAAATCATACAAATGCAAAGTAAATGAACAAATTAAATTGAAATAAATTAAAAGAGTTGTAGAATTTTAGAGTTGAAAGATATTTTTAAAGATTGTGTCTATAGTTCTGAAAGATAGAAATGCTGGATAGATCTTTTTACAAGACCTGCCGACGTTTTGTTTTCTTACGAAGGAACGTTATTATCACGTTCACGAAAAGCTCTCTCGATTTTTCCAAGTTTCCAGAGCAGTTTATTTTTAGAATTTTCTTGTATTAAAACAACATCTCCTGCTTTCTCATGTGCTTGCCAATTTAGATTTTTTACAGTATGCGCAGTTCGAAGATCTAATAAGTAATGTCTTTTCCAATTGAGCCAAATTTGTTTCTACAACAGGGATTGATATTTCTTTCTTTTAAGGAAAGAAGATATGTTTGATCCGTGTTTTATTAACTCTGCGACATTGATAGGAAAAATGGTTCTTTGCCTGAAGTAAAAAATGCATAAGTGTGAGGGGCAATGGTTCATTGTTTTCAATGTAAACGAAAGTTAAAGGTCTCATATTCAGGACGACTTCTACCTCTACAAGTAAAGTTGATATTTTTTCAAAATTCAGTAGAACCTTTCCAATAATCTTTCTCAAACAGTCTTTTGTAGATTTTACTAAGCGTTCATAGAACCCTCCCCACCATGCAGCTCGCTCTACTATATTCTTCCAAACAATTCTCTCTTCAGTGAAAAATACCGAAATCAATTTATCTGATAATATCTTTGAAAGATCTTCAATTTCCCTTTTAGCTTTTTTGAAGATTTTCACGTTATCAGAGTAAATAACTTTCCTCGTCTGCCTCAGAATCTTCGAAGTACAAGTAGAAAGGAATTTGTTGTCATATTACTTACAAGTTCAAGATGTATGGATCTAGTTACGGCACATTTTAATAGAACTATATAGGACTTCTTCAAATCTTTAACAATTTTCACGTAGATAGGTCCGGCGAAATCAAGTCCACAAACTGAAAATGGTGGCGTGGAATTAATTCTGTCTTCTGGCAAAGGTGCAGTAATTTGTTCAGCAGGTTTTGCAAGATATTTTTGACATTTCAGACAATTTTTATGACGCTCTTCAATAACTCACGTCCTTTGGGAATCCAAAAAGGCTGTCGAATTCTTGCCAATGTGTAAACTGTTCCACTGTGCATCACCTTTTCCTGTTCTCTATAAACAATTAAATTGGTCAACCAGGAATGTTTCGGAAGAATAATAGGATGCTCTCTTCCGTTGATAAATCACTGAACTCTAACCTTCCTCCTAATCGTATGATATCGTTCTCATCTAAGAAAGGTATAAAGCTGAACAAGATGGAGTCTTTCTCTATTGGATCACCGTTTTTCTAATTTTCGTATTCATTTTTGTAAACTCTCCTTTGTTCAAACCTTGTAAGATCGTTTTCTGCTTTCAATAATTCAGCAATGGTTAATCTACTTTATACGTCGGATATCTTTTTAAACTATTCAACAATTTTCTTCACCCAAGCATAGACTCTTAGCAATTTTTCAAGATTGCTAAATTTAGTAATATCTAGGCACTGACTTTGGAAAACGTCATCTAGGAGTTTTCTAAACACTGAATCTTCAAAATCTATTCCTTCTTTACCTTCAGACCTTGGCCAGCATTCTGGAGGATTTTTTTAAACCATTTTGGACCTAACAACCAGGTTGGATCTTCTATTAATTTCGAAACCTTTGCTCCCCTTGAAACAATATCAGCGGGGATGGCCTACCAATGACAATGATGGCAATCTGAATGATCAGTCAATTCTTGAATTTATTTACTCTATTTTTGACGAAGGGTTTGTAGTTATCGGCCATACCCTTTATCCAACACGCGCATATATTCGAATCAGTCCAGAAATAACATTTCGTTTCGAAATTTAAACACTTTCTCACCTGTTTAGTTAATCTGGCTGATAATAAACATCCCATCAGCTCCAAAAGTGGCAAAGTCAATAATTTCAAAGGAGCAACCCTATTCTTCGAACATATAAAACTTACAATTACTTTGTCATCACGAGTAGTCCCTCGGAAATATAATACGCATCCATATGCTGTACTGACGCATCTGAAAAAGAATGAATTTCAAATGAGGTAAATTCATATACATTAAATTCAGTAAGATAATATTTAGGGATCTTGATGCTTTTTAAGTGTTCAAATCGCTACACCATGACTGCCACTTTAGGTCTAGTGAGGATGGATGTTTATCGTCCCTGTCAAAATCAGCTGCCCATAGTTCTTGGAGCAGCATCTTTAATCTAATGATGAATGGTCCTAAAAATACTATTGGGTCAAAAATGCGACCCAGAATATTCAAAATGAATTTTTTCCTATTGCATCCACTAGAAAGTATGTTAATCAACTTGCTGACGTCACAAAAGATAATATCTTTGTCTGCATCCCAGGATAGTCCCAGAACCTTTGTCGAAGCACCACCTCCGGCCATGATGATTATGTCTTTGCGAGTTTCAATACCTCCTCTTTTCCAAGCATCTTGAAGTTTTGTGGAATTCGTTTGCCGATTTCTAAGCACCATTCAGGGGTTTTTCGATATTTCCATGCTTTCGGGAGTAATTTTCAGAGCCGCTTCAATTTATTCAGTTCCTCCAACAAGATCATCTATCCAGAAAGATTATTTTAAGTGATTCACAAATTTCAGGATATTAATTTCTATTTTTTCACAAATGATATTGCTGCGTAGCGGCAAGTAGGTAAGGACTAGGTTTAAGTCCAATTAAAACACGCGTAAAATTTATCAGTATAATCTTTTCTGAATTCAAATCTTCTGTCCAATAAGATCTGGTGAAACGTAGGTCTTCTGCATCTATAAATTTGCAAAAATGTTTGCCGAATGTCAGCTATGTATAGTATATAATTTTGTCTAAATTTGATCAAAAGCTCAAATAAATTCGGATACCGGTTTATTCCTGTTTGGAGACAGTCATTCAATGAATATTGACCTTCTGCATGAGCTGCTCCATCAAACACTATTCTTAGACGACTGCTGACTTTGTCTTCACGAACGACAGCATGGCGGAGCATATAAAATGAATAAAATGGTAAGGCACGTAAAATGAATGGTCCTAAAAATCCTCTTTGGTCAAAAATGCGACCCAGAATATGCAAAATGAATCTTTTCGTATTGCATCCACTAGAAATAATGTTAATCAACTTGATGACGTCACAAAAGATAATATCTTTGTCTGTATAAACGAATTTGTGTTTGACATTTAAATATAAATTTTTTAACTTCTGCAAATTAGAACTAGTCTTCCCCGTATTCATATTTAATAATTTCGTTACACGGGTATTAATCAGCACATCACTTTGGCCAAATGTATCTTTTAGTAACTTAATGGCTAATTTGAGTTTTACTAAATTTTAATGCAAGATTGCTAGGAAATAGTTTCAAAATAATTGCACTAAGCAATGCCCTATAAGTTTCTGATTACACGCCCAAACTATCCAAAGAACGAATTTGTGTTTGACATTTAAAATAAAATTTCTTAACTCTTGCAAATTAGAACTAGTCTTCACCTGATTCATATTTAATAATTTCAATACATGGGCATTTATCAGCACATCACTTCGGGCAAATGTATCTTTTAGTAACTTAATGGCTGATTTATAATTATATTCGGATAATGCAAACCCTTTTATACGAGAAAGCGCCTCTCCTCCTAGGCAGCTAAATAAATACGAAACTATAAAATCGAAGTAATTATAAGTATCAAATTCAACCGTATAAAACAATTCAGAACAATAAATTCTAAATCACTTCAAATAATACAATTCAGAGTTCAGCAAAAGAACAAAAAATAATCAAATATACTACAACTAAAATTTTACTTCAACAATAAAAATAGAAACTTTCAACTTCTAATTCTATACGAAATTCAAGCTATATGAAACCGATGGGATTTATTATAAAACCGAAACGAAACTTCTCTGACCCCACCAATGTTACGACGTTCGACTTATTAGGAAAATCTTGGTTCAGCAACAAATAAACTATAGTTCGATTCAACAAATTACAGTACATACAATATTTCCTGGCCGATGCACCATTGTCCTTACTTCGAATTTGAATGGTTACATTTTCAAACGAAAAATGTCGACTACGATGTTAAGCTCTAAACATGGCTTTATTCTAACTGATTATATATGCCTATTTACATTAACTCTTTTACTACGGCGGCGTAGCGTCATCTGATGACAAGATTCAGAAATTTCTCCACAATTTTGCTTTTGATATATTGGCAAATAAATTTGTGATTAGAACAGTAATCAAACTGATTTTGTTTTGTATTTTATGTTTCCTTTGAAAAAATATAAATTTTTCTAAATGAATTAATGTAATTCCTGTATTTTATTAGTAGATTTGTTTCCTAGAACTTTATCGTGAATATTTTAACTCATTAATTATTTGTTGCCATAAATGTCATTTTAAAAAGTCATTTCACCTGTCTTGTTCCAAAAATAAAGAAATAAAAAAAAATCATAATTATGTGACTTGTAGTTTTCGCAGAATCGTGATTAATAGCGAACCACATATGACGAACAAAACTGTTTTTTAGGAGTATGAGTTCATTGTGAGGGTGTTTTAATGTTCGAAATATTCCTCATAATACGATTAGAAGATTATGAATTGTTTCCTTTAAATTAAAAATATTATTTCAATAACTAAATGAAATTGTTTCGCTTACAGCATATATATTTTATAATTTAAAACAAATTTAAAAAAATCCATATTTCACTACCAGCATATCTTACTAAAACATTTTTTATACTCTTTTGAAATAAATGTATTACTTCTTAAAGAAGCATCATAGAATGCTGCATTTCGAAAAGCCGGTTTACGTGGTTTGTAATAAAATATATATCTAACGCGTATTAAATTATATAAGTTATATTATATCAACTATTTATAGCATAATATGCATAAAAAACCTAAATAAAGTTATTGAAAATTTAATTACAATATTTAATTATTCAGAATTTAGAGAAACTTAACGTTGTCAATAAACAACTGTATAAAGAAAAATTACAACATTCAATTTATATGTTCACACGTAAAATTTAAGTTTTTGGATGATTCAATACTTTGAAAAGTTCGTCGTTGATGCTTTTCTTCGTTAATATGTTTCATAATTCCTTGTTTGTCATAGTTGAAAGAATTTACTTTATTCTTTATTTAACTTTATGAATAAGTGAAATTATAAGAGTAAATTTACTGGTTAGGAATAAATATTTTCTATGAAAATGAACTTACATAATTTTTGCAACTCCCACTTAAGATTGAAATAAAATATTATTAAATTCTGTGCGTATTGTTGCTCGAACACACGAAGTTCAAAAAATTATCCCATTAAGTTTACCCATTACACGATTAAATATAAATGTAATTTTCCTAAAATATTTCTTTTTATTCTAAGAAAGTGGAGAATATTCACAAAAGGAGTTTGAAATGGACTTTCATTGTTATCTTTATGAAGAACTTTATGAAAAAAAAACCAAAATGGTGAAAAATTATATTTGTGTGATATATTAATAGAAATGTTTTAATTTTACATTAGATTAAATAGAGTTGCTGTTATAAAAGTTCATTGTAAAAGCAACAATTTAGATATAATAAGTAAACATTAATCTTTTAAAAAATTTTTCTTTTGCTGATTTTAATCAAATTGGAAGATAGTTTAATAGCAAAGTTAATACATTTCACAAATAAGTCATATTTTATATATTACAGACATCTGCTTATACTTATAAAGTTCAGAAAATTTTGTTTTTTCTGAATTTTAATGAATCCCAGGCAATTAATTCTACAGTTTGAGTGTAGCAAAGGTCCTTTTATACGAAAATTATCAAAGGAAAAATCTAAACCATGCATCATGAAACGACTTTATTAAATGTAGCTATCAACTTCATAAAATGAATGTTTTGGAAATTGTATACAATGTGTTTGTATTAAACTAAATTTCTATTATATCATGTTGATGGAAAACACATCTTCACCAAGTAATTGAAATAAAATTATTGTTAAAACCGAAAGTAAAAACTAAGTGCCCGTCAAAAAAGTATTTCATTTCCTGTAATATAAGTGTTAGATTAAAAAGGTAATACATTTTTTTATTTTATTACTCATATTATTAAATAATACATAATTACAAGATTTTTCACGAGATGATGGGCCAAAATATGAATTTTAAAATGCATTTATAATAGTTTTTCTAATTGAAATTATTACCGAATGGTGAAAAATTATATTTGTTTTATATTTGTATTGAAAAATTATATTGCTTCTTTCAAGTAAAAAGTGATAAGAATTTAAAACCAAATATTAGACTGAGGCATATACTTCTAAAATTGCTTAAACATTTAAAAAAAATGTAAAAACTAATGATTTGTTATTATGAATAGTATTTTATCATTTTAAAATAGAATTGTAAACTTCGGCTCTGGTCAAATCTACACTTATTGTTTTGAAATAAAAAAAATTGAGCTTACTTAATTTTCTCTCTAAGATTTTCTTCACTTTAGTGTACAATATTAAGTCACTTAATGGAATGGTATTTCATAACACACCTTTTAAAATTATTAGGGGTATTACTAATTACTTAATAAAATAGAATGTGGAAATAACAATTTTTTTCCCGAGAATTGAAAGATGAATAATGAATGTTTGGATTTTGTAGAAATTACTGATTTGGAATATATTGTGATATTTTTTCACACTTACACATGTGTGTGAAAATGCAATACTTAATTTATCTTCATAAATGTATAAACCAATAAGGTTAAATAAAAAGGATATAAACACCATCGACATCCATAAGAATGTAACATTTGATCTCCTATCTTTCAGGTTATAAAAGGCTTAACGATTATTCTTAATTTCTTTTTCGTGTTTAATTGTAAATAACATAGTAAAATATATCAAATTAGGTAATGATAATGATGGACAATTTCTCCTCAGAAAAATACAGAAGACTACTATTAATAAGAAAAAGTTATTGTCATTCAATAGGGACATTTAGATAACTATAATATCTTTAACAGATAATGTTAATATCAAAAGTTTCTGTTAACAATATTGAGTTCTCGTTTTCTCTTTATTGTGCTAATAATTTTTAAGTTCAATATGTATTTAATAATCCAGCATTTTATGCTTATAATATCAAGTTTTAATATTATATCTCTCCTTAATAATTTCTTAAATATGGCTTATACTAATTTTTTTAGTGTTTGTATTTAAATCTGGTGGTTCTTATTCATAATTCTTTAACTTTTATTATTTGTGTTCATTTATGTTTTCTCAAACGAAAGTTTTCAGCTTCGATCTATATCTTAAAATCTTCTGTTTAATAACATATGCTTAATGTCAATACAGAAGTCAAAATCTAATTGAAAAATAATGAAGTCTGTAAGAAATATTTAATTATTTCAAATAAAATGAAGAAATTGACGAAACTGAATTAAGCAAATAACCAACAAAGAGATGTATAGTCAAGCAATAAAAATTCTTTTAAAATTTCTAACATTTCTTTAAATATTGTGATGGGTAAAATAAAATAACTATGCTTTGGAATCTTGGACTTTTACTGTAAGAGAGGTGAGGCTGTTTTGCCTATTTGAAGGCAGTATTTTGAGAAGTATCTTTGGAGCTACAAAAGAAAACGATGTTAGGCACAGAAGATACAATATCGAAATCTATCAAACGTACAAAGAACCAGACGTTGTACATCACATTAAAGTAAGCCGTCTCAATCGGGTTGGACATGTTATGAGAATGAAGAACAATAAAACATTAGGGGAAATTTTTTCAAAAACTCATCTGCATAAGAAGAAGAGGAAGACCAAAGCTGAGAAGTGTGGATGCAATGGAAGAAAAATGTAAGGTCCTTGAAACAAAAAAAATTGGATTAGTTAAACTACTAGTAGGGGTGGCTGGAAGAAATTTGTTCATAAAGCCATGACCCATCCTGAGCAGGCATGCCATGAATGATGAAAATAAAATTAATTAAATTTTGTAAAAGAAATACTAGATGATATGAAAATTACTGGTTACATGGAAAAGTTAACATTATTGTAAATGATCCCAAAGGAAATTGCGTAGTTCAAATCAATTTTCTTAAATTCAAAATAAACATTCACAACCCATATCACGTGAGGTCTTTATGCAGACATAACTCTAAAATGTTTGAAATGTGTCCTAAGAGTCAAGAACATATGCGTCTGCAGTTCACAATGTCCAAAGAAATTCCAGCAAAATTTGCAAAATATGGATCAAATAATTTTTGAAATAATTGAGACTATCCAAAATCAACAATATCAATGTAGAGGCACTAAGAAATGATGCTACTCAAAACAGAACAAACAAGAATGATATTATTGAAGATCATAACATAGATTTACATAGAATTAAATATTTTAGTGAGATTCAAATAATTTGCAGTTTTTAAAATTGGATAAAATATTCTGAACAAATTAATTTCTAAAGCGCGTCCCAAAAGTTTATAGACAGGTGTTTTTTTCAAGTGTAAGCGACCAATAAGCGAGTGCGAATGACGAAATAATTTATGCAAATACATAAAAGGTTAATTCAAGTAATAAAATTCTCAAACAACTGTGAAAGTTCATAAATTTATTTTTAAAAATTAAAAACGAAAAAATGATGTCCCAAAAGTTTATGGACAAAAGTTCTTTAGAGCTTTTTTTGGAAATAAAAATACAAATTTGCATATTCCACTATTTGTACACGTGACGTAATAGCTTCCTGAGATAAAAACTAGTGGGTGGTTCCTTTTTCAATTGATTGCAAAGATGCCTGCCAACGCGCAATTTACGAAAGCTGAAATTTTACAAATTTATCGTTTAAAAGCTCGTGGGTTGAGAGCTGTAGATATTGCTAGAAAAATTAAGCGCAGCAAAGCTGGAATTTATCAAATCCTAGCGAAAGGTAACAACTTCGAACCAAAATCTCGTTCTGGAAGACCGAAAAACAACAAAGAGGCAAGACAGAGAAATTGTGAGACTTGTTTCGACCGAAAATTTGTCTGTACGATCTACAGCCAAAAAATTACAGCTTCAGTATCGAAATCTACAGTCCACCGAAGGCTAAAAGTAAGTAAGTTTTTAAAATATCATAAAATGCGACACACGCCAATGCTTACGAAACGCCATAAGGATGCTCGAGTTAAGTGGGCAAGAAACTACATGCATTATAAGGACAAATGGCTAAGTGTTGTTTTTAGCGACGAAAAAAGTTTAATTTAGATGGCCCCGATGGGTGGAAGTACTATTGGCACGATCTTCGGAAGGAACCAAGGTCCTTTTTCAACAGGCAACAAGGAGGGGTTCAGTAATGGTGTGGGGAGCCTTCTCCTTCAACGGAACAACTGATATTGCTTTTGAACGGTCGACAATATTCTGATGATTATCAAGAAACTCTTGAAGCCCACTTACTTCCATTTGGGGAGTTGTTAGGGGGTAAAAATGGGAATACCAACAAGACAACTGTTCGATTCATGTGTCTAACTCCACTATGCAGTGGTTTAGACGCCACAATGTTAAAGTTATGGAGTGGCCAGCTTTAAGTCCTGACCTGAACCCCATGGAGAACCTCTGGGAATACTTTCAAGGGACGTTTACGCAAATGGGCGCCAATTTGCAACAGTTCAAGATCTGAAGATGCAAATCGAACAAAGTTGGTTTAATTTGAAGCCCGAAATTCTCCAAACTCTTGTGTTAAGCATGCCTGATCGAGTTTTTCAAGTGATAAAGACGAACGGTTTAAAAATTTGAGCAACAGTGCACAATTAAATGAAAAAATCGACTTGTCTATAAACTTTGGGACACCAAAATCGAACTTTTAATTTTTCACGAAATGTGTGATGTTTTTATTTTATTTGTATACAGTATTAGTATTGTATTGGTTTTGATAATTAAAAATTAAAAAAATTCTTGCAAAACGTTTCCTACTATAAAATTAAAAAAACACAGCAGTCCATAAACTTTTGGGACGCACTTTAAAATTAAAAAATGCGACTCTATTTTTGGAATCGTCATTAAGTATTAGTTTATAAAAATCAAAACCATACTGACAAACTTATACCAATTTCCAGGTTGCAATTTTAGAAATTCTGCTCACTTGTTATGTTTCAAAATATATAACATAGGTATAACCCATGCAATTTTCGCAGAATTGTGATTGTTGGCTACCCCCGATTCGCCAACAAGATTTTTCTTATGTTTATGACTTCACTGTATGTGTCTTTTAATGGACGAAACATGTGCCTCATGATACGATCGGAAAGTCCAGTATTGTTTCCTTTCAATTAAAAATATTATTTCAATAATTAAACAGTAAATTGTTTCGTTTATATTATTTTTACTTTATAAAAAAATGAATTTTTTTTATAAAATCAATATTTTATTACCAATATTTTTTTAGTAGATTTTTCTTCTTTTATTTTACCATAATATTTGTTGTCTTATTTTTTTCGTTCAGATGTTTATAAAAAGCCAGTTTAACTGGCTTAATACAGAATATGTGATTTATTAACAACATAATATGCATGAAATCGTAATTGATAGCAAGTGAATAATTCAACAAAAAGACTGTTCATATTGTAGGCATTTATTACAAGAGTCTTTTAAATGTCGAAACGGTCCTCATAATAAGCTTAGAAATTCTTGAATAGATCCCTTTCAATTATAAAATTATAATTACATTATTTTATCCTTTAGCATTTATACTTAAGATTAACAATAAATAATTATAAATATATAAATAAAATTGTGGAATATTTAATTTATTCATTCATTAAATTTCAGTTATTTAGTATTGGTGTGTTTCAGTAATTTGAAAAATTCTTAGTCAGATACTTTTCATCGTTTATATGTCTCATAATACATTGTTTGTCACAGTTCTGAAAGTTAAATTTTTAATCTTTTTTTGTAACATATGAGAAAATTGCTTAGAAGAGTAGATTTACAAGGATTCAGTCAAGTGGTTATTTTATGAAAAGTAACTAACATAATGACTGGAATTTTAACGCAAAATTTAAATTAAATATTTCTGTTCTTTGCTTTTCATAACTCAATAATATAAGGTACACAAAAAATTCGCTTTTGGATTACTTTTAGAATTACAGGACATTAAGAAACTTTTCCTGAATTATTTCTCTTTATTGAAATAGAAAAGAATATTGGAAAAAAAAATTTGGAAAGAAATTAGAGCCAAATTATAAGAAATAAAAAAGTCAGGAATATTTCCGATAAAAATATCATCTTTTGAAAATAATGGAAAGTTAGATAAAATATTGTTGTTGTAGTAAAATTTACAATGTTCAATGTTACAGTAACAATTGTATTTAGTATTATAAATGTTAAAATTTTAGAATATTTTTGGTAGTCTTTTACTAAGTAGAAATCAAAAAATGTGTTTATGTTTCATTTATTCCTGGAATAACATTATGCAAAACACATTTTCACAAATATCTCAAAAAAGCTGCGAATGAAAGCGACTTCAGGGACCAATTCGAGAATCGAGGAAATTTCTTTTTCTATAATATAAATTTTATATTAAAAAGATAATTTTTACATTAATAAAGATAATGATTTTTTAATTTTATTGCTTTTATTATTAAATATTAGATAATTAAGTTTTTTTTCTATAGATGACCGGACATAATGTAAATTTTAAATTGTATTTATTACAGTCTTTGTAATAGAAAGGATTAGAGAATTTATTCTTCTATGCTAAAATGATTATATTTTAAATCCAAATTAAAAATTGCTATAGAATAACGCTAATAAGTATGCTATATTTAAAGTGTAGAAACTAATAATATATATTTTAATCTATTTTAAAGTACTGTTTAATTGATAACTAATTTAACTGATACTAAATTTTTAAAGTGTAGAAAAAATAATGATTGTTAGTTTAGTTTAGTACTTCAGAATTTCATGAAGAGCATTTTCATCTTTAAATCAGGTCATATCTATATTTATAATTTTTAAGAAAAAAATTATCGTTAAAAAATTTTTCCTAAGATTTTCTTCATTTCACTGAACTACATTAAATGAATTAGAAGAATGTTTTGTCCTACCCTTCTTAAAAATATCAGAGTTTTTATTCATAATATATCCGAATCAAATGTTACAAGATTAACTTTTTGCAAAGAATTGAAAGATAAAACAATGAATGTTTGGATTTTGAAAAAATTATTGACTAGCAAAGTGACTAGTGTGAATATTTACATGAGAATTATCGTGCATCGACTTGAATGTATAAAAATGTAAAGCTTTATACATATAAATACATATATAAACTGGGTTAAATATAAATAATCTAAAACAATTTGACCGACATAAAATTTGTTGAAATATTTGAGTTAAATTATTTTGAGATTTTATTACACATTTCTTCATTTGATGACATTTTTTGCTTTATTTCAGCCCATATCTATATTTATTATTTTTAAATATTTATTGGCGTTATTTAATTTTTCCCTAAGATTATCTTCGCTTCACTGTTTTAAATTAAGTCACTCACAATATAGATATATGATCACTCCCCTTTAAGAATATTAAAGATATTATTAACAATATAATCCAATAGGATGTGGAAGTGGCAATGGTTTCTCTCAGATTTATAAGATAAACAAGACATGTTTTTATTTTGAAAATTATTACAGCCTTAGAATAATTATGATTTTGCTGCATACTTAGATGTGAAGTATATCGTTTCTCATGTAAAAATGAAAAAATAATGAACTTTATATAGCTTGTATACATGCAAATAAATAATTGTCTAATAAAAAGAAGAGTTAAGCATAAAACCTTATTTCACTCGACATCTATAAGGAAAATTAAATATATTTGAGTTTCTAACGTACTATACTTAAGAATTTGTGAAATTAATCTTAATTTTCTTTTCGCAATAACAGTCAACCTTATAAGTTTACTAAAAAAAGTTAAAGATAATGATATATATAATTTCATTAGAGAAAGAATTTGGGAAGTATGTTTACTCAAAAAACTTACTTTATTTTTTTAATTGTGACATATAAATACACAATAATATTTCTATGTGATATTTTACATAGTTCAGCTTTATGTTAAAAATATCAATTCTTAATATTAAAGAGTCCAACATTATTTTTCAGGAATAGATTATATCAATTTCTGTATTATTTATATAAAAAATCTCATATATATAGTTATAGAAGAGATGAATAAATAAGAAACATTTCTTAAGCTTCTTGATTTTAAATTCGAATTTAGAAATCCTCGTAAAAATATTTATTTCTTCGCAGATTCTTTAACAAATCCTCGAATAAAATTTTTTATTACAGACATATACTTTAGTGATAAGCAGGCGTCATGAACTAAGTAAGTTGATGTATTTTCATTTCGTAGCTTAACAAGATACAGCCTGTTTTATATTATTTTAGCAGGTTTTAAAAAATATTCCCCTTCTTCTGATTTCTCTTTAATCTCCTTCAAATCCATGTGTATTCGGAGGCTTTTCACTAGAATTTATATAGCGGCTTTTTGACAAGATCAAGTATGATGAAGGGGTCAATGTTATTCTCCTGGAGGAGTGTGGCATTTTTTATCTGGACTCTTAAGGATTATTTTTAAATTCTCGCTTGATGCTTTTACGTAATATTTACTTTTTATCTATTTTATTTTACTTTAAATTTATTAATATTTTTTACAACTGCATTTATTTTAATATAGAGAGATATTGCATCTGTTTTCTCAAACAATTTATTATTACCAGGAATTAAGTTTTCAATAATTTTTCCTTTGGGGACTGTGATTTCTACAGTTAACTTCTTTAAACATCATTTGTATTGCTGTTAGTGGGGTAATTCTCTTTGTGGGGTGGCTCTTATTTGTAATTGACTTTTATGTTTTAATTAATTTCTGTTTGCATAAACGGAAATATTATGCTCCGCTGAATACTTTAATCTCTCATCTTTGATAATTTAAGCCTCATGTGAATTAAAAACTTTAAATCTAATTAAAATAATGAAACATGTAAAAAGTATTAAATTATTTCAAATAAAATGAAGAAATTGAACGAAACAAATAACCAACAAAGAGATATGTAATAATCCAGTAATAAAAATAATTTTCAAATTTTGTGGCAGGTGAAAAATTTAAATGAAATTATGTAACACAAATACCAGATGATATGAAAATTACTGGTTGCATGGAAAATTTAACATAATTGTAAGAGATTCCAAAGGAATTTGTATAGTCTAAATCAAATTTCATAAATTCAATATAAAAAAATTCACAATCCAACTTCTGCAAAAATATAATTAGATTTATAATATTGTTGAAGATTTACATTATAATGGATTCATATCACTTAACAAAATTTATTTTACCAAAAGTAATAAGGATATATAATTATATTGTACTGAGCTTCGGAGTTCTTGTGGATTGAGAGTTGAAGAAAGCAACTACTCGATGAACACAAGACTTTTATTCGTAAAATTTCCACTAGAAATACTAGCTGTAATAATCACAATTATACAGATACAATTCGTCAGATACGATAAGTAACAGTTTCCAATCCCAGGTCTCAAATACCTCATGCAGAGAACAGCTTCTCTAAACTAGAAGTCACGACTAATCGTCTTCACAAAACTGACTGTGTGTACAAAAACTTGCCTAACCATGTTGGGCTGCGTTATTTATACCTGACTTGGCGGAGAAATCTACTAATTTCACCGAGGTTCTGGAAGCTTCTAGGCTATCTCGCTATATATCTTGCTACATATTGGTCCTAGAGCTTAGGTGATGGATGTTTCCATAAATATCCATTTCCCGCCAAGTCGCCAACAATGTCACCAACTCGCAAAGTAACCAAATCGTTAGAAAACCCGCTTTTAACGTATAACACGTTTAAATACCGCAATTTTTGCCCAAAATGTGAGTATTTCCGATCTGTCTGAGATATTTTAAGACATATACAATAATTCTTTATAAATTTGTAACAATATTGATATGATAGATTATTATTTTTTAAATTGTTATTCCTAATTGTTTTTGAGTAAACGATGAAAAATTGTTACGGCTAAAAACATTATTCTTACGGTGGAAAATGAGGTTTTACTCCATACTATATTGACAAATATTCATCACGTAAAGTCTTCATGCAAACGTAACCCTAAAATATTTGAAATCATTTGAGTCAGCAGTGCACAACGTCCACAGAAATTCTTGAAAAATTTGCAAACTGTGGAATAAATAATCCTTGAAATAATTGATTATCTAATAGAAACAATATTTATGAATGGGAATTAAGGAAATGCGATACTGAAAACAGAAGTAACGAGAATGATATTAATTAAAACGAAACATAGAACATTGAAATAAGAATCTTAGAGAACTTTTGTGAATCTATTTTTGAATTACCATCTAGTATTATTCTGTATAAAATATAGCTAACCCTTCCACCAATTTCTTTGACAATATATAACAAAGAAAAATTTCAGAAACATCTGGAAACTTTTCTTTGTTATATATTGTCAAAGAAATTTGTGATTAGAACGGTAATTAAACTAATGTTATTTTGAATTATCTTATGTTTTCTTTGTAAAAATAAAAATGAATTCTAATCGAATTAATGTAACTCTAGTATTTTATTAGTAAATTTCTTTCCTAGTTTAGTTCTCTTTAATACGAGAACTCATTGAAGATACTTTGCTTTAAATGCCATCTTAAAAAGTCATTTTACTAGTCTTTTTCTTAAAAAAAAAAAAAACATGATTCTGATTTTTACAATTTTAGCTGAAACGTGATTCATGGCAAATGCCCTACTGACGAACAAGATTGCTTTTAAGGGTATGAGTTCATTGTAAGCGTCTGTTAATAATCGAGGCATGCCTCATGTTACAATTAGAAAATTCTCATTTGTTTTCTTTCAACAGAAAGTATTATTTCAATAACTAAAATTGTTTTGTTTATATCATGCTTATTTTGTAAAAATAAAGGAAATTTCTAAAGAAAAGTCATTGCTTTACTACCCGCATTTTATTGGTAAACTTTTTTAGTTATATTTTGACATCAAAGGTAAATCCTTGACGGATAGTCAGCTTCATGAGCATCGTAAAGAGCTAGTCTTCCTGGCTTTTTCAATAATATTTACATATCGGATTGCCTGTTGCATACAAGTTTAAGCGCTTGAAATCCTGCCACCAATTCTGCAAAAAGACTGCTATTATGGGTATGCATTCATTACAAGGTCCTTTAAAAGTCTAAACATACAAGCCTTTACATACAATTTATATACAACCTCATAAATTTTTCATAGTGGGATATATCAATACTTCGAAAAGTTCGTCTTAGATGCTTTTCTTCGTTAATGTCTCATAATACATTATTTGTCAAATTTGAAAGAATTTAATTAATTCTTTGTAAAACTTATGGGATAAGTGAAATTGTACAAGTAAACGTTCTGGTGAAAAATCAGTTGATTGTTTACTATGAAAATAGATTTACATAATATCGGCAACTTCCACCTAACATTTAATTTAAATATAATTGAATTCTGTGCGTATGGTTGCTCTAATATATGAAGTTCAGCGAAATATCGCCTTAGGTTGACTCTTTACATGTTGAGATATTAATAAAATTTTCGTGAAACTTTTTTTTCTAAGAAAGTCAAACATATTCACAAAATGAATTTGAGATGGAATTTTGTCTTTCAATTTGTGGAAAGAAATTATCACTGTATGAATAAAAAACGAAATGGTTAATAATTATATTTTTATATTATTATGTTATATTTGTACGTTAAATAAACTCTAGTTGCTTTTAAAAAATAACAATGTACAATTTAAAAGCAGCAATTTCGATATAATTAGTAAACGTCACAAAACTTTAGAAGTTTTTGTTTCTTGATTTTAAGATGTGTATTGAACTCTTTTATTATATATTAGTTATAAAAAGTCGAAAATTTGTGAAATAAGTTTTAAATTTTTTATTATTTGATTATCAATATTTATACAATTTTATCTTTGTCGAACGCGTTACGAAACTTATTAAAAATGAGCCTATTTCTTTGTAAATGCCAGTTGAATCCTTTCTCAAAAGAAAAAATAGAATTTCGAAAGATTTGACCTTCCAATAGCTCTCTGTTTATTTTCTTTATCTATTATGCATTTTAGTATTTCTACTTTACTGTTTCAAAATTTTCAACATTATTGAAAATCTTGATTTAAATTGACTGTCCCTATCTATAGCATATTTTACTGTTAGTCATTAGATATTATGCTTATGCGTTGTACATCCAGAGGAAAAACATAGTTGTTCAATTCATGGTCAAACCTAAGATTAGCTTAAACTCCATTTCAGACATCAAATGTCTGTCTTGTTGAATTGAATTGTATAGATCAAATTCAATCACATTCTTTACCTATGATGGTCTCTCATGTTCAAAATACATATTGTCTGTAAGCTTTTATTGACAGCGTATTTAACTTATGATACAAGCAATCAATTTTGATTTTTGATACTTTTATATCAAGGAAAAGTTCCTTGAAATTATTGTTTTTTACTACGCCTTTTGGACATCTTAATGAGTATATTGATTCATTGTAATGATTATTTACATTTTGGAAAGAATATTTTTCTTCTTGTGGACGATATATAAATAGCCTGATTGAAAGAAACTTTCCAAGCAAACACTTCACTGTATTGTATGCAAAAGTTAGAAGTCAACTATTTACTATTGTTAAACGATAGTTGGAATTGGACATCAGGCAAATTGTTTTCAACTGTTACAGATGCCCAACTAATCTTTTTCTTTTATTTGGCAAGTTATTCCTAGATTTTAGGTGATATAAGGCAATTTATACTGTTCTTTTGATGTGGTCCTCTACACTTAATACCTTTAGGAGGAGCATTTTTTTATTTTCTACTATCATTAGATTTTCGTTTTCCTTTACACTTAGCTTTGCAAACGCAAATTTTGGAGCTGTGGCTTCTTGCCTTAAATTTTTAACATTATTAGACTCTTGGGGATTTCCATTAGAATTGTTTCCAGCTTTTTGACAATATTAAATGCGATGAAGTGGTCCACATTAATTCTGCAGGAGCGTGGTCTATTTTTTTTCCTGAATCCTTGTGGGTGATTTTAAATTCTCACTTCTCATTTTTTAATTCTATAATTATATTCTTCGATTTTATTTTGAATTCATTATTTTCTATACTTTCATTTGTTTCAATGTGCAATACTTGGGAGTTCTACTTATTTATTTATTCCTGGGAGGATATTTTGTCTTTGGGGTCAGTTCTTTTGTTTACTTTCTTAATTTGCCTCTGTTCCACAAAATATTTCGATTTTGTTCTTCTTTGATTTTTATTTTTGGAAATCATTTTGGTGTCCAACGAACATTACAAGTATTAAGTTGTGTTCACAACTTTGATACTACGGAAACAACTCTTCTTTTTTGCGTACTCGTAAACTCGATGCAGAACTCAATACCTAACTAATAGTTAAAGAAATCTAAAAAAATATTAACATATTTGAAATAAAATGTAGAAATTGGTACATAATTTTAGAATTACCAAAAATTCTAAATTGGAAAACTCGAAAGCTTTACCAAATCTTGTAAAAACACAAAAAGTAAATGAAAGCATATGAAACAAGTATTATGGGATATGAATATTACTGGTAACATGGAAAAGTTTCATTCAATGTTACAGATTGCTAACCAATTCTCGTCATCTCAGGCAAATGTGATTTAATCAAAATAAACTTTCACACCTTTATTTTAATAACTGACAAAAAGATTAATGTAATTCGAGTTCCCCAAAAAATTTTTAATTCAAAGTATTGTTGAAGATTTACAATTGAATGGATTCAAATTACTGAATGATACTTATTTACCAAAAATATCATTAGGATATTTATTTATATTCTCACGATTTCATATCAGCCTTATGCCAGATAAGTGCTGCAAAAACAATTAAGAAAATAAATTTATTCTTAAAAAGGAAAAAGAATTTTGACACAATTTTATAGATGGCAAATATTCTTCACGCAAAGTATTTTTGCAGACAATACATCAAACATGAAGAACGTAACACAGAGTTATAGAATTAAAAATCATAGTGAGCTTCAAATACTTTTTATGTTTTTAAGATGGCTTGGATTATTCTGAACAAATCAGTTATCAAAAAGCAAAATTGAGAATCTATTTTTGGTATTGTCGTCGAGCATTAACAATACCTTCTGATAGTAGAAAGCCTGATTACCACATTACCAACTGACTGTGACGTTAATTCCAGAAGCTAAAGCTTTAATACAGACTGCCTTTACTGTATTGCTTACCAATTAACAGTGGCTCTTTTTCGAGATATTTTTCAAAATATTTTATTATATTTTTATTTTGTGTATAATAATAAAGAATATGCCTTTTGAATGTTGCGTAGTGGTCCGTAAAAGTCATCATATTACTGGACCTTAGACTTTTCTCTTTCGATTCCCAAATGAAGAAGATTTAAAATTCTAATGGTTGTGTGCAATTCCGAGAGAAAATATGGAAGTAACAAAAAATTCAAGTTATCAAACATTCAAGTTAATTTCATTCACTGTTTCATTTGCATGATTTTTATTTTGTTATTTTATTTTTGAACTTTTTAAAAGCATTAATAGTAATAAAAAACTTCAAATAAAATCAAAAGTGATCTCCCATGGAATTTTTTTAAACTTGTTACGCGTAAAATTATATCATTCTAATTTAAATTCTCATAAAGAAATAAAATAATTATTTATTTTTCGATTTATTAATAATAATAAAATGTTTGTGTTAAGAGAAAACTGTAATAATACATAAACTCTAACATATTTGGAAATTAATTTCAGAATGCATCCTAATGATCATATAAAATAAATTGTGAAATATTAGTAAAGAAAAACTGAGATTTCTTTGTTGCACGCGTATCAGCTTTCTTAATTTAAATTTTACTTCTAAGTGTGCGAACTGCATTTCAAAGTGATATTTTAAGAACTAGCGAAGCTTTCAATGAGGTAAAGGGTAATATCATAGTCGTGATCCTAAAATATCCGAAATTACATCCTAATGCTGTACCTTGTATCTTTAATGGATGTTGAAAATTATTAACAAATAAAAATGTCAGCAACAGGATCTATCAATTTAACCGCAATGATGTGAAAATACTCTACTGTGTGAAGTAATTGTTCAAAGTAAAAAGAGAGACTTGTGGAACACAAGCAAAAATATTGTTTTGCAAATTTAAATGAAATGGAAAAATGTTTGAAAAATATAGATATTTTGGATTTTTGGGTTGCATTCAAAAGAAAAAGCAATTTTATGTTTTTAAATATTGGTTACTATCCCTATCGAAGTTAGTGTAATTTTGTTGCTATTGATTAAAATATGACTATAAATGCAAAAAAATGTGCCAATAAAAAAAAGAGTAAGTATTCATTACCATTTCAAATTACTAATGTTATTGATATTAGTACTATAAAACAAAATATTAGGCTAATTTAATTAAAATTAAAATTGTGAGGATTGTGAAACATATTTGTATGATTTAATTGATAATATTTTTTCTTGTTTGTCAGAAAATAGTGTAAATAAAGTGCAGAGAGATGTTTTGTGTGTTTTGTTAAAGAACAGATTTTTTTAAAAGGTTATATTAATTGTGATTTGTTTTAATCATAGAGTATATACAGTTTTAGTAAGTAAGAATCAGAATAAATCTGAAATTTATCAATCTTTCGAAAAAAGGGAAAATGAACATGCTGTTAAAGAAGTAACATTCTTTATAGTCAAATCATGTATTAATTTATTTCTTAAATTATTTCCAAAAAATGATGAATCTATCGTGATTAATGCTCAATCTAAAAAAGGAAAAATTCAAACGTTTCCAAATTCTGAAAATAAAAATTATATTTTAATGTAATTTGTATAACAGAAATTGTATCCAATATATTTATATCCTTTAGAAACTAAAGTATTTTTTAAAAGAAGTTTAAGTATATTGAAGTAGTTTATTTTTATCCATTGTTCGGTATCCATCAAAATAAATTGAATAAAAATGTAATAAATATGTACATAATTTAATATTGTTCTAATATATATTAATAATATACTTGTGTTCTAATATGCTGAATAATGTTTATGCTTTTTCTTCAAATAAAATTTGTGTATTGTTTTTATAGAAGAAATGTAAGAAAAGTGTGATAATAAATTATTTTCTCCTTCAATATTTTTGTCTTTTCTACTTAAACCATTTATCACTCATTAAATACTGTACCTCTATCATATATATGGAATATAATTATAAAATAAAGTATTCATGTGTTTGTATTTAAAATATTTTAAAGAAATATTTTAAATTCATAATAGATTATGTTGTTAATAATTATTTTAGATTAAATCATAGCATCTGGATTTTAAAAATTCACAGAATATATATATATATATATATATATATATATATATATATATATATATATATATATATATATAGATATATATATATATAATATATATATATATATATATATATATATATATATATATATGTATATATATATATATATATATATATATATATATATATATATATATATATATATATATATATATATATATATATATATATATATATATATATATATATATATATATATATATATATATATATATATATATATATATATATATATATATATATTACAAAAATGAGATTTATCTTTATGGTATTTTATTTATCTACGCAGATATATATCAGATATATATTTCTTTTAAAAGTACACCACCGAAAATCTAAATTGCAATATTGTATAAAATTTTGTAGAGTTTATCTTAATATGAGTCGAAGGTTTGTTATTCACAACTGTAAGTTATACTTACAATTGCTGTAAGTTATAATTGAATAAATTTTTCATATAGCTGATATTGATTTTTTAATATTCTTCTTAGAAATAATATCAGAGTTAATTTCAATGTATAAAAAATGAATTACTAGGGACTTTTAAACAACATGAAATCATTTCGTTCAGAATATTTTATTCATGAACGAACGCATTTGATTTCAGACACTGACTGATGACGTCATAAAAGATCTTTTTTGGCTTTCTTAGCTATAGAGGGTGATGGTGTTAATCTATATTAAAAATAACCAAAATTTTTTCGATTTCCTGGAAATTTTGTTTTGTGATATCTGATAGCTAATTAAATTTGTGATTAGAAGGGTAAACCAAACTGTTATTGTTTCGTTTATTTATGTTTTCTTTGTAAAAATAAAAAAAAAATAAAAATTCTAAATGACTAAATGTAACTCCAGAATTTTATTAGTAAATTTCTCTCCTAGGATATTTTCGTGAATAGTGAATTCAAAAAAGATGCCTTTGTTCCAAAATATATAATTTATGTATAAGATATGCACTTTCGCAGAATCGTGATTGATTGCAAAACACCAATTCACGAACAAGAATGTTCTTTTGGGTACGAGTTTATTGTTAGGGTCTTTTAATAGTGAAAACATGCCTCCTTATACGATTAGAAAATCCAGAATTATTTCCTTTCAATTAATCAAATTATTTCAATAATTAAACTGAACTTTCTTCATTTATATTATTTAACTCTCTAAAAATAAGGAAATTTTTTTATAAAAGTAAATATATTATTACCAGCATTTTATTTGTAAACTTCCTTACTAGTTATTTACCATAAGAGTCCTTGGTTGTTGATGGCAAAGTATCTTTAATGATGTTTTGAAAAGCCTGTATTTATATGGCTTGTTTAAAAATATTTTAACTAATTATCAATCTAATTTACATGAAATCGGGATTGATAACAGATAACTAATTCAACGAAAATGCTGCTCGTTTGGATACGGATTTATTAGAAGGCACTATTAAAAGTTGAGATAGTCCTCATATGCCTAAGAATTCCTGAACATTTCTTCTCAATTAAAAGTTTATTTTCAATATTTTGTTGTTTAGCATTTAGAAAAACTTAATTTATTAATAAATCATTATGAATAAATAATTAAAATTAGAATATTCAATATATTCATTCATAAATTTTCAGTAATTTAGTATTAGGATGTTTCAGTAATTTGAAAATTTCGTCGCAAGATTCTTTTTATCGTTAATATGTCTCCTAATACATTGTTTGTGATAGTTCAAAGAATTTAATTTATTTTTTATGCAACATAATGAAAAATTGAATATTAAGAATACTTTTATAAGGAAACTGTCAAAACTGATAGTATTTTAAGTAAACCAACTAACACACATATTGAATGGAATTTGAATTGACTCGAATTTTAATTTAATATTTCTGAGTTCTGTGCGTTCCGTTACTCGAACATATGAGGTTCACAAAAATATTGCTTTTGGTTTTCTCTTTACATGTCTAGATATTAATAAATTTTTCGTGAAACATTTATTATAAATCAAATATATCGACAAAAGTAATTTGATAAAATTTTGTCTTTTAGTTTGCACAAAAAAATTAGCAGTCGATCAATAAGGCTTGGTGAAGTATACCTGGGATGATATTTGGAGTAATTCTTTCTTTGGGGTTTGTTGTTTCTTTCGATTTCTTAATTTGTCTCATTTTCTTTGACAGAATATTTTGATTTCGTTCTTATTTGGAAATCTGTGATTTTTGTTTTGAGTATATAATTTGGTGTGAAAGGAGTGGAGGAATTTAGCTGTGCTCACGACTTTGATACTACGTAAACCCCTCCTATTTTATTAAAAACTCTTAATCTAAAAGCCGAACACCATACCCTAACTAATAGTTAATGAAGTCTAAAAATATATTAAAATATTTTAAATAAAATATAGAACTTGATGCATAATTAAATAGTAACAACAAATTTTAAACTGGAAAACTATAAATTTTCTCTAAATCTTGTAACAGGACAATAATTAAAATAAACCATATAAGACAAATATGGGATAATGAAAATACTGGTCACATGGAAAAGTTTAAATCAATGTAAACAGACGGCCAAACAATTTGCACAATGTCAAGGAAAATGATAAACTCAAAATGAATTTTTACACCTTTAAATTAAAAATTGACAAAAAGGTTGATGTAATACGAAGCCTCAAATAAGAAATCTGAAATTCAAAATATTCTGAAAAATTAACAATTTAATGCATTAAAATCACTGAATGATACTTATTTACCCAAAAATTCATAACATTTAATTACATTGTCATAATTTCATATCACCCTTCCGCCAGATATGGAATTAAAAAACGATTAAGGATAGAAATTTATTCTTAAAGAAGAAAAAGCGGTTTAACATAATACTAAAGTTGGCAAATATTCTTTACGCAAAGTCCTTATGCAGTCATATATCCAAATTGTTTGAAGGGTGCTGAAGAACATATAAGTTAGCAATGCACAAAGAAATTAGTGCAAAATGAAGATAAAATAATCCCTGAAATAATTAACACAATCTGAAGTTTTCTACACCCCAAAGGAAATCCTTCATAAAAACCTCAACGTAATTAATACATAATACCAAAACTGATGGATGATGAAAGGATGACTCAAGTATAATGAAATGGCCCATGTTATTCCCCTGGAGGAATGCGGTATTTCTGTCTGTACTCTTGAAGATTATTTTTAAATTCTCATTTGATTAATGTAATAATTAATGTAATAATAATCTTTAATGTAATAATAATTTTTTTCGATTTTATTTTGCATTAACTTTATTAATATTTTTTACAATTCCATTTATCTTAATAAGGATTGTTATTGTATCTGGTTTTTCAAACTATTTATTATAAGCTGGAATTATGTATTTGGTAATTTTTTCTTTGGGGATTCGGCTCTTTATAACATTGTTTATATTGTTGTCAATAGGGCATTTCTATTAGTGGGGTGGCTCCAATTTACACTTCTTTGACATTTTTTTAAAATTCTTTTTTGTTTGCTCAAACGGAATTATTGTGCAACGCTCAATATCTTAAACTCACGTCTTTAATTATATACACCTCATGTGAATTTTGAACTCAAAATATATTTTAAAAAATAATGGAAACATTATATAAAAAGTATTAAAATATTTTAAATAAAATGAAGAAGTCGATGAAACCTAATTAAGCAAAACACCAATAAAGAGATGTATAGTCAAATAATAAAATTATTTTCAAAATTCAATGATTTCTTCTAATATTGTAACAGGTAAAAAATTAGATGAAATAATGTGAAGCAAATACTAGATTATATAAAAATTACTGGTTGCATGGAAAATTTAACATTATTGTAACAGATTCCAAGGGAAATTGTGTAGTCAAAATTAAACTTCATACATTCAATATAAAAATTCACTATCCAACTTCTGCAAAAATAAAGTTAGATTTATAATATTGTTGAAGATTTACATTGTAATGAATTCGCATCACTGAAATAAATTTTATTTACCGAAAAATGGTAAGGAAATTATATATACTGCCTCCATTTTTTATCACTCATTAAATTTTTATTCCTATTTGTATAGAGGAAACGATTAAAAACAGTTAAGGAATAAAATATTATTGTTACAAAGAAAAATAAGATTTTCCAACATATATTACAAATATTCATCGCATAAAGTACTTATGCAGACATAACCCAAAAATATTTTAAATTTGTTGAAGAACATATGAGTCAGCAGTGCACAATGTTTGCAATGTGTGGAGCAAATCATCTCTGAAATAATTGAGAATATCAATATCAACAATTTTAACGCAGGGGCAGTCAGACAACATGATACTCAAAAGAGAAGAATTAAGAATGATATTAATGAAGAACATATAATACAGATTTAAATAATTAAAAATCTTAGTGAACTTGGAATTTTCAAAATGGCTTAAAATATTCTGAACAAATCCTAAATCAAATATAGAAATTGTGAATCTAGTTTTGGAATTGTCATCAACAATTTGTGGGTATAAAATTTAACCACGTTTTGACAACTTTATTTGGATTTCCTTGAAATTTTGCTGAGCGATATCTGATAACTGAAGAAAATTGCGGTTAGAATGATAATCAAACTAATATTCTTTTTTTTTTTTTTGCAAAAAAATGATTTTTAAATGAATTAATCTAATTCCAGTATTTTATTAATACATTCCTTTGCTAGAATTTTCTCTCGTTTCAAACCGTAGGTCTCGGTCTAGTTAGCAAAAAATGCCCGTTGATCAACACACCGTTAATTTTATAAAGTCATTTTACCTGTCTTTAAAAAAATATGAGTTATGCAATTTTCACAGAATCATGATTGATGGCAATCCACCAAAGACAGTTTCTAAGGGTAAGAGTTCATTGTAAGGGTATTTAAATGGTCGAAACATGCCTCAAAATAGGATTAGAAAATTATTGTTTCCTTTCAATTAATAAAAATTGTTTAAATATATAACAAACTGTGAAATTGTTTGGTTTATAGTATGTTTACTTTATGAAATCAAGGAAATTTATAAAAAAAAAAATCAATAATTCACTTCCAGTATTTCTTAATAAATATTTTTAAAGTATTTTAAAAATTTAGTTTTTCTTACATGAAGGAACATGTAGAAGTATTTTGCAAACCCAGTTATCTTGGTTTGCTGTAAAATTTGTGTCTAACGTATCAAGTAACTAATTAAAGGAAAGCGATACTTATATCCGCCAATCAATTCAAAGAAAGACTGTTCACATGGATTTGCATTAATTACAAAGTTTTATAAAAGTCGAAACTGTCTTGATAATATTCTTAGAAAAAATCCTGAGTACTTTCCTTTCAATATTGTCTTACAACATTTAGCTGTTCAGAATTAAGAAAAACTTAAGATCATCAATGAATAACTATATGAAGAAAAATTATAGAATAATCAATTTGTGTGTGTGTGTTCACTTATAAATGTTTAATATTTGGATTATTTAAGATTGAAAAATTGGCCGTAGGTGCTTTTCTTCCTTAACTTGTCTCGTAATACAGTGTTTGTCATAGTTGAAAGAATTTAATTTATACAACTTGAGGAATAAGTGAAATTTTAAGAGTAAATTTTCTGGTAAGAAATCAAGCGATTATTTTATATGAAAATAAATTTACATAATTTCTGCAACTTCCACCTGACATTTTAATGAAATATTATTGAATTCTGTGCATTTCGCATTTCGAACAAAAATGTCGCTTTAGGCTTACTCTTTACATGTTTTTGATATTAATGAACTTTTCCAGAATGATTTCTTTTTTTATAAGTAAGTCAAAAATATTGTGACAAAAGGTATTTGAGATGAAAATTTGTCGTTCAGTTTGCGCAAAAAATTACCACCGTATGAAGAAAAAAAATGGTGAATAATTTTGTGTCATTCATAAAAATATTATGTTTGTACATTAGAACAAATATGGTTGCGGATATAAAATTACAATGCACAATGTAAAAGCAACAATTCAGATATAATAAGAAAACATTAAAATTTTAGATTATTTTTGCTGATGTTAATCAAATTGGAAGATATTTTTACTAGCAAAATGAATGCTTTTCACAAATAGGTTATATTTTATTACAGACATCTGCTTATATTTAGAATGTTGAGAAGCGATTTTTCTCTAATTTTTAAAGATTTCCAGATAATTAATTCTACAGTTAAATTCTCGCAAGCATCTTTTATACGAAAATTATTAAAGGAAAAATCTCAACCAAGCCTCTTTTGAAACGACTTTTTTAAATGTCAGTATCAACTTCATAAACTGAATATTTAAGAATTTATATACAATGTATTTGTGTTAAAAACTGAATTTCTATATCATGTTGAGAAAAAATATAACTTTACCAAGTAACAAAAAAAAATATTGATGAAACCGAAACTAAGACTACAATCGAAAAAATGTTTTATTTCCTGTATAATATAAGATTTATATTAAAAAGGTAATATATTTTTTTATTTTATAACTTATATCATTAAGTATAAGATAATTAAAAAAATTTTCTTGAGATGATGAAACAAAATATTAATTTTAAAATGCATTTGCACAATAGTCTGTCTAAGAGAAAATATTACTGAATTTATGCTTTCAAGTAAAAGCGATTATAATTCAAAATCAAATATTTTCAAAACCAAAAACTTTTAAAATTGCTTAAAACCTCGAAAAAATGTAAAAATTAATGATTTGTTGTTGTCATTAGTATTTTAAATATATACAGCAATTCAAAATAGAAATTTAAACTTCGTATCGAGTTAAATCATTACTTAATGTTTTGAAATAAAAAAATATTGACGTTACTTCCTTTTCTGTCTAAGATATTCTTCACTTTATTGTACAATATTAAGTCAATCAAAGGTATGTGATATTTAATTACATATCATTTAAAAATATTACGGGTATTATTAATAATGTAATGAATTAAAATGTGAAAATATCAACTTTTTTACCCGAAACTTGGAAGATTAGCAATGAATGTTTGGGTTATAAAAAAATTACTGACTTGGAGTATACAAGGATATTTTTTCTTATTTAAAATTGAAATGTAGTGATTCATACTTAAATGTGAAAATATTATACTTAATATATCTTAATAAATGTTTATAGAGAGAGAGAAATATATAGTTAAATATATAAATAATCTAAACATCATCGAAAAGAATTGATTTTATTGTACAATATTAATTATTAAAAATATAATAATATTTGTTCTCCTATCATACATGTCATAAAATGTTTATTGATTATTCTTAATTTATATTTATCATGTGTGTGTTTTCTAAATAACATAGTTGTCGTACTATAAAACGACATAACTAAACCATGAGAAAATGAAAATGTATATATTTTTATATTGCTCTATATATTTAATTCTTTCCTATTTTCCTTTCAAACAAAGCTGTAATAATATAAAGGAAAGGCTGTCACAAAAATTGGCAGAATAAGACAAGTGCAATAAAAATTCTTCCTTTCGGAATGGACGATTGATCTTGGGAAAATTGCAAGAGAAGTTTATGTTTAATGATATGTTTTTTTTTGTAACTCTGACCAGTCGGGATTAAGGGGGTGAGATTTCTGATCTATCCCATAGAAGTGTAGGAGGTAGTATGGAGCTTTGGAAAACCAATGGTGTAGAAGAGGAGCTAAAACGAGATTAAAAACAGCATCTAGAAATGGAGAAGACACACAGAAGCCCCAGAGAAGTCCGACAAAAAAAAGAGTCCACTAGCGAGGACTGGTTCCTCATTGAGCATAATAAAAAGCTAAAAAGATGTTAGTTGTAAACTGAGTATAACCGCCCTGCCCCGCAGAAGCCCTGCCTCGACTGTCCTGAATGGAGAACAAATAGACGTGTAGAAGAAGAGATGATAGTCTGAGGAGAGATTCCAGGGAAAAGGAGAAAACTTCATAAGCAATGTGCAAGCCAAGCGAGTTCCTGAGCCATTGAGGAGACGCCACACTGCTACTTCTTAAAGAGGGTGAGTCTGATCTCTGGTTCATTTTCCTTCTGGTCAAACTCCGTTATGATTGATGACTGTGTAAATATCATAAAAAATAATAATGCTAGAATTTTCTCAATTATTTAATCAACAATGTTTTAATTATAAATGTAAATTCCTCTTGTAATGAAGTTACTAAAATAAATGATTAAGTTTTATTGTATTTTTGTTTTGAATTTATTTCTATCATTCAATTATTTAAATAACGAATCTGCGTTACCTCGGAATTTTTTTGAAATCAAAAAAGTTCACCACAACAATAGTGAGGTCTCTCAAATTAGGTAAAGCTAAAAATAGATAATTGCTCCATCGAACTAAACTAAAGACTATGATTACTTTGAAAAAATTATTGTCCTTTAATTGGGACATATAGATAAGTATAATATCCATAAGAGATAATTTTAATGGCAAAAGTTTTTGTTAAAAATATTGGGTTTTATTACTCTCTTTATTGTCCTAATAATGTTTAACTTCATTTTGTATTTAATGATTTATCATTTTATGTTTAAAATATCATGTCTGAATATTATATCTCTCCTCAACAATATGTTAGGTATGGCTTATATTAATTTTTGTAGTGTTTGTATATTGAAATCTGTTGGTTCTTATTTGTAATTGTTTAATTTGTATTATTTGTGTTCATTTCTGTTTTCTCAAACGGAAATTTTAAGCTCCGCTCAACATCTTAATGTCTCCTCTTTCATTACATATACACCTAATGTCAATGAAAAACACAAAATCTAATTAAAAAATAAAGAAATCTATAAAAAGTATTAAAATATTTCAATTAAAATGAAGAAATTAATGAAATCGAAACGAAACAAATAACCAACGAAAAAAGTATAATCAAGCAATAAAAATAATTTTGAAAATTCTAACATTTCTTCAAATAGTGTGTCTGACAAAACAAAAAAAAAAAAAAAAAGAAAATAATAGATGAAATAATGTAAAACAAATAATAGATGATATAAAAATTACTGGTTACATTGAATAGTTAACATTATTGTAACAGATTCCAAAGGAAATTGCGTGGTCAAAATCAAATTTCATAAATTCAAAATAAATATTCACTATCCAAATTGTGCACGAATTAATATAAATTTATAAAATTAATGATGATTTACATTATAAAATAGATTCAAATCACTAAATAAAATTTAATTTACCAGAAAATGATAAGAAATAAAATTTAATTTAATTTATTCATAATTCCTTATATCACTCTTTATTTGTTCTTAAACGTTTTTAAATTAACAGTTAAGGATAAAAATATTATGCTTATAGAGAAAAACGATGTTTTATTCCATACTATATTGATTGTTTGCAAATATTGATCACGCGCGTAAGGTTTTTAGACAGACATAACATCTTTATGTTTGAAATGAGTTGAAGAACATATGAGTCAGAAGTGCACAATTTCCAATGAAATTCAAGTAAAATGTGTTAAATATGGAGCAAATAATCCTTGAAATTATTGAGAGTATCCAAAGTCAAATTTATCTAAACAGAGGCAGTAAGAAATGGTGATACTGAAAACAGAAGAAAAAAGAACGATTTTAATGAATAACATAGCAGGGAGTTAAAATATTAAATATCTTGGTAAGCTTTAAATACTTCGGAATTCTTAAAACGGCTTATAAAATACACTAAACAAATCAGTATCCATAATTCAAAATTGGTATTCTTTTTTTTGGTATTGTCGTCAATTATTAGTTTATATAAAAGTTAATCATCATTTCGAAAACTTTTTTTCAATTTCATGGACATTTTGTTTCGCGATATATTGCTAAATAAATTCATGATGAGAACGGCAATCAAACTGATATTGATTGATTTGCCTTATGTTTTCTTTGCGAAAATAAAAAAATTAAATGAATTAATAAAGTTTCAGTGTTTTATTAGAAAATTTCCTTACTAGAATATTCTCTTACATTGAAGATTATGGTACATTGATTAACGGTACTCTAATTGATGTAGTGCTGGCCCACCCGAAGGTATTCAGCAATGATTAACGGTACATTGAAGATACGTTGATTTAAATGCAATTTTTTATACTTTGTATACCTGTCATATTCCAAAATATATGCAATTTCAGCAGAATCGTAATTGATGGTAAATCACCAATTCACTAACAAGACTGTTTTTAAGGGTAGGAATTCAATGTAACCGTCTTTTAATATTAAAACATATCTCATAATACAATTAGAAAGACAAGAATTGTTTCCTTTCAATTAAAAATATTACTTCAATAATTAATCTTTTTTTATATCATTTTTACTTTGTAAAAATCAATAAATTTTTTTCATAAAAATGAATAAGTTATTACCAGCATTTTAATTGTAAACTTTCTAACTATAATTTTACAATAACCTTAAATGCTGGTATTTAAATTATCTCCATTAACTGTAAACGAGCCAGTTTATCTGGCTTGTTACATAATATGCAGCAAAATAACAACCTAATATACTCATAGTCGTGGTTAATAGCAAATAACTTATTTCACAAAAAGACTGCACATTTTATGCATTTATTACAAGGGTATTTTAAAAGTTGAAAGAGTACTCATAATACTCCTAGATAATCCTGAATAGATTCCTTTCAATCATTAAATTATAATTACATTAATCATAAATATATAACTAAAATTGGAATATTCAATTTATTCATTCAGTAATTTAGTATTTGCATGTTTTAGTAATTTGGAAAATTCTTCGTAAGATACATTTCATCGTTAATATGCCTCATAATACATTGTTTGCCCGAGTTCAAAGTAAGGATATATTCTTTATTACAACATATGAGAAAATTTAATTATAAGAGTACTTTTATAAGAAAACAGTCAACTGTGCTGTGGTAATTTTCTATCAAAACCAGATAACATATCTGGAATTTCAAGGCCAAATTTAAATTAAATATTTCTGAGTTCTGTTTGTTTTGTTGCTCGAAAATATGAGGTACACAAAAATGTCACTTATTTTCTCTCTCTTTACATGTGTGTGTGTGTGTAGACATTGATAAATTTTTCGTGTAACTTTCCTTTTTTTAATAAGTGTATATTGACAAAAGTAATACGATAAATTTTTGTCCTTAAATTTTCGCACAGAAATTACCACTGTATAAATAAGGATAGCTAAAGTACCTGGGAGATCTTATTTATATTTGGGATAGTATTTTGAGTAATTTTTTTCTTTGTGGTTATTTGTTTCTTTTAATTTCTTAATTTGTATCTATTGTGCTTGAGGAAGTATTTCGATTTCGTTCTTATCTGTAATTCTTTGATTTTTTGGGGAAATCATTTTTGTGTCAAACAAACGGAAGTATCGAGCTGTGCTCACGATTTTGATACTAAGTAAACCACTCCTCTTTTATTACATCCCCTTATTTCAAAGCAGAACTCAATACCTAACTAATAGTTAATGAAATATACAAAAAATAATTAAGCTGTTTTAAATAAAATATAGAAATAGATGTATAATTATATAATTAAAAAGAAATTTGTAAATTGAAAAATTCTAAATTTTCACCAAACCCTGTAAAAGGACAAAAAGTAAATGAAGGAATATAAAGCAAATATTATGTCATATGAAAATTACTGGTTAAATGTTAAATTTTAAATCAATGTAACACAGATATTCAAGCAATTTACGCAATATCAAGTAAAACATACACTCAAAATAAAATTTTACACCTTTATATCAATAACTGACGAAAAGATTAACGAAATTCGAAACATTAAAAAAAAATTCTGAAATTCAAAAGATTATAGAAGATTTACAATTTAATGGAAATTAATCATCGAATGATACTTATTTACCAAAAACATCATAAGGACATTTAATTATATTGTCGCAATTCCATATCACCTTGCCGCCAGGTAAGCGCTCAAATCCTTTAAGGATAATAATTTATTCTTAAAGTGGAAAAGTGGCTTAACATAATACTAAAGAGGGCAAATATTCTTCACGCCAAGTCTTTATGCAGACATAAATCAAAAATGTTTGAAGTGTAGTGAAGAAAATATAAGTTAAGTGTGCACAAAGAAATTGCTGCTAAATTTGCAAAATGATGAGCCAATATAATCCCTTAATTAATTAAGACTATCTGATTTTATATATATATATATATATATATATATATATATATATATATATATATTATATATATATATATATATATATATATATATATATATATATATATATATATATATATAAGATTAAGAAGTATATTGAACTCTTTTATTATATATTAGTGATGAAAAGTCTAAAGTTTATAAAATTTTTAAATTTTTTATTATTTGATTATCAAATTTTATGGATTTTCTCTTTATTGATTGCATTACGAAGCTTATTAAAATTGAGCCTATTTCTTTGTAAATGTCAATTGAATCCTTTCCCAAAAGACAAAAATAGAAGTTCGAAAGGTATCAAAAGATTTGATTTTTCAATAGCCATCTGTTTATTTTCTTTATCTTTAGCATTTTAGTATTGCTACTTTACTGTGTGACAATGTTCACCATTATTGAAAATCTTGATTTAAATTGAATGTCCCTATGTATAGCACATTTTATTATTAGTCATCAGATATTATGGTTATGCCTTGTGCATGGAGGGGAAAAACATGCTTGCCCAATTGATGGTCACACCTAAGATTAGGTTAAACTCTTTTTCAGACATCGAAAGTCTGTTTTATTAACAAAGTTGTATATATCAAACTCAGTCACATTCTTTACCTATAATGGTCTCTAATGTTCGAAATACATATTGTCTGAAAGCTTTTATTGACAGCGTATACAAATTATGGAACAAACAGTCAATTTTGATACTTGATATTTTAATATCAAGGAAAATTTCCTTGAAAATATTGTTTCTTTGACTACGCCTCTTGGAGTTCTTAATGAGTATATTAATTTATTTTAATGATTATGTCCTTATTGGGAAGAATATTTCTTTGCTAATGGACGATATATACATAGTTGGACTGACAGAAACTTCGAAAGCAACCATTTTACTCTATCGTATGGAAAAGTCAGAGGTCATCCATTTATTATCGTTAATTGTTATCTGGATTTGAACACGGGACAAATTGTTTTCAACTGTTACTGATGCCCAACTGATCTTTTTCTTTTATTTGGGAAGGTATTTCTAGTTTTTTAAGTGATATAGGGCAATATCTACTGTTCTTTTGATGTGCTTCTCTACAGTTGATACATTTAAAAGGACATTTTTTCATTTAAATTTTTTCATTTTCTACTATCATTAGATTTTCTCTCTCTTGCACAGTTAAGATACTATGCTTTGCAAACGCAAATTTTCCATATATTTTTGTGTGTCAGTCAGAGTCCGATTGATCAGGGCTATTTGTAATTTTGCTCTTTGTTGTTTGTGTATGTGTTTTTTTTCTTTTTTATAGCAGGTTGATTTCCGTAGATTGGAAAAAAAAACGAAATAAACTCCGGGGAAGGAAGGAATAATTTAGTCAGAACATAAGTTTGGTATAAAACAAACTAATGAGTCCAGATTTTGAAAACCAACACATTTAATTAACAAAGAAACAAAATTACAAATGAATCATATCTGGGTTTGCTGACAACTCTCTCACGCCTGCGTTGCGCACAAAAGTCATCAATCCCAGAAAGAAAATGCAGTTTCTCAGACTGCTCCTGGCACCAACCGTCTTCCTACTCACCCTCCCCATCAAAGCTCTTGAAATCAAAAGTATGAGACATCACAAAATGAAGTAAAGAAAAATATAGCTTTAGGTTTATTCTTTACATATTTAGATATTTATAAACTTTTCCTGAAATATTTCTTTTTATTATAAGGAAGTCAAGAATATTGAAAAAAGGAACTTTGAGATGGAATTTTGTGATTCAATTTGCGCAAAGAAATTATCACTGTATGAAGAAGATACAAAATGGTGAATAATTATATTTGTGATATTAATATAAATGTTATATTTGTACATTATATTAAATATGGGTGCTGTTAAAAAATTACAATGCACAATGTGAAAGCAAGAATTTGGATTGAATATGAATACCTTAAAAGTTTATAACTTTTTTTTGTTGATTTTAATCAAATTGAAAGATTTCTTTTACTAGCGAAATTAATGCTTTTCACAAATAAGTCCTATTTTATTACAGAATTCTGCTTGTATTTATAATGTTTAGAAGAAATTTTTCTGAATTTTAATGAGTCCTAAGTTATTCTACATTTTGATTCCCGCAAATATCCTGTTATACGAAAATATGAAAAATAAATTTTCTTGACCATTTTTTTTGAAACGACTTAATTAAATGTTACTATCAATTTCTTTTAAAATCGATATTTAAGAAAATATATACAATATTCTTGTGTTAAACTGAATTATTGGAATATCGTGTTGATAAAGATCACATCTTCATCAAATATCTAAAAAAAAAAAAAGAAAAAAAATATATTGATCAAACTGAATGTAGAAACTAAGTCGACAATTAAAGATTTCGTTTCCAGTAATTAGTCTTACATTAAAAAGGTAATACTTTTTTCTATTTTATTACTTAATTATTAATTAGATAATTCAAAAATTTTTCTGGAGATGATCAGTCAAAATATAAATTTTAAAATGCATTTGTAACTGACTTTCTTATAGAAAATATTACCGAATTTATTCTTTCAAGTAAAAAGTGATTATAATTTAAAACCAAATACTAGATTTAAGTAAACACTTTTAAGATATCTTAAACTTTTTTTATTTTTACTAAACTTATTAATATTGAACATACTTTTTTGTAAATGCCAATTGAATACTTTCTTGAAATATAAAACTAGAACTTCGAAATTTATTCATAATTTTGGCCATCCAATTGCAATTTGTTTACTTTTTTTCCTAATAAACATTTCAATATGGCTACTTTACTGTTTAAAAATGTTCAAAATTATCGAAAATCTTGATTTAAATAGACTTTCCCTATCTATAGCATATTTTACAGTTCGTCATTAGATGTTATGGTTATCCGTTGTACATCGAGGTGAAAAGCATAGTTGCTCGATTCATGGTCACACCTAAGATCAATCTAACTTCCTCTTCAGGCATCCTAAGATTGCGTTGTTAACAGAATTGTAGACTAAACTCAGTCAATTTCTTCACCAATAATGCTCTTTTAAATTCGAAATTTATATTGTTTGTAAGTTTTTATCAATAGCGTATAAAATTTATGAAACAAATAATCTATTTTGATTATTGATACTTTTGTACCAAGGAAAATTTCCTTGAAAATATTTTCTTTGTTATCGCCCTTTAGAGTTCTTAATGGCTATAATAATTCATTTTAATGTTAAAGGATAATATTTCCTTTTTGGGAAGAATGTTTTTCTGCTATTGGACCATATACACATATCCTAATGGACGGAAGCTTTCCAAGCGCTAACGTCGCAAGTTACTTATGCAGAGGTCATCCAATTATTATCGTTTAATGTTAGCAGCAATGGAACATGGACATATTGTTTTCCTCTGTTACTTATTCCCAGTTGATTTTTTCTTTTATTTAGGAATATATTTCTAGTTATTTTAGGTAATATAGAGCAATTTCTGCTGTTCTTTTGATGTGGTCCTCTACAGTTGATACATTTAGCAGAAGTGTTTTTTATATTTTTACTATCATTAGTTTTTTGCTCTCTTGCACACTTAGCGTATTTTGCTTGGCAAAAACAATTTTTGGAACTGTGGCTCCTTGCCTTAGATTTGTAACATTGATAGGCTTCTGGCCTGTATCTATACGTCCCTACATTTGCTATTATGCAGCATAGTTTTTCTACTTGATTAATATTTTCAATTTTGTTTATCTGTATCTGTGTAGCAACATCTATGTTTCCTCTTCATCTTATATTTAATTTCTGTACTTTTTAGTTTCCTTAATATGGCAACAGAAGTGTTTGTTTACCAAAAAAAGAATTATTATTGTGTTTTTACAAAGCGACGACAGATTGATATCAATAAAATAATAAACGAGTTCTGTTCCTTTTTAAAATCGATTTCTTTCTATCTAAGTTCTATTGATTTAGAGTTAAATGTTTGTCATGGATTAAAGATTTGTATTAAGCAAAACCACTTCATCTGGAAAACCGGTACCTTAAATAAGTATTTTGACCTTCTCATTTCTGTTATTTTAACAACTTGGAAATTTCTTTCTTTTATTTCCTCTTTAACCTCCTCTTATTGCATGTATATTCGGAGGCCTTTCATTAGAATTTTTTTCCGGCTTTTTTAAAAATATCTAATATGATGAAGTCGCCGATTCATTCTGCTTGAAGAATGTGGTCATTATATTTTCTGAATTGTTGTAGATGATTTTAAATTCTCACTTGAAGTTTTTATGCTGTGATTATATTTGTCGATTTTATTTTGAATTAATTTCGTAGTTTTTATACTTCCATTTGTTTGAATAAGGGTAGGTGAAGTACCAGTGAGTCCTAATTATTTATATACATCTGGGATGATATTTTGAGTAATTTTTTTGGACTTAGTTGCTTCTTTTGTTTAATTTCTTAATATGTCTCTGCTGTATTTGATGGGGTATTTCGATTTGGTTCTGATATCCAATTCTTTGATTTTGGTTTCGGGAATTCATTTATGTGTCAAACAAATGGCACTTTCAAGTTGCACTCTGAATTTCGAAACTACGTAAACCACTTCTCTTTTTATTGCATATTATTTCTAATGTCAATGCAGAACTCAATATCTAACTAATAATTAATGAAATATGAAAAAAATATTAAGCTATTTCAAATAAAATATAGAAATTGATGAGAGAGAGATAAATGGAACTAAACAAATAACCAACTAAGAGATGTGTAATTAAATAATAACAAAGAATTTTTAAATAGGAAATTCTTAATTTTCACCAAATCTTTTAAAAGGACAAAAAGTAAATGAAAGCATATAAAACAAATATTAGGTGATATAAGAACTACTGTTTATATGGAAAAGTTTAAATAAATTTAACAGATTGCCAAGCAATTTGCGTCATCTCAAGTAAATCTGATAAACAAATATAAATTTTCACACCTTTATATTAACAACTGACAAAAAGATTAAAGTAATTGGAAATCTCCAAGAAGAATCTGAAAATTAAAGATTTACTATGAAATGGATTTATATCATTGAATCACCTTATTTACCAAAAATAAGGAGGAAAATTTATTATATTTTCACGATTCCTGATCCCCTTTCCGCAACATTAGCACTCAAAAACAATTGAGGGTAAAAATTTATTCTAACAGAGGAAAGCGGCTTAACTCCATACTATAGATGGCAATTATTTATCTCGTAAAATTATTTAGAAGACATATCTCAAAAATGTTTAAAATGTGCTTAAAAAATGTTTGCGTTAGAAGTGCACAATGTCCGTAGAAATTCGTGCAGCATTTGATAAAGGTGAAGCAAATAGTCCATGAAATAATTGAGATTATTCCAAGTTTCCTAAACCGGAAAAATAATCCTTCATAAAATGCAGCAGCATAAATAATACGTAATATCAAAACCAATATTTCATGAACAATATTAAATCAGAGGCAGTAAGAAAATATGATACTAAAAACAGAAGAAGCAAAGAAGATATTTATGAAGTGCATATCATAAAGATGTAGAATTATATAAAAATCTTATCGAACTTCATATACTTCCCAGTTTTTAAAATTACCTAAACAGTAGTGAATAAATCAGTTATCAAATATCGAAATTGTGTCTCTGTCAATGGAATTGTCAACGAGAATAAGTCTGCATAAAATATCACCATCTTTTCAACAAGTTTGTTTCATTTTCCTTGAAATTTTATATTTTGATATCTGTTAGCTAAATAATTTTGTGGTTAGTACGATGATTCAACTAAAATTGTTTCGTTTATTTAATGATTTTTTTTAAACGGAAATTTCTAAGAATATCTATATAGCTAATTATCAGCATTTTATTAGAAAATTTCTTTTTTAGTATTCTTTTATTATTTTGGTAGTTGATTTGTCACATTTGTTGATATTTTTGTCTTTAAAAGCCAGTTTACTTGGCATGTGTACTGAGGAAGTTGTACTCCACACCAAAAGGTGATTTAGTTGGAAAACTAAGTGGATCAGCGGCACTCCATGTTGCTAGCCTTGCAGTCACTTGACAACAACCTGGCTTGATCTGAAATTATTAACTAATGTTTTTATTCTACAATTTTTGCGGAATCGGGAATGATAGCAAGCCACTAATTCACCAAAAAGTTTTTCTTATGGGTGTGCTGCATGGCCCTTTTAACAATCGAAAGAAGCTTCATAATACGCTTAAAAAATCCTTAATTTTTTCTTTCAATTTTTCCTTCAACTAATTATTAAAATTATATTTAAATAATTAGTAATCTAACATTTAGAAAAACTTAACATTATCAATAAACAAATATAAAGAAATATCAAATATTAGAATATTCAAGCATTAGTGCTTTGCGTAGTAATAATAACTTCTTATATGATATATAATTTAATTAATTATAAATATTGTTTGAATCTTCTTGTGCAATTGTAGAAATAATTCTTAATAAATTCTTAATAAAAATAATAAATATATATATTTCTATATATTTAAGAATTATTTTTTTTATTTGGTAACATATCCAATTTTAGTTTTAATTCAAATTCTATGCATGACAATTTTTGTTCCATAGATGAACTCTAATTGTATTAAAATATAATAGTTGGTACATATATTATAGATATTTGCTTATAATTGCTCTTAAATTTTGATATTGAATGTATATATTTCTAGAACTCATATGCTTAAATTATTATTATTCTTGTATGCAAGTTTTTTGTTGTAGGTCATGTGTCATATCGTAGAAGAACAATACAAATTTCTACCGATTCTTGTCAAATTTTGTTCGTAATTTTGCCAAGAGAAAAGAATTTGATGTATCAAGTATAATTTTTAAACCATTTCCGTTGCCAAAATGAAATAAAAATAAATTATGCAAAATATTTATGATTTATCCTAAGTTTACGTATAATATTAGCGAGAATTATTTTAAATCAAATATTATTTCATTGCTCCAGAAATGATCGACATATTTAGTGTGCATAAGAATAATGAGTTACTTCTGTTTTCTAACTGAAAACAATAATAAATTTATCAAATATTAAAACTTCATATGCACTTAAAACATAATCATTATTGTGTTTATTAAATATTTGGTTTTTGTTAGAAATTAGTTAAATTAGGCATAAAATAACTATTAATTACATTAATCTTGGGAGAGTTTAAAAAGCAGGATTTGTTAATTTTGACTTCAAAGCTAATAGTAAATTTTGAATCTAATTCCTTAAGACAATCAATTAAACAAACTATTGCAAAAAAAGCTTCATTATGAAAAAGATATTATTAAATAATTGTTTCCTTCTATAATTGAAGAAAGAAAAAATAAAGAACCAATTAGAAAAGAGAAAATTCAAATAGAAGCCGAAGAGCAGAGAAGAAAAGTTGAGACAGAAGTTAAGAAGCAGACAGATAGCATGAATTAGAAAAGTTCAGTTTAGAAGCTCGCTTGAAACTGTGACAAATGGATCACACAGTGAAAATGAGCAACATTCTCATAAATATCTTAAGGGATTATTCCATAGAAATGGTGTCAAAGAGGATATTATTTTATTTTTAATTCTTTTTCAACGTCATGTGTGTGCTCAAATACCTAATTTGCTGTGGGCTTCATATTTGTTGAGTTGATTGCCATATGAAATGACAGAAATAATTGAACTTAAAGCAGAAGAATGAGCACAGAATAATTATTAAGTAGGGAATTTTTGTTTAAATGATTTAAATTAACTCCAGATAAATTCATACAACTATTCGATAAATATCAAAAATAAAATGATATTATTTATTGATAGAGATTATTGTCATGAACATAGTAATTACTTTCATGAATGGATCAATGCTCTTAAAGTTAATACCTTTGAAACAATTGATTTAATCCTAACGGACCTGATTAAAAAGTACGATCCATAAGAATTAAATGAAATTTATTTATTTGAATCAGGTAGTTTTAACAATCCATTACATTCGGTGGAGAAATTAGAAGAACTAGCCAAACCGTTACAAAGAATTTAAAGATTTTTTTAAAGTCCTCGAATCTCTTTGATAAAGAACCGGAAAGGATAGAGAGAGAAAAGAAAGTTCCTTTAAGAAAAGTACCAATTATATCTGAAGTGTTTAGAATACTGGCTTGAATAATACCCAGATTTTTTTTTTTAAATGATAACGGAACTGTGACAAGAAATGAAATATTTTATCATTTCATGTTTAGATTACATCATCTCTCGAACACGATATAATAATTTTAAGTACAAGAGAAAAAAATTCAGTTAGAATTTTTTTTTAAGTATTTGCCATTATTTATACATTGTCTTTTTTTATGTCTCATTAAACTCCAAAAAAAAAAAAAAAATTCTATTTTTAAGTTATTACATTAAAAATAAAAGTAACAACTATTTTTTCATGTTTTTTATAATCACGTGTTTAAGGGTATAATGATTTTGTAGTTAATAATTTGTATATTGTGAGACTTTTACTCATGTAAGTTGTAAATTTCGCCCGTGGTGGGAAGGAGTGGTAATAAGCGAAGGCGAAGATCAGAATAGTGCATGTTCGCAAAATCAGGCGCCATTTTATTAACTTCCAATTATAATTTTTTGCTAACCTTTTGATTTGATTGAGAGATCTCATATAGATGGTGCACTGGAAAAGTGAATGTATCTGCGTCTATCAATGTTGTTGTCACATTTTGGTAATTCGAAAGCTCTGTAAATAATGTATACATTAAAAATGTGTTCTTTTATAAATGAATTGACTTAATTTACCTTGTCATCAATTACCATACCACTAAATTACAATAGTTAAAATTTGTATCTGGAATATATAATTCTGTGATTTTTGAAAACATTATGTTCATAAAAAGTTCCACTATATTTTATTTAAATAAAGAATCGATTAAAATGGGAATCGTCATCGAAGTATTAATGAATTGAAAAAAATTAAACCAATTAAATTGAATAGCAGGAATTGTTCTCCATATAAATTAATTGTATTTCATTGATTAATGTAAAGAAATAAGATTAATTAACTTATAAAAACTCTTTAAAAATATAACAGTAAAATTTGAAAATTTAAATTACAATAAAGGTTGATATGAATATCAAGGAATCCTGAAAAACATTATCTACAAAGTATAACGAATATTTGCATTCATGCTTTTTTAATTTTGAAATAAATAATAAATAAACTACATTTATTTAAAATCTTTTATAGAATAAACTTTCTAAAAGGAAATATTCTCATTTTCTCCTTTATTCTTAATGTAAAAGCCTCGTAAAATTCCAAAAATAATTCCAAACAAAGTATTGCATCATAATCAAAAGAGAGAGTTAAATGTTAAATTAATGTGTTATTACATAAATACCTACTACTCATTAATATTTAAGTAAAATTAATATAATGGCATTTATTTTCCCTAACTATATTTATATTCATTTCATAATGTACTATATAAGAAATAATGTATAATATATAAATATAATAATGTATTTGTCATAATGTATATATAAGTCATGTACTATATAAGAAATAAAAAAATTAAATTTTTTATAATTTTCTAATTCTTTTTATACATAAGTATTCATGTTTTCATACCAATAGATGGCAGCACACACAATGCATTATTTCAAAATTAACAGTTTTAATAGGTAATTATAACAAATTTCTATTAAAAATATTTTTTCTATCCATAGTTTATACTGTTCTCCATTCTCCATTTATTTCACACATAAATTGATATATTTAAAGAAAATGATAGTTTGTGAGACACAGTTTATATAATAATAGAAAAACAGTAATTGACATTATACTTCATTTGTTCAAAGAAATGCATGTCTGGGCATATTTTACAAGTCTACAGAAGTCCTTGCAGTTTTTTCAATAAAAATATGAATATTTAGGAATCTAATTTTTCTTGAAATATTCGAAAAATCTTTATAAATTATCAATAAGCTATGTTAGAAAAAATTAAATAAACATTATACATTTAGTATTAAATATATACTTCCCCGTATGCTGCATACATGATTTACTTTGTTATCCTCTTTCCAAATGACTTTTCTTATTTAAAAAATTTATAAATAAAAGTAATGCTATATCTATATGAATATTGGGTATTTTATTCTAATTAAAAATTAATAATATGGAAGCATCCGAACAAACTGGAGCAAAAGTCAATTCTTTTAAAAATAGGAATTTATCAAGAAAATTATTAAATTAAATACCAAACGAAGTTAAGAAGAAAAAGGAAGGCAAATAAAATCAAAAAACACAGTTCTTCATACTTTTATTCTTAGAAGTCAAGAGGACATGCATGCTCAAACAAAAAATGAAAACTGTTCTTTTTTAGATACTTCCCCATAATTTGCGAGTCATAAATCAAAATTTTTACCCTAAATCATTATACATATTAACAGTTATCAAATACATTTATGAGTTTATTAATAATAAAATTTCTTAGAAAAAAAAAGGTTTTTGTGTTTGATGTATACATTTATTAGAGATAAAGATATTTATAATGCGTGAATACTCATTTCAAACGACGAAAGTTAACTATAAAGTCATATAGAAAAAAAAATTTAAAAAGAATTTCTAAAAATTTTGTTTTTATTCACGAATTTTTTGTTTTAATTCTGAAAAGTTATTTTCAAATTTAGAAAATTTGAGAACATATCCTGAAGTTAGTTACTTGTACGTTAACAGATGGAGCCACTGTGTATTTTATCTTATATCGTGGCGCTTTCTAGATAAATTTAAATAAGTAAATAGTAATCTGAATTTTCTATAAAATTCATGTTATTGATATACTTTTTTAATTTAAATTTGTTTAAAATATAAAGTCTCGACTCTTTTATTTATATAAAAAATCACATATCATATTTTCTATTATTAAATGTTTCGATAAATGACGATTAACATTTTTTTTAAATTTAGAGGAGTGTATTTTTCTGAAATAATAAATGTGAAAAAAAAATTCTGGTATGCTTGCATTGTAAATCATTTTTAAGATGTGATTCGTATTAAATTTACAGCAACTATTATGTTATACAAAGTCTTATTATGCATGCAGTTTTTTTAAAGAAAAAATTAATTGCTTGCGGAAATAATAAAAAATAGCATACAGAGGAAGTATAAACAAGTAGATGAATTTTCATATTATTTAACATGTATCCATAAATTTTAACGATTATTTTTATCTATCATACCTTTCTATAAGCAGAATGTTCTCTAAATTACATATATATTGTTTATATGCAAGTAATTATCAAAATAATGGAAACGCCGTACTTATAAGGAACCTTTTATTAGTATGGTGTATCACCACTTTTGGTATATAATATAGCTTTAACTTCCCAGAAATCGATTTATGATAATACTAAATAGTAATTATATATATATATATATATATATATATATATATATATATATATATATATATACAGAGAGAGAAAGAAATACTGCACTTAACTTTATGGAGATTTCGGAAAATTTATCGGCGAGATACCATTGAAAGATGCAGATTCCGTAAAGATCGCTTTAAAATGCCATAATGGTTCAATTATATTAAGGTTAGGTGACTGTGCGGGCCATTGTCGATTTTTATCTTCATCCTCTTATTAATCAATTCAAATGGTCAAAAATCAGCATTTCTTGCCGCAGCAGTGATTCGGAGGATGACCACATTCCCTCTCACTGGGTTTCTAGAGCTCCATGGGTCGGAGACTCGTCCACGTTAAGGGGGGTGGCATTTGCAGTCTTTCCACTGATGAGGACAGGAGAGTGCTACCCCAGGTGTGACCTTGTCACCTGAGAGTAGTCAAAAATTACGAGAAGCTTTATCATCAAACAGTTATTAGATAAGTCCCACTGAATAGAGAGGAGCATATCGTCATTTAAATTTCCATCTCTTGCAGGAAACAAAATACAAGTTACATCATAAGATATACTTGGTCAGCTAAAATTTCTCTATACTTCTTCCCAGGGATCCTTTATTTCAGGGTTCTTGGACATTGCGTTGGTTTTCGTATTTTTGTCTCAGATTTCATAGAAATACCTGTGACATGTGTCAATAGTGAATGGGAGATAAGGAAAGGGAGACGTCTCTTTTGGCTATCCATGTTTAAGAGTGTGTTATAGACATTAGTTAGATGTCGAAAGTAAGATGGATATCCCTCTACCAGAGCATTTTGATAGTTTGAAAAATGGTCAGTAGTTTATTTTCTAATATTTACAAACTACAAAATATGGTCATCAGTAGCAAAAGTTCAGTTAGTAAAAGTAAAAACGGCAAAATGCACATATCTTTCAGATTTAAATATCTTATAAAGTAAACTCTATAAAAAAATGACAAAATAAATTTTACCACTGCATAAACCATATTAAATAAATTTATTTGCATAGAAATCAACATCATGCACGCTTTTTGAGTATTATGTGTGTGTCTTTGCTTTTTCCTACTTTAAAAAATAATTCTTAAAATCGGAAGTTCGAAAACTAAAAAAAAATAAATGTCAGATTTTAAAACTAATTTTTTTTATGAAACATCAGAAAAAAAACTTGGTATAATCCGTGCCAGAAACTCATATAAAATGAGATTCAAATTCAAAACAATTATTTTTTTTGATAAAAAGTCAGGCAAAATAATCACTTTCTTTTCTCTGTCTCACGATCAGCTAAAATTTTAAAAATACATTTTTTGATATTTTTTTGTTGTAGGAAAGCATTTTATAGTACATTCATTTTCTTATTTTGCAGACAATGGTATCAGTCACTTTATTCTATTTTGATGCCTGAAAGTTCTTCATTTTCATTCATTATACTTCCAATCATTTAGACGTCAATATTTCTTGAGGGAAAATTACCGCTGAGTCCACATTCAAAAAGTACTGAAATAAAAATTTAGACAACAGTAGAGGTTTCTTTGTGGAAGTTCATCATCAGTAATAGACAATGGCATCCCATTTATTGAAACCAAATAGGCAAAATCTTATCTGAAACGTATTCTTCAATAACTTACACTAATCAATAGCAAATTTATTGGGACACAGCAGAACAAAGGCAATGTACTCAATCTCTTCTTTCTAAAGTACCCACCAATTATTTTACCCCTAATCCATATAAATATTTTATTTCTGGGCACGGTCCATTGACTTTATATTATAAGCTATTCGGTAGAAATGAAGCATATATATGTGCATTTAGTAAAGAAGATTCATTACTACAGTTACGATTGCTACATTACAGCCAATAACAACATAGGATCTTCATTCAGACATCCAGCTTATCATCTTCTTCCGTTTTGCATCAGACATGGATCCTCTCAACTCCGCCTAACCAACATAAAGAAGACCCTCATGGACTTGGATTTGAACATGTGCCAACCGACACCAAACTTTCAATTACGATCTGATGACATAAAAGGCATCATCAGGCATAAATTTTCCATTCTTTTACTAGTCAGTTTAGGGGGAATGGAATATGTTTGCTAACCCTCGGTACACGACTAGTGCCTTCCTTCTCAGTCCACTATCAATTTCAGATTTCGTTATTATTGCTTATGAATAATTAAGATTAAACGCTGAAAATAGAACTTTGAAAGCATTAAGTAGTTTTTACAAATGTGGCACGTGGAGGAGATACACCATCACTAACTTAAGTAAATACTGCTTCCAACTGCATTTTTTCCATTACCTATATTTAATTCACCGAAAAGCTATTTTTAAACATTTCTACAAGATTCGGTGCAGTCACAGAATGTAAACAATCAATTTATCTCATTTGAATAAATATTTTAAGATGCATCGAAACATGACACGCTAGCCATTATAAAAAGCTAAAAAGATGTTAGTTGTAAACTGAGTATAACTGCCCTGCCCCACAGAAGCCCTGCCTCGACTGTCCTGAATGGAGATACAACGGCTATTCTGAATGGAGAACAAATAAACGTGTAGAAGAAGAGATGATAGTCTGAGGAGATATTCCAGGGAAAAGGAGAAAACCTCATAAGCAATGTGCAAGCCAAGCGAGTTCCTGAGCCGTTAATGCCATTGAGGAGACGCCACACTGCTACTTCTTAAAGAGGGTGAGTCTGATCTCTCGTTCATTTTCCTTCTGGTCAAACTCCGTTGTAATTGATGACTGTGTAAATATCATAAAAAATAATAATGCTAGAATTTTTTCAATTATTTAATTAACATTTTAATTATAAATGTAAATTCCTTTTGTAATGAAGTTACTAAAATAAATGATTAAGTTTTATTGTATTTTTGTTTTGAATTTATTTCTATCATTCAATTATTTAAATAACGAATCTGCGTTTCCTCGGAATTTTTTTGAAATTAAAGAGTTCACCACAACAATAGTGAGGTCTCTCAAATTAGGTAAAGCTAAAAATAGATAATTGCTCCATCGAACTAAACTAAAGACTATGATTACTAAGAAAAAATTATTGTCCTTTAATTGGGACATATAGATAAGTATAATATCCATAAGAGATAATTTTAATGGCAAAGGTTTTTGTTAACAATATTGGGTTTTATTACTCTCTTTATTGTCCTAATAATGTTTAACTTCATTTTGTATTTAATGATTTATCATTTTATGATTAAAATATTATGTCTGAATATTATATCTCTCCTCAATATTATGTTAGGTATGGCTTATATTAATTTTTGTATTGTTTGTATTGAAATCTGTTGGTTCTTATTTGTAATTGTTTAATTTGTATTATTTGTGTTCATTTCTGTTTTCTCAAACGGAAATTTTAAGCTCCGCTCAATATCTTAATGTCTCCTCTTTAATTACATATACACCTAATGTTAATGAAGGACACAAAATCTAATTAAAAAATAAAGAAATCTATAAAAAGTATTAAAATATTTCAATTAAAATGAAGAAATTAATGAAATCGAAACGAAACAAATAACCAACAAAAAAGTATAATAAAGCAATAAAAATAATTTTGAAAATTCTAACATTTCTTCAAATAGTGTGTCTGACAAAAGAAAAAAAAAAGAAAATAATAGATGAAATAATGTAAAACAAATAATAGATGATATAAAAATTACTGGTTACATTGAAGAGTTAACATTATTGTAACAGATTCCAAAGGAAATTGCGTGGTCAAAATCAAATTTCATAAATTCAAAATAAATATTCACAATCCAAATTGTGCACGAATTAATATAAATTTATAAAATTAATGGAGATTTTTACATTATAATAGATTCAAATCACTAAATAAAATTTTATTTACCAGAAAATGATAACAAATAAAATTTAATTTAATATATTCATAATTCCTTATTACTCTTTATTTGTTCTTATATAAACGTTTTTAAATTAACAGTTAAGGATAAAAATATTATACTTATAGAGAAAAACGATGTTTTACTCTATACTATATTGATTGTGTGCAAATATTGATCACGCGTAAGGTTTTTAGACAGACATAACATTTTTACGTATGAAATGAGTTGAAGAACATATGAGTCAGAAGTGCACAATGTCCAATGAAATTCAAGTAAAATGTGTTAAATATGGAGCAAATAATCCTTGAAATTATTGAGAGTATCCAAAGTCAAAATTATCTAAACAGAGGCAGTAAGAAATGGTGATACTCAAAACAGGAGAAACAAGAACGATTTTAATGAAGAACAACATAACATAGAGTTATAATATTAAATATCTTAGTGAGCTTCAAATATTTAGGAATTTATAAAATGGCTTATAAAATACACTAAACAAATCAGTATTCAAAATTCAAAATTGGTACTCTTTATTTGGTATTGTCGTAATATATTAGTTTATATAAAAGTTAATCATCATTTCGAAAACTTTTTTTCAATTTCATGGACATTTTGTTTCGTGATGTATTGCTAAATAAATTCATGATGAGAACAGCAATCAAGATGATATTGATTGATTTGCCTTATGTTTTCTTTGCAAAAATAAAAAAAATTAAATGAATTAATAAAGTTTCAGTGTTTTATTAGAAAATTTCCTTACTAGAATATTCTCTTACATTGAAGATTATGGTACATTGATTAACGGTACTCTAATTGATGTAGTGCTGGCCCACCCGAAGGTATTCAGCAATGATTAACGGTACACGGTACATTGAAGATACGTTGATTTAAATGCAATTTTATATACTTTGTATACCTGTCATATTCTAAAATATATGCAATTTCAGCAGAATCGTAATTGATGGTAAATCACCAATTCACTAACAAGACTGTTTTTAAGGGTAGGAATTCAATGTAACCGTCTTTTAATATTAAAACATACTTCATAATACAATTAGACAGACCAGAATTGTTTCCTTTCAAATAAAAATATTACTTCAATAATTAATCTTTTTTTATATCATTTTTACTTTGTAAAAATCAATAAATTTTTTTCATAAAAATGAATAATTTAATACCAGCATTTTAATTGTAAACTTTCTAACTATAATTTTACAATAACCTTAGATGTTGGGATTTAAATTTTCTACTTTTCCTGTAAACGAGCCAGTTTATCTGGCTTGTTACATAATATGCAGCTAAATAACAACCTAATATACTCGTAGTCGTGGTTAAAAGCAAATAACTAATTTCACAAAAAGACTGCATATTTTATGCATTTATTACAAGGGTCTTTTAAAAGTTGAAAGAGTACTCATAATACTCCTAGATAATCCTGAATAGATTCCTTTCAATCTTTAAATTATAATTACAATAATCATAAATATATAATTAAAATTGGAATATTCAATTTATTCATTTAGTAATTTAGTATTTGCATGTTTTAGTAATTTGGAAAATTCTTCGTAAGATACATTTCATTGTTAATATGCATCATAAGACATTGTTTGCCCGAGTTCAAAGTGATGATATATTCTTCTTTACAACATATGAGAAAATTTAATTATAAGAGTACTTTTATAAGGAAACAGTCAACTGTGCTGTGGTAATTTTCTATCAAAACCAGATAATATATCTGGAATTTCAAGGCCAAATTTAAATTAAATATTTCTGAGTTCTGTTTGTTTTGTTGCTCGAAAATATGAGGTACACAAAAATATCACTTATTTTCTCTTTACATGTGTAGATAATGATAAATGTTTCGTGTAACATTTCTTTTATAATAAGTGTATATCGACAAAAGTAATACGATAAATTTTTGTCCTTAAATTTTCGCACAGAAATTACCACTGTATAAATAAGGATAGCTAAAGTACCTGGGAGATATTAATTATACTTGGGATAGTATTTTGAGTAATTTTTTTCTTTGTGGTTATTTGTTTCTTTTAATTTCTTAATTTGTATCTATTGTGCTTGAGGAAGTATTTCAATTTCGTTCTTATCTGTAATTCTTTGATTTTTTGAGGAAATCATTTTTGTGTCAAACAAACGGAAGTATCCAGCTGTGCTCACGATTTTGATACTAAGTAAACCACTCCTCTTTTATTGTATACCCCGAATATCAAAGCAGAACTCAATACCTAACTAATAGTTAATGAAATATACAAAAAATAATTAAGCTGTTTTAAATAAAATATAGAAATTGATATATATAATTAAATAATAAAAAAAAACAAATTTGTACATTGAAAAATTCTAAATTTTCACCAAACCCTGTAAAGGGACAAAAAGTAAATGAAAGAATATAAAGCAAATATTATGTCATATGAAAATTACTGGTTAAATGGAAAATTATAAATCAATGTAACACAGATATTCAAGCAATTTACGCAATATCAAGTAAAACATACACTCAAAATAAAATTCTACACCTTTATATCAATAACTGACGAAAAGATTAACGAAATCCGAAATATTTAAAAAAAATCTGAAATTCAAAAGATTATAGAAGATTTACAATTTAATGGAAATTAATCATCGAATGATACTTATTTACCAAAAACATCATAAGGACATTTAATTATATTGTCGCAATTCCATATCACCTTGCCGCCAGGTAAGCGCTCAAATACTTTAAGGATAGAAATTTATTCTTAAAGTGGAAAAGTGGCTTAACATAATACTAAAGAGGGCAAATATTCTTCACGCCAAGTCTTTATGCAGACATAAATCAAAAATGTTTGAAGTGTAGTGAAGAAAATATAAGTTAAGTGTGCACAAAGAAATTGCTGCTAAATTTGCAAAATGATGAGCCAATATAATCCCTTAATTAATTAAGACTATTTGTGATTTTATATATATATATATATATATATATGTATATATATATATATATATATATATATATATATATATATATATATATATATATATATATATATATATATATATATATATATATATATATATATATATATATATATATATATATATATATATATATATATATATATATATATATATATATATATATATATATATATATATATATATGGATTTTCTCTTTATTGATTGCATTACGAAGCTTATTAAAATTGAGCCTATTTCTTTGTAAATGTCAATTGAATGCTTTCCCAAAAGACAAAAATAGGAGTTCGAAAGGTATCAAAAGATTTGATTTTCCAATAGCCATCTGTTTATTTTCTTTATCTATTAAGCATTTAATATTGCTACTTTACTGTTTGAAAATGTTCACCATTATTGAAAATCTTGATTTAAATTGAATGTCCCTATATATAGCATATTTTATTATTAGTCATTAGATATTGCTTGTGCATGGTGGGGAAAAACATGGTTGCCCAATTGATGGTCACACCTAAGATTAGGTTAAACACTTTTTCAGACATCGAAAGTCTGTTTTGTTAACAAAGTTGTATATATCAAACTCAGTCACATTCTTTACCTATAATGGTCTCTAATTTTCGAAATACATATTGCCTGAAAGATTTTATTGACAGCGTATACAAATTATGGAACAAACAGTCAATTTTGATTCTTGATACTTTAATATCAAGGAAAATTTACTTGAAAATATTGTTTCTTTGACTATGCCTCTTGGAGTTCTTAATGAGTATATTAATTCATTTTAATGATTATGTCCTTATTGGGAAGTATATTTCTCTGCTAATGGACGATATATACATAGTTGGACTGACAGAAACTTCCAAAGCAACCATTTTACTCTATCGTATGGAAAAGTCAGAGGTCATCCATTTATTATCGTTAATTTTTATCTGGATTTGAACACGGGACAAATTGTTTTCAACTGTTACTGATGCCCAACTGATCTTTTTCTTTTATTTGGGAAGGTATTTCTAGTTTTTTAAGTGATATAAGGCAATATCTACTGTTCTTTTGATGTGCTTCTCTACAGTTGATACATTTAAAAGGACATTTTTTCATTAAAATTTTTTCATTTTCTACTATCATTAGATTTTCTCTCTCCTGCACAGTTAAGATACTTTGCTTTGCAAACGCAAATTTTCCATATATTTTTGTGTATCAGCCAGAGTCTGATTGATCAGGGCTGTCTGTAATATTAAATTTTGCTCTTTGTTGTTTGTGTATGTGTTTTTTCTCTTTTTTATAGCAAGTTGATTTCCGTAGATTGGAAAAAAAAAGAAATAAACTCCGGGGAAGGAAGGAATAATTTAGTCAGAACACAAGTTTGGTATAAAACAAACTAATGAGTTCAGATTTTGTAAACCAACACATTTAATTAACAAAGAAACAAAATTACAAATGAGTCATATCTGGGTTTGCTAACAACTCTCTCCGCCTGCGTTGCGCACAAAAGTCATTATCAATCCCAGAAAGAAAACGCAGTTTCTCAGACTGCTCCTGGCACCAACCGTCTTCCTACTCACCCTCCCCATCAAAGCTCTTGAAATCAAAAGTATGAGACATTACAAAATGAAGTAAAGAAAAATATAGCTTTAGGTTTACTCTTTACATGTTTAGATATTTATAAACGTTTCCTGAAATATTTCTTTTTATTATAAGGAAGTCAAGAATATCAACAAAAGGAACTTTGAAATGGAATTTTGTCATTCAATTTGCGCAAAGAAATTATCACTTTATGAAGAAGAAACAAAATGGTGAATAATTATATTTGTGATATTAATAGAAATGTTATATTTGTACATTATATTAAATATGGGTGCTGTTAAAAAATTACAGTGCACAATGTAAAAGCAAGAATTTGGATTTAATAAGAAAACCTTAAAAGTTTACAACTTTTTTTTTGTTGATTTTAATCAAATTGAACGATTTCTTTTACTAGCGAAATTAATGCTTTTCACAAATAAGTCCTATATTATTACAGAATTCTGCTTGTATTTATAATGTTTAGAAGAAATTTTTCTGAATTTTAATGAGTCCTAAGTTATTCTACATTTTGATTCCCGCAAAGATCCTGTTATACGAAAATATGAAAAATAAATTTTCTTGACCATTTCTTTTGAAACGACTTAATTAAATGTTACTATCAATTTCTTTTAAAATCGATATTTAAGAAAATATATACAATATTCTTGTGTTAAACTGAATTATTGGAATATCCTGTTGATAAAGAAGACATCTTCATCAAATATCTAAAAAAAAAGAATTAAATAAAAATATATTGATGAAACTGAATGTAGAAACTAAGTCGACAATCAAAGATTTCGTTTCCAGTAATTACATTAAAAAGGTAATACTTTTTTTCTATTTTATTACTTAATTATTAATTAGATAATTCAAAAATTTTTCTGGAGATGATCAGTCAAAATATAAATTTTAAAATGCATTTGTATATAACTGACTTTCTTATAGAAAATATTACCGAATTTATTCTTTCAAGTAAAAAGTGATTATAATTTAAAACCAAATACTAGATTTAAGTAAGCACTTTTAAGATATCTTAAACTTTTTTTATTTTTACTAAACTTATTAATATTGAGCATACTTTTTTGTAAAGGCCAATTGAATACTTTCTTCAAATATAAAACTAGGACTTCGAAATTTATTCATAATTTTGGCCATCCAATAGCAATTTATTTACTTTTTTTTCTAATAAACATTTTAGTATGGCAACTTTACTGTTTAAAAATGTTCAAAATTATCGAAAATCTTGATTTAAATAGACTTTTCCTATCTATAGCATATTTTACAGTTCGTCATTAGATATTATGGTTATCCGTTGTACATCGAGGGGAAAAGCATAGTTGCTCGATTCATGGTCACACCTAAGATCAACCTAACTTCCTCTTCAGGCATCCAAAGATTGCCTTGTTAACAGAATTGTAGACTAAACTCAGTCAATTTCTTCACCAATAATGCTCTTTTAAATTCGAAATACATATTGTTTGTAAGTTTTTATCAATAGCGTATAAAATTTATGAAACAAATAATCTATTTTGATTATTGATACTTTTGTACCAAGGAAAATTTCCTTGAAAATATTTTCTTTGTTATCTCCCTTTAGAGTTCTTAATGGTTATAATAATTCATTTTAATGCTAAAGGAGAACATTTCCTTTTTGGGAAGAATGTTTTTCTGCTATTGGACCATATAAACATATCCTAATGGACGGAAGCTTTCCAAGCGCTAACGTCGCAAGTTACTTATGCAGAGGTCATCCAATTATTATCGTTTAATGTTAGGAGCAATGGAACATGGACATATTGTTTTCCTCTGTTACTTATTCCCAGTTGATTTTTTCTTTTATTTAGGAATATATTTCTAGTTATTTTAGGTGATATAGAGCAATTTCTGCTGTTCTTTTGATGTGGGCCTCTACAGTTGATACATTTAGCATATAGTGTTTTTTATATTTTTACTATCATTAGTTTTTTGCTCTCTTGCACACTTAGCATATTTTGCTTGGCAAAAACAATTTTTGGAACTGTGGCTCCTTGCCTTAGATTTGTAACATTGATAGGCTTCTGGCCTGTATCTACACGTCTTTACATTTGCTATTATGCAGCATAGTTTTTCTACTTGATTAATATTTTCAATTTCGTTTATCTGTATCTGTGTAGCAACCTCTATTTTTCCTCTTCATCTTATATTTAATTTCTGTACTTTTTAGTTTCCTTAATATGGCAACAGAAGTGTTTGTTTACCAAAAAAAAAATTATTATTGTGTTTTTACAAAGCGACGACAGATTGATATCAATAAAATAATAAACGAGTTCTGTTCCTTTTTAAAATCGATTTCTTTCTATCTAAGTTCTATTGATTTAGAGTTAAATGTTTGTCATGGATTAAAGATTTGTATTAAGCAAAACCACTTCATCTGGAAAACCGGTACCTTATATAGGTATTTTGACCTTCTCATTTCTGTTATTTTAACAACTTGGAAATTTCTTTCTTTTATTTCCTCTTTAATCTTTCTTTCTTTTATTTCCTTTTTTTTCCTCCGAATATACATGAAATAAGAGGAGCTCTTATTTCATGTATATTCGGAGGCCTTTCATTAGAATTTTTCCGGCTTTTTTGACAATATCTAATATGATGAAGTCCCCCATTCATTCTGCTTGAAGAATGTGGTCATTATTTTTTCTGAATTGTTGTAGATGATTTTAAATTCTCACTTGAAGTTTTTATGCTGTGATTATATTTGTCGATTTTATTTTGAATTAATTTCGTAGTTTTTTATACTTTCATTTGTTTTATTAAGGGTAGGTGAAGTACCTGTGTGTCCTAATTATTTATATACATCTGGGATGATATTTTGAGTATTTTTCTTTGGGGTTAGTTGTTTCTTTTGTTTAATTTCTTAATTTGTCTCTGTTGTATTTGATGTGGTATTTCGATTTGGTTCATATATCCAATTCTTTGATTTTGGTTTCGGGATTTCATTTATGTGTCAAACAAATGGCACTTTCAAGCTGCACTCTGAATTTCGATACTACGTAAACCACTTCTCTTTTTATTGCATATTATTTCTAATGTCAATGCAGAACTCAATATCTAACTAATAATTAATGAAATATGAAAAAAATATTAAGCTATTTCAAATAAAATATAGAAATCGATGAGAGAGAGAGAGACATAAATGGAATTAAACAAATAACCAACAAAGAGATGTGTAATTAAATAATAACAAAGAATTTTTAAATAGGAAATTCTTAATTTTCACCAAATCTTTTAAAAGGACAAAAAGTAAATGAAAGCATATAAAACAAATATTAGGTGATATAAGAACTACTGTTTATATGGAAAAGTTTAAATAAATTTAACAGATTGCCAAGCAATTTGCGTCATCTCAAGCAAATCTGATAAACAAATATAAATTTTCACACCTTTATACTAACAACTGACAAAAAGATTAAAGTAATTGGAAATCCCCAAGAAGAATCTGAAAATTAAAGATTGTAAAAGATTTACTATGAAATGGATTTATATCATTAAATGACCTCTTATTTACCAAAAATAAGTAGGAAAATTTATTATATTTTCACGATTCCTGATTACCTTTCCGCAACATTAGCACTCAAAAACAATTGAGAGTAAAAATTTATTCTAACAGAGGAAAGCGGCTTAACTCCATACTATAGATGGCAATTATTTATCTCGTAAAATTATTTAGAAGACATATCTCAAAAATGTTTAAAATGTGCTTAAAAAATGTTTGTGTTAGAAGTGCACAATGTCCGTAGAAATTTGTGCAGCATTTGATAAAGGTGAAGCAAATAGTCCATGAAATAATTGAGATTATTCCAAGTTTCCTAAACCGGAAAAACAATCCTTCATAAAATGCAGCAGCATAAATAATACGTAATATCAAAACCAATATTTCATGAACAATATTAAATCAGAGGCAGTAAGAAAATATGATACTAAAAACAGAAGAAGCAAAGAAGATATTATTGAAGTGCATATCATAAAGATGTAGAATTATATAAAAATCTTATCGAACTTCATATACTTCCCAGTTTTTAAAATTACCTAAACAGTAGTAAATAAATCAGTTATCAAATATCGAAATTGTGTCTCTATCAATGGAATTGTCAACGAGAATAAGTCTGCGTAAAATATCACCATCTTTTCAACAAGTTTGTTTCATTTTCCTTTAAATTTTATATTTTGATATCTGTTAGCTAAATAATTTTGTGGTTAGTACGATGATTCAACTAAAATTGTTTCTATTATTTAATGATTTTTTTTAAACGGAAATTTCTAAAAAAATCTATATAGCTAATTATCAGCATTTTATTAGAAAATTTCTTTTTTAGTATTCTTTCATTATTTTGGTAGTTGATTTGTCACATTTGTTGATATTTTTGTCTTTGAAAGCCAGTTTACTTGGCATGTGTACTGAGGAAGTTGTACTCCACACCAAAACGTGATTTAGTTGGAAAACTAAGTGGATCAGCGGCACTCCATGTTGCTAGCCTTGCAGTCACTTGACAACAACCTGGCTTGATCTAAAATTATTAACTAATGTTTTTATTCTACAATTTTTGCGGAATCGTGAATGATAGCAAGCCACGAATTCACCAAAAAGTTTTTCTTATGGGTGTGCTGAATGGCCCTTTTAACAATCGAAAGAAACTTCCTAATACGCTTAAAAAATCCTTAATTTTTTCTTTCAATTAAAAGCATTATATTTAAATAATTGGTAATCTAACATTTAGAAAAACTTAACATTATCAATAAACAAATATAAAGAAATATCAAAAATTAGAATATTCAAGCATTAGTGCTTTGTGTAGTAATAATAACTTCTTATATGATATATAATTTAATTAATTATAAATATTGTTTGAATCTTCTTGTGCAATTGTAGATATAATTCTTAATAAATTCTTAATAAAAATAATAAATATATATATTTCTATATATTTAAGAATTATTTTTTTTATTTGGTAACATATCCAATTTTAGTTTTAATTCAAATTCTATGCATGACAATTTTTATTCCATAGATGCACTCTAATTGTATTAGAATATAATAGTTGGTAAATATGTTATAGACATTTCAATGTAATTGCTCTTAAATTTTGATATTGAATGTATTTATTTCTAGAACTCATACGTTTAAATTATTATTATTCTTGTATGCAAGTTTTTTGTTGTAGGTCATGTGTCATATCGTAGAAGAACAATACAAATTTCTACCGATTCTTGTCAAATTTTGTTCGTAATTTTGCCAAGAGAAAAGAATTTGATGTATCAAGTATAATTTTTAAACCATTTCCGTTGCCAAAATGAAATGAAAATAAATTATGCAAAATATTTATGATTTATCCTAAGTTTACGTATAATATTAGCGAGAATTATTTTAAATCAAATATTATTTCATTGCTCCAGAAATGATCGACATATTTAGTGTGCATAATAATGATGAGTTACTTCTGTTTTCTAACTGAAAACAATAATAAATTTATCAAATATTAAAACTTCATATGCACTTAAAATATAATCATTATTGTGTTTATTAAATATTTGGGTTTTGTTAGGAATTAGTTAAATTAGGCACAAAATAACTATTAATTACATTAATCTTGGGAGAGTTTAAAAAGCAGGATTTGTTAATTTTGACTTCAAAGCTAATAGTAAATTTTGAATCTAATTCCTTAAGACAATCAATTAAACAAACTATTACAAAAAAAGCTTCATTATGAAAAAGATATTATTAAATAATTGTTTCCTTCTATAATTGAAGGAAGAAAAAATAAAGAACCAATTAGAAAAGAGAAAATTCAAATAGAAACAGAAGAGCAGAGAAGAAAAGTTGAGACAGAAGTTAAGAAGCAGACAGATAGCATGAATTAGAAAAGTTCAGTTTAGAAGCTCGCTTGAAACTGTGACAAATGGATCACACAGTGAAAATGAGCAACATTCTCATAAATATCTTAAGGGATTATTCCATAGAAATGGTGTCAAAGAGGATATTATTTTATTTTTAATTCTTTTTCAACGTCATGTGTGTGCTCAAATACATAATTAGCTGTGGGCTTCATATTTGTTGGGTTGATTGCCATATGAAATGACAGAAATAATTGAACTTAAAGCAGAAGAATGAGCACAGAATAATTATTAAGTAGGGAATTTTTGTTTAAATGATTTAAATTAACACCAGATAAATTCATACAACTGTTCGATAAATATCAAAAATAAAATGATATTATTTATTGATAGATTATTGTCATGAACATAGTAATTACTTTCATGAATGGATCAATGCTCTTAAAGTTAATACCTTTGAAACAATTGATTTAATCCTAACGGACCTGATTAAAAAGTACGATCCATAAGAATTAAATGAAATTTATTTATTTGAATCAGGTAGTTTTAACAATCCATTACATTCGATGGAGAAATTAGAAGAACTAGCCAAACCGTTACAAAGAATTTAAAGATTTTTTTAAAGTCCTCGAATCTCTTTGATAAAGAACCGGAAAGGATAGAGAGAGAAAAGAAAGTTCCTTTAAGAAAAGTACCAATTATATCTGAAGTGTTTAGAATACTGGCTTGAATAATACCCAGATTTTATTTATTTATTTTTTTTTTTCAAAATGATAACGGAACTGTGACAAGAAATGAAATATTTTATCATTTCATGTTTAGATGACATCATCTCTCGAACACGATATAATAATTTTAAGTACAAGAGAAAAAAATTCAGTTAGAATTTTTTTTTAAATATTTGCCTTTATTTATACATTGTCTTTTTTCTATGTCTCATTAAACTCCGAAAAAAAGTTCTATTTTTAAGTTATTACATTAAAAATAAAAGTAACAACTATTTTTTCATGTTTTTTATAATCACGTGTTTAAAATTACAATGATTTTGTAATTAATAATTTGTATATTGTGAGACTTTTACTCATGTAAGTTGTAAATTTCGCCCGTGGTGGGAAGGAGTGGTAATAAGCGAAGGCGAAGATCAGAATAGTGCATGTTCGCAAAATCAGGCGCCATTTTATTAACTTCCAATTATAATTTTTTTCTAACCTTTTGATTTGATTGAGAGATCTCATATAGATGGTGCACTGGAAAAGTGAATGTATCTGCGTCTATCAATGTTGTTGTCACATTTTGGTAATTCGAAAGCTCTGTAAATAATGTATACATTAAAAATGTATTCTTTTATAAATGGATTGACTTAATTTACCTTGTCATCAATTACCATACCACTAAATTACAATAGTTAAAATTTGTATCTGGAATATATAATTCTGTGATTTTTGAAAAAACAATATGTTCATAAAAAGTTCCACTATATTTTATTTAAATAAAGAATCGATGAAAATGGGAATCTTCATCGAAGTATTAATGAATTGAAAAAAATTAAACCAATTAAATTGAATAGCAGGAATTGTTCTCCATATAAATTAATTGTATTTCATTGATTAATGTAAAGAAATAAGATTAATTAACTTATAAAATCTTGAAAAATATAACAGTAAAATTTGAAAATTTAAATTACAATAAAGGTTGATATGAATATCAAGGAATCCTGAAAAACATTATCTACAAAGTATAACGAATATTTGCATTCATGCTTTTTAATTTTAAAATAAATAATAAATAAACTACATTTATTTAAAATCTTTTATAGAATAAACTTTCTAAAGGGAAAAAAAATTCTTATTTTCTATTTTATTCTTAATGTAAAAGCCTCGTAAAATTCCAAAAATAATTCCAAACAAAGTATTGCATCATAATCAAAAGAGAGAGAAAAATGTCAAATTAATGTGTTATTACATAAATACCTACTATACATTAATATTAAAGTAAAATTAATATAATGGCATTTATTTTCCCTAACTATTACATTCATTTCATAATGTACTATATAAGAAATAATGTATAATGTATATATAAGTATAATAATGTATTTGTGTCATAATGTATATATAAGTCATGTACTATATAAGAAATAAAAAAATTAAATTTTTTATAATTTTCTAATTCTTTTTAGACATAAGTATTCTTGTTTTCATACCAATAGATGGCAGCACACAAAATGCATTATTTCAAAATTAACAGTTTTAATAGGTAATTATAACAAATTTCTATTAAAAATATTTTTTCTATCCATAGTTTATACTGTTCTCCATTCTCCATTTATTTCACAAATAAATTGATATATTTAAAGAAAATGATAGTTTGTGAGCCACAGTTTATATAATAATAGAAAAACTGTAATTGACATTATAGATCATTTGTTCAAAGAAATGCATGTCTGGGCATATTTTACAAGCCTACAGAAGCCCTTACAGTTTTTTCAATAAAAATATGAATATTTAGGAATCTAATTTTTCTTGAAATATTCCTAAAAACTTTATAAATTATCAATAAACTATGTTAGAAAAAAATTAAATAAACATTATACATTTAGTATTAAATATATACTTAACCGTATGCTGCATACATGATTTACTTTGTTATCCCCTTTCCAGATGACTTTCCTTATTTAAAAAATGTATAAATAAATATGCTATACTTATATGAATATTGTGTATTTTATTCTAATTAAAAATTAATAATATGGAAACATCCGAACAAACTGGAGCAAAAGTCAATTCTTTTAAAAATAGGAATTTATCAAGAAAATTATTAAATTAAATACTAAACGAAGTTAAGAAGTAAACGGAAGGCAAATAAAATCAAAAAACACAGTTCTTACTTTTATTCTTAGAAGTCAAGAGGACATGCATGCTCAAACAAAAAATGAAAACTGATCTTTCTTTTAGATACTTCCCCATAATTTGCGAGTCATAAATCAAAATTTTTACCCTAAATCATTATATATATTAACAGTTATCAAATACATTGATGAGTTTATTAATAATAAAATTTCTTAGAAAAAAAAAAGGATTTGTGTTTGATGTATACATTTATTAGAGATAAAGATATTTATGATGCGTGAATACTCATTTCAAACGAGGAAAGTTAACTATAAAGTCATATAGATAAAAATTTTTAAAAAGAATTTCTAAAAATTTTATTTTTATTCACGAATTTTTTGTTTTAATTCTGAAAAGTTATTTTCAAATTTAGAAAATTTGAGAACATATCCTGAAGTTAGTTACATGTATGTTAACAGATGGAACCACTATGCATTTTATCTTATATCTAGGCGCTTTCTAGATAAATAGGTAAATAGTAATCTGAATTTTTTATATAATTCGTGTTATTGATATACCTTTTTGCTTTAAATTTGTTTAAAATAAAGTCTCCACTCTTTTATTTTTATAAAAAAACTCACATATCATATTTTTTATTATTAAATCTTTCGATAAATGACGATTATCATTTTTTTAATTTAGATGAGTGTATTTTTCTGAAATAATAAATGTGAAAAAAAATTTCTGGTATGCTTTGCATTGTAAATCATTTTTAAGATGCTTCGTATTAAATTTACAGTAACTATTATGTTATACAAAGTCTTATTATGCATGCAATTTTTTTAAAGAAAAAATTAATTGCTTGCGAAAATGATAAAAAATAGCATACAGAGGAAGTATACACAAGTAGATGAATTTTCATATTATTTAACATGTATCCATTAATTTTAACGATTATTTTTATCTATCATACCTTCCTGTAAGCAGAATGTTCTCTAAAGTACATTTATATTGTTTATATGCTAGTAACTATGAAAATGATGGAAACGCCGTACTTATAAGGAACCTTTTATTAGTATGGTGTATCACCACTTTTGGTATATAATATAGCTTTAACTTCCCAGAAATCGATTTATGATAATACTAAATTGTAATTTTATATATATATATATATATATATATATATATATATATATATATATATATATATATATATATATATATATATATATATATATATATATATATATATATATATATATACACAGATATATACACAGAGATACACAGTATCTCTGTGTATATATATACACAGAGAGAGAGAGAGAGAAAGAAATACTGCACTTAACTTTATGGAGATTTCGGAAACTTTATCGGCGAGATATCATTGAAAGATGCAGATTCCGTAAGGATCGTTTTAAAATACCATAATGGTTCAATTATGTTAAGGTTAGGTGACTGTGCGGGCCATAGTTCATTTTTAACTTCATCCTGTTATTAATCAAGTCAAATGGTCAAAAACCAGCATTTCTTGCCGCAGCAGTAATTCGGAGGATGACCACATTCACCCTCACTGGGTTTCTAGAGCTCCATGGGTCGGAGACTCGTCCACGTTAAGGGGTGGCATCCGCAGTCTTTCCACTGATGAGGACAGGAGAGTGCTACCCCAGGTGTGACCTTGTCACCTGAGAGTAGTCAAAAATTACGAGAAGCTTTATCCTCAAACAGTTATTAGATAAGTCCCACTGAATAGAGAGGAGCATATCGTCATTTAAATTTCCATCTCTTGCAGGAAACAAAATACAAGTTACATCATAAGATATACTTGGTCAGCTAAAATTTCTGTATACTTCCTAGGTATCCTTTATTTCTGGGTTCTTGGACATTGCGTTGGTTTTCGTATTTTTGTCTCAGATTTCATAGAAATACCTGTGACATGTGTCAATAGTGAATGGGAGATAAGGAAAGGGAGACGTCTCTTTTGCCTATCCATGTCTAAGAGTGTGTTATCGACATTAGTTAGATGTCGCAAGTAAGATAGATATCCCTCTACCAGAGCATTTTGATAGATTGAAAACTGGTCAGTAGTTTATTTTCTAATATTTACAAACTACAAAATGGTCATCAGTAGCAAAAGTTCAGTTAGTAAAAGTAAAAATGTCAAAATACACATATCTTTCAAATTTAAATATCTTATAATATAAACTCTATAAAAAATGACAAAATAAATTTTACCACTGCATAAAATATATTAAATAAATTTATTTATATAAAAATCAACATCATGCGCGCTTTTTGAGTATTATGTGTGTGTCTTTGCTTTTTTCTACTTTAAAAAATACTTCTTAAAATCGGAAGTTCAAAAACTAAAAAAAAATAAATGTCAGATTTTAAAACTAATTTTTTTATGAAACATCAGAAAAAAAAACTTGGTATAATCCGTGCCAGAAACTCATATAAAATGAGATTCAAATTCAAAACAATTATTTTTTTTGATAAAAAGTCAGGCAAAATAATCACTTTCTTTTCTTTGTCTCACGATCAGCTAAAATTTTAAAAATACATTTTTTGATATTTTTTTGTTGTAGGAAAGCATTTTACAGTATATTCATTTTCTTATTTTGAGACATTGGTACCAGTCACTTTATTCTATTTTGATGCCTGAAAGTTCTTCATTTTCATTCATTTTACTTCCAATCATTTAGACATCAATATTTCTTGAGGGAAAATTACCGCTGAGTCCACATTCAAAAAGTACTGAAATAAAAATTTAGACAACAGTAGGTTTCTTTGTGGAAGTTCATCATCAGTAATAGACAATGGCATCCCATTTATTGAAACCAAATAGGCAAAATCTCATCTGAAACGTATTCTTCAATAACTTACACTAATCAATAGCAAATTTATTGGGACACAGCAGAACAAGGGCAATGTACTCAATCTCTTCTTTCTAAAGCACCCACTAATTATTTTACCCCTAATCCATATAATTATTTTATTTCTGGGCACGGTCCATTGACTTTATATTATAAGCTATTCGGTAGAAATGAAGCCTATATGTGTTTATTTAGTAAAGAAGATTCATTACTACAGTTACGATTGCTACATTACAGCCAATAACAACATAGGATCTTCATTCAGACATCCAGCTTATTATCATCTTCAGTTTTGCATCAGACATGGATCCTCTCAACTCAGCCTAACCAACATAAAGAAGACCCTCATGGACTTGGATTTGAACATGTGCCAACCGACACCAAACTTTCAATTACGATCTGATGACATAAAAGACACCACCAGGCATAAGTTTTCCATTCTTTTAATAGTCAGTTTAGGGGGAATGGAATATGTTTGCTAACCCTCGGTACACGAGTAGTGTCTTCCTTCTCTGTCCACTATCCATTTCAGATTTTATGGATTAATCCATCTTCACTCAAGTCGTCATTTTTGGTTGTCTAAATCCTGCTGGTCAAAATCACCTAGATATCATTCTTTCTGAAGTATCCTTCAAAGTATAAATTGACAAGTGCATTACGTCTGAAAGTTCAATTTTATGAAGCGTTTTCAAACCATCGTCGTTCTTTGAAAAAATATCTACTGTACTGCACTTGAGGTGACTAATTATGCTCTGATACAAGGTCTGTTAGACGTCAACAAGCCCTAAAATACTCGTAAAGATGTTGCTTAGATTAAATGGGTTTCTTAAAAAATTTCGGAATTTGGACAGGAGCACTGCATCTCCATTGTTATCCACAGTTAGAAAGATTTATGATTTTCCTATAAAAATGCCAATTCAATTTTTCAAACATAAAATTAAAAATATACTGAAAAAAATCATAATAAAAAGAGCAAACGCAAACAAAAGAGGGATGGAAATAAGTTTACAAGAATAGATTTTTTAAAACTTCATTTCATAAATTGTGAAAATTACATCCATGATACCATGTTAGGAACCGGCCACTAAACCATAAAATCATGGATGTAATTAAAAGATAGTGAAGAAGAAGCGACATTTCTAGTGAAATAATGATCGTTTCTAATGACCATACTTTTGTAAAATCAAATTACCAAATTATATATCCCTTTACGAAATATTTTGGGGTAATTAACCACACACTCTATATTTGTTCAGATCTTACTCTATATGTGCTTTTCTTATACAATGAATCCCCATGCTGCTTATTGGAATTTGTCGTATCTCCTCACATATTTATTGGACTTTTTCCCGATTGCAATATTGTTAGTTACAGAAAAGAATAAAAATACTTTGGTAACAACTCTTGATCATTTTCTTGAATTTGAAATTGACAATGTTAATTTTTAGGAGTTTTTTGATTAATATTTAAAACTTGCTTTATAGAGCACTTTCTATGTCAAGTTAGATAGATCAAACATTCACTGCAATTAAATGCATATTCCTATTTAATATTCATAATGAGATTTCATAATATTTTAATTTTTAATATTAACAAATTTTGCGATTTTCTTCTGCAACCGAATATATATATATATATACTGCTACAGTTTATTATGTTTAATTTTTATGATACGTATCAAAAAAGCCAAAAAACTGTAACCAACCAATGTTTGATATTAAGCCCACTATGATAAAGAAGGAAGCACATGATTTAGGATAAACTGTATTCAACTTTCACAGAGAATGTGGAGCTTACTTCTGTTGTGACTAGCATTTGTTTATCGGGATTGTGATGCATCGAACCTTAGAATAAATGTATCCAAAACTGCATTGTTTGGCTATTCCCAAATAAATTTTTTGGAGTACCTATGCCAAGTAAGCAAATGCAATAGTAGAAGCCACATATTTGGAAGTTCACGCATCATTAACGACATAAGATCTCAGAGATTGTCTGCTTGTTAAAATAATATTGGTTGAAAAGCATTAGTAACTAACGACCAAATACAGTGAAAGTCAAAGAGAAAGTGTAAGAAAAAAATTCAGCGTTGTTTATCACAATATACCACCAATCTCTTATAGCCCAATAGATTAGTTTCATCCCTTTTGAATCATTAATGATGGGTGAACCATTGAACAACAAGGCATCCGTTATTCATTTGACAATCATTCATACACTTGGTTTGTATGCTCATAATAATTACTCAGTTTAAGAGTTAGTTGTGACTTAACTAGTTATAAATTGTAATCATACACACAAAAAATTTAAATGAAATTAGTGTATGTCTTTAAATAACCAGACAATAATACATTGATATAAGTTTCGTTGCATTCGATATCGTTTTTAATTTAACTGCAAGCAAAGATTCACTGAACAAAAGAAAAATAATTTTATTTATAAACCCTTATAAATCAAATCACGTAGCCAATGAAATCATAAACATTGACACCAAAAATGTATTCATTGTAAAAATTTAATATGTATATTATCTCAGAAAATATACTCTGTTACTGTTATGTGCATTAAATGTACTTGATTTGTAAGGTATACGAACAATTAATTAGGTTTAAAGGTGAAAGTAAGCCAGAAATTTAGTAGTTTATGAATTCTTAATGTGTTGCCATTGCTTAAACATACCGTGATTGAATATACAGCAGTACCAAAAAGTAGCACCATGAAAATTTTAATACACCATTTACCCCATTGATACAAAAGTTATTTACTTCTGTATATGAGAAAATTTTTATTGATTTTCAACGGTTACTTTTTAAATAGAAAAGAAAAGCAACTGCCTACAATTTAAAGTGACTATCAAATAACTACAAGCGTCTATGTTCCAAGCAAAAGCAAAATCCCGATTTCCGCATCTAACCTCCGACGGTAATTATAGCTGTTTAATGCTAATCATTCATTGACACCTAAAGTTATGAAGCAGATTTCTCATCATGAGATTACTTTGAATTGCCCTTCTTTCCAGAATATCTTATTATGCTTTGAATAGCAGTACTATGTTATGTACTGACTAACATATAAGGCAAACTTATTTTAATGTAGATTTTGGAAAACCGTATTACCACACCATGGACTATAAGTCTAAAAATTGGTTTGCTTGTAGCATGTCTGCATCTTCTCGTGCTCTGTAGCAATTGATAAAACTAGATTCAAGATACGAACAATGTCGTCTTTTCAGGCAAGTTCTTGTTCTGCATGCAGATTCTAGTGTTGTATACATGTATAGAAACTCCGAGGAGAACGATCGTTACTTGGTTGCAATCGACGTTATCATAAGGAGCCCCTGCTTGTGATGTAATCATAAAGACAGGCATTGGATACAGTACACTTATATCTTTAGTTCGGATCGATGGTAATTTGAACCGTGATCGGTGCATTTCTAATATTTTAAGGACAGTAGTTATGCCCTATGTTCGAGCTCTGCAAAATCTCATCTTTAACAAGATAATACAGAAGCACATGTGGCCTTTAGTGTTCAGACTTTCTTTGATTGTTATCATTGCCTGAATGTTCTTCAGGCGTTTCACCAAATGGAAGCACCTGATCATGAGTTGTTTAAAAACAGGCTCATAACACTTCTCCAAGTTTTACGTTTGAAGTTTTACATAGAATCTAAGTAAAATGAAATGAGTTATTTTTTTCTCCCAACCACAAGCCCAATTCGACTTCATGTCTAAGCAGGCCAAAATTATTTTAATTACAAGGGATAATAACTGTGTCTACCAATTTTGTACTTCTGTAAGCTCCCAAACTGCTGTAGAAAGTATCTAGAAAGACAGAATGATTCAAATCATTCATTTTATCTCACTGCAGTACTGTACTATGAACGTAAATATAAACCATGAATGTATTTATTTGCTTTCCTTCATAATATTAAAATTTTAACGACCAACAGTGTATATATATTAAATACCGATATACTATAAAACAAATGAATTCGAAATACCTGCCTAGTATAGTGAGTAGCATCACCTTTCACTTTAATGATGGCTGCGTTTCATTTTGACATCCTCGATTGATAGTTCCCATTGATAGTAGAAGTGATAAAAAAACTATACATAAGCTAAGCAGTGTCTCCAACACTACACTAAGATAAGATAGAAGGTGGTTATTGCTGCACCAGAGAGCAGGCTTCCCTGTACCTGGCTCTGAGTTTGGCTTTACCAGTTATATAAAAGCAGTCAGGTGGAGTCTTCGTGATTTTGAAACAGAGACGAAGCAGGAAACCCCAAATATTTGGCTTGTGATCCCCAGAGGCATTATTTCACTTGGAAAACATTGCGACTACACAGAGTTTTAACATGCCTCAGCCGCATTTAGCGAACATGACGAACCTTCGGCTAGGATTAGATCTCATTACTTTCCGACAATGAGCCCGATGTCATAACAAACTAGGCCACCACGGTTCAGATAGAAGGTGGTTGAAGTCTTGAGTATCCCTCTCAAGACTTCAACCACTCAGAAGTGTAGGGGTTCAGATGCTTTAATGCCGAGAAAATCATGTGCAAGTTTGAGGAATATTCTGTTAGCCATTCCAATTACAATACAGTTTTTAAGCCATGATACACTGTGATTATCTCATTTGAAGTTAATCGCTTCAGTTGGCTGTAGAAAATGAACAAGTGAATGTAGATGATAATCAAAAATATTGCAATTACATTCATTTGTGAGGGATGGCATTACATATAGTAGATATCCTGTTTTAGCCTATGGGCACGTTCTAGACATGAATGTGTCTCCTTCAGCTTGAACAGTCTCCCATAGGCTGGAAAAATAGATTGCTTTATGTGTCTAAGACCATACAAGTATTTAGCCATCGCCATATACCAAAAGATACTTCGATATTCCAGACGACACTTTGCTATGGTTTTCTTTTCATTTCGATGGTATGTAAACAATGTTATTATACCCATGTTTTAGGCAATGAGAATAAAGCCTCACATTGGACGATAATAATATTTCTCAGAAAGAAGATTCTTTTGCATGCTGTTACTGCTTACAAATTACTGTTCACGCATTCGATCGAAAGATGCACTATGGCACTGTAATTCATATATCCACTGTGTGTTACAAGTGAATTAACTATCGTGACCTCTGTCCTTTACCCTCTGTTGTTTCAAAGCTATTGATGTTGGAAGGGACGGTTTCTCCAAAATCTACATATTGACGGTATAATTTTGACAAAGTTGTGTAAGAAAATCTGTACTACTTCCGAAATCAAAGGACACAATCGTGGATCCCTTATGTTTTGACCATGATCCTTACTCCTATCCATTTTGCTGTTGGATATTGATGTACAGAGAAATGCTTTTTACCTTATGCAAATTACATGATGTCATTTATCCATATAAGCAGTTAAATCTTGGATAACTCAATCTGTTCAATATACAATTGCTCCTCAGTATGTGTCTAAATATATGTATTATAATTAGTCATAAATGATTATTATAGTTATTTTGTCAATCGTAATGGTACAGAACACAAGGGCATAGTTTCAAATCAAAAGTGTTTAAAAATAAAGTATTCAACCATTTGAAGTCAATTAATACATTTTTACAAAAATGAATTTAGTCAATTAATGATCTTTATATATTTTTATTTTTGATAAAATATATGTATGAAATTATAAACACATAAATTTTAATATTATCCCCAATATTTTTAACAGTTTATATTCAAACACTTTGTCTTCCACCATACAGAACCGAAACAATGTCTAACAGAGTGTGAAAGCTTTGCACCTGTCCTTTTAAATATTACTTAAACGAATTGCATTGCATAGAATTATAACTTTCATTAATTTTAATTTGATAATAATGCAAATTTAACTTTTAATTAGCTTTAATTAATAAATAAATTTTACAAAATAAATTATGAATTAATTGAGTTATTCATGATAAAGATATGATTTCAGCTCGCATTTCTCAATGGGAAATGCTCTTCAACTTAAACCCATAATACGTAACATTTTGTGAAATAATATTACTTGGTCATCATTACTATGGTAAATATTTTTTACTAAGAATATAGGATTGTATATTAAAATTTTGCTTTACATCATTTTGGCAAACATTTCTTTGTCTACTTCAATGATCCTGCAGATAATTTATCTAAAAACAATAAACTGGTGAGATGAAACGGAGGCCTATAATCCAGAGTGCTCCTCAGTTTTCTTGCCAATTTGGCTCCAGATTGGATTTTTCCATAAATCATGCGTAATGCAGTGATAAAAATATTTCCAGAAACAAATATTTTTATCATTGCATTACGGTGATAAAAATGTTTGTTTTCATTAAAAAAATTTGATTTTTATGTTTAAAAGAATATGAGCAATATTTTATAACTCTTTAATTGTGTATCATTGTATAATAATTTCATTGCTATTTTGTTTTTCCTATCAAATGCAGCAAATCACATTGATATATATATATATATATTACCAATTTAACCTAAGGCATTCTATAATATATTTATCTCTGATAAATGAGTGTGAAAAATATTTGTTTTAAAATAAAAAATACAGGCTAATTTTTTAGCATATTTATGCATAAACTATTTATTATTTAAATCCCTAAATGCTTTTATAATATTTTTGTGTCTTTTACTTATTTACATAATTTTGTTTATTGCTTAAACAAGTTAAAATGGCATTTCTATGTAATGATATTCTTATTAAATATTGTTACAGTTTAATACAATAAAGCATCACTTTCGTTTTCAAACGTTTACGGGTTCGGTACTTCACCCTGCCCAAGACTATCATACTAAGAGAGCAGATATACGACGAAGGTTTCATAGAGTATGGTATATTTTCCCGCTGTGGTATAGGAAGGTAGTATTTTAAATGCCTGTCTTATCACTCAAACATTTTTTCAAATTTATACAGTGGTTTTCTAGTCTAATTGGCAGCTAAATATTTGGCACTTTGACTTTTAGATGAATAGTGCATGAATTCAATTCCAAGTCTGAGCGATGGTATCTAACCCTCATATAAATATTGAGACACGTTATATAGAGCGACAAACAGAAACTAATTGAATAAAAACTTGGTAGTGTTTGAGGCAGCGGTCAGCAGAATTTCCCGTGTTTATTTTCCCTTAATGGTTCCTTTTTGTCCAACAGAGTTGATTGTATCAAGACTTAAAATTTAAAACCAGTAGAAGCATTATTCCTCAAGGTGAGAATCCAATTCATGAGCTGTTGAATTGAAGACTAAAGTGCTTGCAATAGCGTAAATAGGCATTAAAAAATATCGACTTAACACATATAAACTAATATATTCATTCAAAACACAATAAAATTATTTGCTTAAAGATGATGTACTGAATATCAAAATGTAATTTCTTTGATATAATTGTTATGATTTGATAAAACAAAAGTCCATGGTAGCTTTTAATCTGCTATAATATGTCTGAAGTTTTTCTAAATAAAAAAATAAAAGTTTTTACTATTAAGTTGGCAGTTTCTTTTCCACAAATTGAAGTAAATTTTATTACGGTTATTTATAAAGAAAAACTCTTATATTCGTGTTTGTAAATTCGAAATGATGGCTTGACAAATCTAGTTATTGCAATTCGCGCGTGCCTGCTAGGCTGGCAGCAAATTGGGGTGCGCTGCTCCACTTTTCCAACCTAACCGTACTTGGTGTGGAGTCCGACTCCTTCAGTACACACACATGCCATAAGGACCCGTTTATAGGGTAGGCAACTATTCGCACACAATTAAAAGACAAAGACAGGATAGAGAGAGAAAGTACATTGATGCCTGAAGCGGGATTCGAACCCATGATCTCCCTATCAGAAGTCAGGCACGCTGATCACTAGACAAGTTGGCTGGCGACAAACCTTTTAAATCTATGATTGAATGCAATACTTAATTTATAACCGCGCGTTCTATTTCTCCAAAAATGTAATCTAAATTTAGGCAGAAAATTCGTGAAATTTTAATTTCTTATTTCATTTCTTTTATGGAAAATGTACTTTTGCGTGTAAGCTGGGAAATTTTAAAGTATCAGCAGGGTATTTCTCCCTCACAAATATTGAATGTAATTTTATTTTTAATGATTTCATTGACACATATTAAACGTAATGTTACTTGCCATTATTGAATATTTCATCTGAACACAAGCTTGAAAAATTTGACGTATCAACAGGGAATTTTTGCTCCCGGAAATATTGAATATGATTCTATTGAAAAATATTGCATGTAAATTAAATTTTAGTGATTTAACCGACACATATAAAATGTAATTTTATGAATTTGTAATCAAGTCCTATTGAATTGACAACAAAATAGATTTCTAAATTTCGATTGAACATTCTCCATTAATCTCGAGCTTTTGTTTCTAATAATTTAGAACTTACTTTAAGCCATAGATTTCGTTTCTGTCAATCTGCGTATGCAGGATATAGCACTTGAGAGACAAATGAAATAAATAATCAAGTCTGATCAAATAACTGGAAACCTGTTTTCACTATTATAAGCAACAGTATCTTATGTAATTTTATGCCACTCCATAAGTAGTTAAATTAATTTTGTGGTTAAATTATAAATTTTTATAATTTAACCACAAAATTAATTTTAGAAATTATCATTTTTTGTGTTTAAAATTCAATTATTTGATATCCATGCACACATAAATACTTTGAATTTTAAAAATCGTGATGCCGTAGTAATTTAAATGCATATTTATCACGTGAATATCGCTTTGTTCGGAGAGCAACATCGATTAGGCCTAACTCGTTCAGAAGTTTTCGCATTGCGTCAGACGTCCTAGGCAGCATTGAAGTTCGAGATTCAAAACACGGCCACGCATGCACACATGCTGCCCCCCCCCCCAGAAGCAAAATTTCCATTAGAAGCATCGCTCCTCCACACTAAATCATTCAATAAACTTCGCATCTTTCAAATTACTATTTGGAACAATCGGCGTAAATCATGTCAAATTAATGCCGCGTTTAATTTATGAATCACAGAATGCCGGCCGCTTTCTCTTTAGCTCGACCACAACACATGAATATTTCCCTAATCGTCTCCATGCCATCAATTCTGGTGATGCTTGAATGAGACCGTAAAATATTCTTACGGCAACTGTGCCGCCTTTTATGCGCAGTCTCTCTCAGTGCCAAATTTGAATAAATGAACTGGTATAGACATGAAGGGGCTATTTCGAATTGTTTTACAATCGTCTTTATTTTATATCAGCGAGAAATACATAAAATCCTTACAGCCTATAATTTTCAAAATGATTACAAAATCAGTTAAATGGAAACTAAACTAAGCTCTTTGGCACATCAGCCCATGTGTGCCAAGGCCTACCGTGCCCATCTCTGTTTTCATGACCGAGAGATCCTCGATGCAAAACATAAGTCCCGATTAGGTGGTCAGTCTAACGCGAAACCCCCAGTCTTTTAAATGGAAATGAGACTATAATGCAATAATCATTTAATTCTATATCAAAAAATCATATTGTCCACCCTTTTGTTAAACAGACAACCTTACAGTTGATAGCTTTTTATGAGGCATTTAAATATTGGCACTATTTTAGCTTTCTGGCAGATCACTTAGATACTATGTCTCATTCCTCTGTCAGGAAATTTGAAGTTTTCCGGATTTTTTTCCCCTTGTGATATGTTAACATGATCCAATATCTACTGAAAGTCTCATCCCATAATACAATTTACATGGTTGATATTAAAATGCTTTTTAACAGTCGCTGGCTGTTAAACTGTACAATACGTGTCTTCAAGGACAAAAGCATCTAGTCCGAAAGATTTGAATGGCGATGGTAACACATCTCCCCTCCTTTAAAGTTTGTTGAAATCTTGCCCGGGAAATTTTATCGCTAAAAGGCGCATTCCTGCCTCTAAGCCATGATTATCTTTTCAGAGCTTTCTGTAATATTGAATATTGAAGTTTCATAAGTCCTTTAAATTAGGATTTGTGTTGTGTGATCACTGTAAATATATAAATTTATGCCTAATTCCCTAAAATATTTTTTATTAATTTTTAATAAATATTATCCTTTGATCATCAGATTTGCTTTAATTTTTTAGAAAATTTTGATTGAAATGTTTATAAGGTTCTTATTATTTCTTGATATAAAAATACCTACGTGTCCACATTAATATGTGACGTCCAAAGTCCTTCCGCTGGTGTGGTGTGGATGTAGAGAGGTGGGTGTGACCTGATCATGGCTCAAAATTACGAGGCATTTTCTGATGTGCGAGTATTCCAAACCCGTTAACCTAAAGGTACAGTCCGGGACTCACCTACACCGATATGTATGTATGTATGCAGTACTTCACTGTGCACAGAATCCATAATGTAGTACTTCTGAAGTACTTTGCTATTCAATAACCATTCCGTTATTCACAGAATTTTGGTCACATTATTTACATAGTCACTCTACTATTCACAGAGATTTGTTTACTCTTTAACATACATAGTCATTCCGCGTTATTCACAGAGATTTGGTTAGCCACTTCGCAATTCACAGTACTTACTTAGTCACTCTGCAATTCCCAGAGATTCGGTTTTAAATCTAAAATTTGTGTGAATAAAACTCTGAGTGTAATACATTATTTAAATATCCCAAGACCCTTTAATAAGGTTCATCAGGACCTATTGGCATTTTCAATCAGGTTTTTCTAAATAAACGCATCTGCCTGCTTACGTTATTTATATTAGTAATAATATGATTAACATCTTGTAATATGATTAACATTTTAGTAATAATATGACCAAAGATGCTCAATTAGAGATTCGTTTTTTCGTGGTAATTCGTCCATACTTGATCAGTCCTTTGGGGAAAATTATAAGTTATTTTGCTTACAAAGTAAAGTAACCTATTTTTTTTAAAGTGCATAAAACAAAGCGAACTTTTTCATTAATTTCGACCTGTACTATTTGAGAAATCCACTTTTTTTAATCATCTGGGAATCAGATGATGATTAAAGAAACATCTGAAATAATATTATTCATAAATTTTCTATAAGTGCAATATCAGAAACTATTGGTAGATAGAGATGGTAATGTAGGACAGAACTTGAGGGTTTTTAGGCATGATAGAAGAAAAAGCACACACACACACATTTCCAATTATTTACCTCATTTCTCAGGATATATTTAATAGTTATAATTGAGTGAAAATGTAAAATATGTGGCTTAAATATTTTTAGTGATGAGGAATTACATTTCCTTATCACTAAAAATGTAATTTAAATATAAATAAGAATTATGCACATATATTTTTGTGATAGGCTCTGACATTAAATGGTTAAAAATTAGTAGTTATATTGGAAAAATATGAAACACTTTATTATAGCAGATGGTTATTTTATTAGCCAATTGCAAGATGTATAGAGTATAATATATTTTAGCGGAAGACAAAAGGGAATAGATGTTTGATAATCACTGTGTTATAATTTTTTAAAAAATGGTTTACATAAAAATAATCCGCTCATCTACAACGATACTTAAAAAAGGAGTATCATTAAGCACAAATAAGTATTCTTTTTATTGTATATTTTGTGTCACTACATTTTATTTGTTTAAAACTCACCACACACACACAAGCACATTTGAATGAAATTGAACATAATTTATTCAATGGCTTGACTTTGAGTTAATTTCCTGAGTTTTGATATAGGGAAGATATTGGAAGTCGAATATCTTATAAAATGATATTAAAAATTGTCGATATATTTTCAACGTGCTTGATTTTTATATATTCCAGTATTGTTTTTTAACTTTTATTAGCATACTTTTATTATGTCAAAAGAAGTTTGAAGTAATTAGAATTATAAATTAAATTACAATGACAATACCTGCAGAAACAAAAGAATAACAACTGAACAATTATTTCGTTTATTTAAAATAAACAATATCTCAGGGCTTTCTCATTTTTAAAAAAGTGACTTTAATGTTTAGATATTTTTTTAAGGGGAACATCTTTATTAATTATAAAAAATATTAAATTAATATTACGTGTTATAGATAACTCCCTCCAATGGCGATGGACATAGCCAGTTAAGTCGTGGGATTTTCTATCCATTCGGGCCGATAATTATCAACGAAAGAAAGGGGAAGGAAGTTCGAATCGAATGAAACGGGGGTTAGCTAGAATGGTAAATGATGATGACGACGTTGATGCGGAGTACAGCATCGGTTATGCAAATCTCGATCATTAATATAAATAATAGTCACTCAGTGTGCCTGGTAGTGCGTGGGGGAGAGGTGAGTGACACCCCCACGCGCTGTGCTGAACTTTTCCTGCGCAGCTTCACCACATCTTCCTTCCATCCATTTGTTGAGCTCGCTCATCAAATGCTGATACTGACGATAGCTGTTGGCTTGAAGACACGATGTTATTTAAAGGTCAGAATTCCCAGTTTGTTTAGTATGCTTGTCGCTGTTTTGGGAATTTTTGTTCTCGAAAGATGATTTGACCGGTATCTTTAACTTAACTTTGATTTCGAGATACTGCAAATATTTATGTGTGTGTGATTGAAGTAGGAATCGAACTCACAAATTGTTCAACTGAAGGTCAGGGTTTAAACCATTCGGTGGCGAATTCAATTGTTTCCCGTTTAGCAAAGCATACATACATTGGGTGCTGAAACTGCTCAAAAGTGGAATGTCTTTTGACAGCATTGAACTAATTTTCCATTCACTAGACCACTTAATTGTTGTAAGAATATGCTGCTTTGCATCATTTTGCAAGGGAGGAAACCAAGAAATATTCAATTTCCGTTTTGACAATGAATCTTCAGATTTCCAATGCTGATTTTCAAAAATGGCTGAGATTGAAATTCGTATCTTTCTTAGCAATGAGAATTGTCTTGTTACCGGGCTCTGGTGAGCAAAATAAACATATTTTATTAGTTTCTCAGAAGTTGGATCCCAAATATGAGGTATTTTCTTAATGTATTCAGAGGACAGTATCCTTGAAGCACAGAGGCTTAGAAGCAGCGTTTTCGTCTCTTAAGGCACAGGTCCGAGGTTCTATTCTCAAGTTAGTCAAGGTCGACTTATAATTTCATCCCTTCAATGGGTCAATGAACCGATTACCAAGCATTTTTGCGAAATACACACTAGGAGCTTCGCGTTAGGCTGACCACCTATCCGGGACATATGCTTCACATCCCAGGATCCTCGGTTAGGAAAACAGAAATTAGCACTTTAGACCTTGACCGCCATATGAGCTGTCTTAGGCTCTTAACAGTATCCTTAGAGTAATTTCTTGATCATTTATATTTTTTGGAGAGAATGCATTTCGATGATTACTTAGTCTATGTATCTCGTTAAAAGGATTCATTATTCTACATTGCTTGTAAATAAAGTCAGATGACTGGATTTAGATAGATAAAAAAGGTGAAAAACAAAATAATACTTTGTGGCTGAAGAAAACTCCAATTATCAATAGCTCAACTATTAAAAACCAACAATCTAAATTGCTACATACATTACTTTATCAAGGATACGTGAAATATTTGTTTTCGAAGAGAAAACTATATAAATTTATCCTCTAGAGCTTTAGATTTAAAAAATGAGAAATTATAGTAGGCCTGAAATATTAGCAGAAATTTTTTTATTAAAAAATTTAACTCCATGGCTGACTACGACAGCGTTCTTGTTATTGGGAAGTACATACATACATAGAGGTGCAAGTGAGCCCCGAACTGTACCTTAAGGTTAATGGGTTTGGAATATTCGCCCATCCCCAAATGCCTCATAATTTTGAACTACTGTCAGGTAACGAGTCTCACCTAAACTGAAACCCTCTTCTCCTCATCCCCACCACACCAATAAAAGGACTTTAGACATCACTGATTATCGCAGACACGTTCCTAACCTACGCAGCTCTAGCAACCCTCTTCTCTTCATCCCCACCACACCAATAAAAGGACTTTAGACATCACTGATTATCGCAGACACGTTCCTAACCTACGCAGCTCTAGCAACCCTCTTCTCTTCATCCCCACCACACCAATAAAAGGACTTTAGACATCACTGATTATCGCAGACACGTTCCTAACCTACGCAGCTCTAGCAACCCTCTTCTCTTCATCCCCACCACACCAATAAAAGGACTTTAGACATCACTGATTATCGCAGACACGTTCCTAACCTACGCAGCTCTAGCAACCCTCTTCTCTTCATCCCCACCACACCAATAAAAGGACTTTAGACATCACTGATTATCGCAGACACGTTCCTAACCTACGCAGCTCTAGCAACCCTCTTCTCCTCATCCCCACCACACCAATAAAAGGACTTTAGACATCACTGATTATCGCAGACACGTTCGTAACCTACGCAGCTCTAGCAACCCTCTTCTCTTCATCCCCACCACACCAATAAAAGGACTTTAGACATCACTGATTATCGCAGACACGTTCCTAACCTACGCAGCTCTAGCAACCCTCTTCTCCTCATCCCCACCACACCAATAAAAGGACTTTAGACATCACTGATTATCGCAGACACGTTCGTAACCTACGCAGCTCTAGCAACCCTCTTCTCTTCATCCCCACCACACCAATAAAAGGACTTTAGACATCACTGATTATCGCAGACACGTTCCTAACCTACGCAGCTCTAGCAACCCTCTTCTCCTCATCCCCACCACACCAATAAAAGGACTTTAGACATCACTGATTATCGCAGACACGTTCGTAACCTACGCAGCTCTAGCAACCCTCTTCTCTTCATCCCCACCACACCAATAAAAGGACTTTAGACATCACTGATTATCGCAGACACGTTCCTAACCTACGCAGCTCTAGCAACCTAGTGGATGAGAAAATGTGGTCACTCTCCCACTCAATGACTGCGACAAATGATGCTTCTCTATGCTGATCTTAACAGGAAACGATGTGAAGTTCCTGATACACTGGAGTTCGATTTATCAGATGGTGCATACATACATAGTGGTGCATGCGAGGCCAAGACTGTACCCTTAGGTTAATGGGTTTGGAATAGCCGACCATCACCAAGTACCTCCTAATTTTGAAGTACGATTAGGTGATCAGGTCACACCTAAGCTGGTACCTTCTTTTCTACATCCACGCCACACCAGCAGAAGGACTTCGGACGCCACATAGTAACGTATACACGTTTATCGGAAGGTAGGGATTTTAAATTCTGACATAACCGAAGATCCGCCATGTTGACTAATGGTGGCTGGGTTACGTAAAATAAGTCGTGTAATCAATGTCCTCCATGTTAAGCGACACCCCTGGGTGTGGTAGACCAAGTCTTCTGTTCGATTCTTTCTCATAAATTATGAGGACCCACTTTCAGTGCCTCAATGGCTCCTCATATAATATCTCACTAAATAAAGGTTGATAGGTGAGTGTTCCAAACACATTAATCCTAAAGTGCAGTCTGGAGCTCACCTGCCTATGTATATATACATACATATACATATATATATATATATATATATATATATATGTATGTATACACTACTGGCCATTAAAATTGCTACACCAAGAAGGCGACATGCTACAGACGTGAAATTTATACGAAAGGAAGAAGGTGCTGTGATATGCAAATGATTAGCTTTTCAGCGCATTCAGACAAAGCAGGCGCCAGTGGCGAAACCTACATTGTGTTTAAATAAGGAAATTGTTCAGCTGGTTCCTCATACACAAATTGCATTTGAACGTTGTTGCCTGGTGAAAAGTTGTTCTGATGCCTCGTGTAAGAAGGAGAAATGCGCACCAGCACGTTTATGACTTTGATAAAGGTCGATTTGTAGCGTACCGGGATTGCGGTTTATCTTATCGCAGTATTGCTGCTCGCGTCGGTCGAGATCCAATGACTGTTAGCAGAATATGGAATCGATGGGTTCAGGACGGTAATACGGAACGCCATGCGGGATCTCAACGGTCACCTATCACTATCAGCCCAGAAGATAGGCATATTATCCGCATGGCCGTAATGGATCGTGCAACCACGTCACGAGCCGTAAGTCAAGAAATGGGGTCGTTTGGAAGACAACAAGTGTCTGCACGAACAGTTCGATGACGTTTGCAGCTGCATGGACTCTCAGCTCGGAGACCATGGCTGCGGCTTCCCTTGACGCTGTGTCATAGACAAGAACGCCTTCAATGGTGTGATCAACGACGAACCTGGGCACACGAATGGCGAAACGTCATCTTTTCAGATGAATCCGGGTTCTGTGTACAGCATCATGATGATCGCATCCGTGTTTGGTGTCATCGTGGTGAACGCACACTGGCAGCGTGCATTCGTCATCGTTATACTGGCCAATCACCTGGCGTGATGGTATGGGGTGCCATTGGATACACGTCTCGGTCACCTCTTTTTCGCATTGACGGTGCTTTGAACAGTGTACGTTACATTTCTGGTGTGTTACCACCCGTGGCTCTATCCTTCATTCGAGCCCTGCGAAACCCTACGTTTCAGTAGGATAATGCCCGACCGCATGTTGCCGGTATTGTACGGACCTTCCTTGATACGGAACATGTTCGGCTGTTGCCCTGGCCATCACGTTCTTCAGATCTTTCACAAATAGATAACGTCTGGTCAATGGTTGCCGAGCGACTGGCTCGAAACCTAACGCCAGTCATTTCGGTTGATGAACTGTGGCATCGTGTTGAAGCTGTATGGGCATCTGTACCTGTACATACAATCCAATCTCTGTTTGACTCAACGCCCAGGCGTGTAACTGCTGTTATTACTGCCAGAGGTGGTTGTTCTGGGTACTGATTTCTCAGGATCTATATATCCAGCCAAATTTTTTGAAAATTTAATCACTTGTTATTTCTAGTATAATATATTTGTCCAATAAATATCATTTTTTTATCTGCATTGCATTTCTTCCTGGTGTAGCAATTTTAATGGCCAGTAGTATATATATATATATATATATATATATATATATATATATATATATATATATATATATATATATATATATATATATATATATATATATATATATATAAAGGTGCAATCACTTCAGCCCCTAGTAGCTCTGAAAGTTGGAAATCCAAGTAGTTGGGTATTTATAAAATATCTTTATAAAAATTAAATAGCAAGGAATTTTTATAGAAAGCAAACGCTCATTTCTAAAGAATTCAGCACTTTCATTTTATTAAATGTTGTTATACAACCATTTACCAGTTCTACTATTCAAAGCACTTGTAAGTAATCTAAAGTACAAAGAATGACATCAGAATGATTTTTTATTTGGAATTCGGTTACTTATAAAAACAAATGAAAAAAGGAGAAGAAAAAATAAACTTAATAAGTCAAATAAAAAATTGGTTAAAAATCGTAATAAAAAATTGGTTAAATAATGTGTTAGATAAAAAGAAAACTACGTTTTTAATCCCCAAAAGATTAGGCAGTATGTATAAAGCGTAAAAAATCAATGCATCACTTTACAGCTTTAATAAATAAATAGTATTTTTTCGTTATTTATAGACTTATTTTTTTTCTAAAAATTACAGATAAATCACAAGCACATTATAAGTAAAGTACATTTTTTTAAGAATTACGTCATAAGTAAACTGAATATCTTGTAAGTGCTATGTAAAATAAACTTTTCCAATAAATAAGAAAATTGTCGGCTTTTTTAAGAAATATTTTATAAATATATTGATTTCTTTATATTATTTATATATATTGAAACTCATTATTAGTACATTTATATATATATATATATATATATATATATATATATATATATATATATATATATATATATATATATATATATATATAACTTGTCTAAATATTATTCCTTTCTCAGAAATATTGATTTAGTTTAGCCAACAAATAATGTGGACATGTCATCATATTTTATCCTGACTTAATTGCATAATTGCAACCTTGTAGTGAAATATATCGTAAATATTTAAAATTGATCATCTGACTTCATATATCATATTTGCTTGGCACTGATGAATGGATAGTCTCACAGATGGAAATTATTGCAGTTTAGTTTTTGACACTGCATGCTTTTTATCTCCTGGGGGTAATTTTCTTATTCCATATCATGTGTCATTAGAGAGATAGTTAGAAAACTTCCAAGCACTTACATCAACAGACGAGAAAGCAGAAACTATAAACGTTGAATCCCTTTTAGATTGACAGTAAATTGTAGATGTCGGTCAAATTAGCCCGTTGGAGCAAAATGTGACCATAGAAAAACCAAATTATCGCACAGTGGTTTGTATTGAACTTGGAGATTTTCACTTCGAAACGTAAATTCAAATATAATGAATCAATGTCATATTATGACACATTTTTTTACATTATTTGAATTAAAATCATGCTATGTGAGGAACTAATTCTGCTTTAATATACACTTTTACGATAAAATTTTAAGTTTTCAAATAAGAAAAAAAAATGAAACGATTGTTTTTGATCTTTATCACTTTTGAAAGTTTTATATGAAGCCAGAAGATCATAATGAGAATTAATTAAAGTCTCTCATCGTGAAGAAATTTAATCGAACTTAATGTTTGTGAACATGTAATTTGATTTATATGATTTATTGAAACTTTTGGTTTGCGAATGTCTTACGGAAATAAATATTAATCTCAGAAAGGCTTGCTAAGAAATTCTGAGAGTGTTAATGAAAAAAATTTTAATGAAGCCAAAATCTTGAAGAAAGTAAAACCTAACTTAACTTCAAAGAAAATGAACAAAAACTCGAAGAAAAAGAGTGTAACATCCAGATGAATCTTTTACTGATTTAAAGTTAGAATGCAGTGAACAAATCAGAAAATTTTTTTTTGATCGTATAATGAGTGAATGACTTTATTGAGCTTAACTTTGAAGCATTTTAACCCTTGGAAGACCTTTTGTAAAAATAAATTGTGTAGATGAAAATTTCATTCAGCCAAAAATTGGAAACATGTCATCATTTGATGATTTTCTTAAACCCTACTGTCAAAAATGCATCATAAGAAAAGCAATGATATTATACTTGTGCGAATCTAATTTTATCAAAATAATTTTAATAACTAACAATCTATAATTTCATTTTAACTCTTTTGAGAAGAACATAGAGGATTTGAAGTAATCATCACACATTTGAAAAATCATGGATATAAAAAAATAATTTGGAAACTTTTAAAGAAACGAAATCTATAATTAAATCTTAATAAATTACAAATTTAAACATGAGTAAAATTCGATTAAAATATAACAGATATTAATTGTTAAAAAAGCAAATTTTAATCACCAAACATTGTAGAACAATAGTAGTGGCGGCCTGGTTGGTTAAATTGATAGTTCTCATTATGGGAAGGTTGCGAGTTTGAATCCAGACCCAGTCGAAGATCCTTTGTGTTTGCTTATGGGAGTTGAAGCACGTTAAACACGTCGCAGTCGCAATGTCCTCCAAATGAAATGATACCTCTGGGAATGGCAGGCTAAGTCTGGATATGGATCTTCTTGGTTCTTGCTTCTAAATTACGCAGATCTACTTTCCGGATATGATGTCACACCCATTGGGATTGGGTGGCTTTCTACACAAAGTGTCATCAAGCCCCATGTATTGGTAAAAGAAGGAAATCTTTCATAGTATACAACATCCGGCCATTATGTACAATATTGTACAGCTCAATAAAAAAAAGTAATTCATCAAAGTTTTAAAGAGTACACGTAAAGTTTAAAGTTAAATTTTAAATCTGCATAGCAAATGTATACCATGAACTTCTGTTTGTCCTTGAAAGATTGACAAACGAAAGAGTAAGAATATCTAAAATATGTTTGTTTCCACAAAGAAATTTTAATAACTTTTTCTTCAGAAGTATATGAAAAGTTCTTGAAAGTGTTAGGATTCACTATGAAAGAGTTCAGGATAAAGTTAGGGTACCTTGAGTTCCCTAATTTTTTCGTGTTAAGAGCTTTTCATATTGCTTTTTAGGTGATTTCACAGCAGATATTCCAAAAAATGTGCATTCAAAAATCCGAAATACACAAAAACGACATACTTAACTATTTAAATTTAAGTTTTAAATTAATTTTTGAACATATTATTTGAAAGATCTTTAGTTATATAAAATGAATTATAATTTAATGCTTTCATGGTTAAACAACCTAAAATCGTGAGATATTTTAATGTCTACAGAGAAAGTGATTGTGAACAGTATTCACATGTTCTAAGAAAGAAATATGGAAAACTTTCAAGCACTCCCATCAACAAATGAGTGCATGAAGAAAATATTTTTGCAGCTTTTGCTTCCTGTTGTACGATAGATGTAGAGACCCAATTTGGTACTTACTTCTCCTAAAGATACATTGCAATTACAAGCAAGTGAACAACAAGTCAAGTTTACAACAAATAGTAAAGTAACTTAAGAAACGAAAATTGTATATAATATCCATTGCATATTATCGACTTCCGTCAGGATTTCTTATAGATGGATGTGTAACCAAGCACCACTATGAAAAAACTCAGAAAAATAGCAAGCACCTACACCAAAAAAGTGAATGCAGATAGCAGAAACGCAACATCCATCTCTCATCACTCAACAGTAAGTGGAATTGAACCAGTGACGTTCCCTTCCAAAAGCCAGTCGAATTGTTAGATCATATTGACTTTAACTCTAATCAGTTTATTTATAGTAATAGTGAAAATTAACCACCCACAATGTGACACTTCACCAGGCTTCAGCAATCATTTAACTCATTAAGTCACTTTAACATAGTCAGTCATCCAATAATTCTAATCTAAATCAATGATAATTTTATTGACCGAGTTGACAGTTTCCATCTTAAATTTTTTCGCAACACCTACAGGAACATTAATACCGATATATATATATATATATATATATATATATATATATATATATATATATATATATATATATATATAGATATATATATATATATATATATATATATATATTATTTTTGAATCGTGCATGTCTTGCTTGAATAATTATTAAAATCTGAAAAAGGAAAAATTTTATTTGAATATTTTACTCCAGATTGTCATTTTTGATGATAGATCGAGTCTCACCAACTTAAATTTATAGTTCTCGATAATATGGTGGATTCAGATAGGATCTACCGAACCAATTTTGTTTATTGGTAGAAATTGAATGATACAAAAGTCTGTAATTCAATCGAACACAACATCAATTTCTCTGCTAACCAAGAAAAAATTAGCATAAAAGTAAAATTTCTCTTTGTTAGAACTAAACTGTTTGAAGAAGAATGCATTAAATTCGGTCCTGGGTGCGTTGAACAATTTTTTAAGAGAATGCTTGATTGGAAAAATTTAACTAAATTTTCTTTTTTTACGTCACATGAATACCATCAATATTTCTAATATTTGAAAGGGTAAGAAAATACATTTAAATTTCAAATGATTCCTTCTCAATTAATTCCTTTTAACTGTTAAATTATAAACAACTATAATAATTTATAATTGTAAATACAGTTTTAATTTATGTAATGCGCGTATAGTTGATGCAGGATTTCTCCATGTATTACACAACTTTATAAGCAATTAGTTTTGCAACTTTCATGTATTAAAGTTTCACTGGAGAAATTAATGTTTAACTGGGAATCACCTGTGATAATCACAGTCAAAGTAAATCAGTGCACGACCCCTCTTTCATTGGACGGAAGGCCCAGTGAACTACGAAGCACAACGGGCATAAATTTACGGGCGAGCGGAATCTCTTCCCGAGCAACTGTTCGTTTAAATTCAATTAAAGTTCGGGAATTGTCATGTTCATTTATTACCAGCGGTCTGCACACAATCGAGGGAAGGTGCCACCCCCCTTTACCCCTGCTCCCCTTATCCCGGAGAAAACTCAAAAGACTTAGGACTCCACCGGCTTTAATTTGCTTAAGTAGTGCTTCTGTTGCCACAGGCATCGAGAAAAATATTTATAAAAGGAGAAGGCAGAAGAGAGGAGGAAGGTAAATTTTTGTAGCTTTTATGATTAAAGGAGAAAATGACGCTGTTGCAGTGGGGGTGGCTGCTGGAGTTAAGTGGGGAGGAATCTGGTCCATGAAAGGGTGGGTAACGGGAGGGTGGGCGGTGCGCTTTGCATCTTGAGGAATAATCACGTGACAAAACAGCCTCAACTCGCTTGTTTGTATGTTTCCACGAAGCAAATTCCTCAGCAGTAGGGCCTGCTGGTGGTAATAAAGTTTCATTAAAGGAAAACTTGCATAGAAATTGTATGTAACGGATGGGGTTGTGTGTGTGCGCTGCAAGCAAGGGAAGTTTGGATGAATAATAATCATCGCTGAATTTAAATTCCATTTTTTTGCATCCCCCTCACCCCTAGGCCAACGTACCCAGTGGCGTGTTTCATAACTCGAGGAAATTTTCGAACATCACTCTTAACTTCGTTTTGTGTGCCGTCGTCTAACGTAATTGCCGCCCAACTTTGGGAACGTGATCTTTTTTTAATGCTGAGAAGAGAACGATTTTTGTGCTGGCGGGAGTTAGTTTTGTGATAGGCACTAAGTGAACCGTCCGCAATCACCGAGACAGAAGCCACAAATTAATTCAGAAAGAGGAATATCGATTCGACTATTGCATATTCAAACAGTATTAATCATTAAGCGGTGTAGGATGCTATTTTGTTTTCAGTCTTAGCTTTGGCAACAAATTAATAAATCACTGCTTCCAAAACACAGTGAAGTGCTAAAATTCAGATAACAGTTTGAGGAAAATAACGAATGAAAATAAAGATAAAAAATAAGGACAAAAGGGTTGGAAAAAAAGAATAATATGCTCACATAATCAGTTAGTAAATAAATCAGTTTATCCAAATAAAAAGCACAAATTAATTCGGTAAAAGAATATCGATTCGACTGTTACGTATTTAAACAATATTAATCCTTAACAAGTTAAAGGGCAAGGTTTGTATTCAGTCTCAGTCAAGGAAATAATAAACTATTACTTCCAAAATAGGGTAAAGTGCTGAAATTCCTATTTCATTCTTAGAAAAATAACGAAAAAAATATTTTATAAAAAACTTTAACATATAGACTAAATTTTTAGAAAAATTTATAAAAATATGATCATAATCAATAATTAAATCAATTAATGAAGATAGAAGTCACAAATGAATTCAGAAGGAGGAATATCGATTCGAGTATTATACATTCAAACAATATTAATTATTAAGAAATATACAGTACAGTTTTATTCTCACCGCATGAGAAAAGGTTTAACGATTTCAGGTGTTAGAAATTAATAAATCTTTTTTTTTTCATACTACAATAAACGAGTAAATTTCGGATAGCATTTTTGAGAAAACAATGAATAAAAATTAAATAAGAAAAAATGTCTCAATGGGGACAAAAATTCTGGAAAATATACTGAAAATAATATCAAAAAATACATTACATAACGGATGAAAATAATTTGTCCTTATCTTTGTTGGTTTTTGTTTATTTATTAGAGAATTAAATAACTATATATGAATGTTTTTTAAATAAGACTTTTAAAAAATTATAAATAAAAATGTATAAATGCTTTTAAGAACATTTTAAAAGAAATAAATATGCAAACATAATTTCTATATTGTATTATTTTTAGAAAGTTAGAAAAAAAAACATTTATTTATATGTATTTTAATTTTCTTAAGATAATCCTTAAAAATTATGTATAGAAAGATTTATATTTTAAAAAGAAATTAATTTAAAAAGTATGTAAACATGCATGCTTTTTAAGGAAATTTTACAAAAGCTTTAAGTTAAAGCATGCATAGTGTTCTGTATCAAATCATAATAAATGTTCTTAGAGTGTAATTTTTTATTAAGTAATTGAAGGTTCAAAAAGAAATGCCATGTGAGATTTACATATTTAAAATTTAACTTTTTATAGCAGTGTAACTTTTCTATCGATGCAGAGTTTATTTAAAGAAATAGAGCGAAATTAGTAGGAAATTTCTAGGTATTGTTGAAAACATTGTAATATTAATATCAGAATTCAAAATGAAATTTTATTCCTAAATAAAGTGCTGTTAAGGAGGAGATTGCTGATTATTTAGATCAAAATTTGCTAATTTTTTTTTTATTTAAGGCATTGAAGAATAGTGTCTTCAAGTACAATTTGATGTAATTACTATAATTTTAGAACGTTTTTTTTTTTTTTGTTTAAAATCTGAATAGCAACTTAAGAGCTATACTTTTTAAAGTACAGTAAGCATTAATCATGTAGTTCTTCTATTGAGTAGAGATTAATACATTGCAAATTGATCTATTTTCACCATTTTCATCTTTAATTAATCAATTAGATTTATACATCTAATGCAATTTTTGAGGTTAGACCATATATAATAAGAAATACAAAAGATGTCTACATGTGATGTTGGTGGAGACAAAGAGCTTAATTTAGTATGGCATTTAAGGAGATCTAGTTTACTTTGCAGTTTTAAATTTTTATGAGACTTTTTCCTCAATCCTCACTTATTCCTATCTTATTCTATTTAAATTTTCTTTTGGAAATGATTTTATAACATATATTATTCTGCAATATTTTTTAAGAATTAAACAAAAATCTATTTATAGTTGCTTAAAGAGAATTTTTATATGCAGAATTAGAGGTAAATATGCATGATTTTTATAAGAAATTTTTTTACTTTTTTTTCCCTTTTCTCCATCATAATATTTTGTTTCTTTCTTCTTAATTTTCTGATTCATTATTATTGAGATCTTAGTTATAGTTTTTTTTTTAGTTTATTACGAAATTTCTGCTTATGAAAAACGTCTCTATACTGATATTTTAAAAGTTGTTTCTCATATTTCACGGATATATATTTTATTCTTTCCATTTTCTCTATTATTAAATTATTAATAAAATACTGGAAATACTACACCAAAATGTATTCAATGTGCAGCACAACTAATACCAATAAAAAAAACTTCAAAGCATTTGAAAAAGAGAAAAACTACTAGCATAAGTAATTCCAAAGAATTTAGAATATTTTTATCATTTTGAAATTATGAATTTTTTATTATGAATATTTATAATATTTTAATTTTAAAGAATTTGGAATATTTTAATTTTGTGAATCAAATTAACAAAAAAATTACGAAGGAAAAATGAAAATTTTGAGACCTATCTGTTAAAAAAATTTTGATAAATTCAAAATTAAAACAAAAATTCTGAAAACAAAAGTGTTAAAAAATATTGAAAATTTTGATTCTTAAAATGAAATGTTGGTTCTTAAATATTACTTGCTCTGATCTTTAATTCCATAGTTTGTAATTTGATTCCTACCTTGAATATAAATTTTTACAATAATGCGAAATTCACTTATTAAACGTAAGTTTTATAATTCTCTCTCACACAAATATTAATAATTATAATAGAACCATGGGCTATGTATACACTCAATTAACAAAAAGAAAGAAAAAAATCATGAAATTTAATTACTTTTAATTTTTTAAAAACTTTTCTTGATGTGATCAGTTGAAGATATATGAAAAAATTATTAGAGGAATTAAATATATAATCCCTTTTCTTTATATATAAGTTTGAATAATAGCTAAAAATTCTACAGTCCCATTAAATTATTTTAAAATCTCAAAGAAAAGTTAACAAACGTGATTTCACAAAAACATGATCTCATATGATTAATTTTTGAAATGAATTGAAGTAAATGAAGGCCAATGGTATAAATATGAATTTCACTTGTCAATCGAATATTGGTAGTTTTGTATAGATTACTTTAACTGTGAGTTCGAACATATTTGTAGAGCAACTTAACTTGGTGGAGGAGCATCGCAAGGGATGAAGTTGTCGAAGTTGTTTGGTCGAAAAGCTTCTGACAAAAGCCGACACGTCCTAAAGCACTTCGTCATTCCGGCCTCTGAGGAAAAGTCGCGTTCGAGAGACATGAAAATATTTCCCATGGGGTACATTTGTCAGATAAAAAATATGGTGCCTTTTATGCTACTTTTTTACTAGACATCAAAAGAGTACTGAATAAAAATGTAGAACCAAATCATAGTTTATTTATTTAAAACTAATACTCTATAGATTTAAAGACAAGAACAAAAGTGTATTTCATCAAGTCATGCTAGTTTCAATCAAACTTATTGTTCTTGTAAATATCAATTGACTTTAGGGCCACCATAATTAGGAAAAGTGGTTTGCTGGTGTCCGGAGAATATCGGAGATGTTCTATTCGTTTTCCATCTGGTTGAGGAATTGCATCTTTAATCTACAGACAGATGAGAACGGGCACCATGATGAGGAAAAGTGGTTTTCTGGTGTCCGGTGAATATCGGAGGAGATGTTCTATTCGTTTTCCATCTGGTTGAGGAACTGCATCTGTAATCTACAGACAGATGAGAACGGGCACCATGATGAAGAAAAGTGGTTTTCTGGTGTCTGGTGAATATTGGAGATGTTCTATTCGTTTTCCATCTGGTTGAGGAACTGCATCTTTAATCTACAGACAGATGAGAACGGGCACCATGATGAGGAAAAGTGGTTTTCTGGTGTCTGGTGAATATCGGAGGAGATGTTCTATTCGTTTTCCATCTGGTTGAGGAACTGCATCTTTAATCTACAGACAGATGAGAACGGGCACCATGATGAGGAAAAGTGGTTTTCTGGTGTCCGGAGAATATCGGAAGAGATGTTCTATTCGTTTTCCATCTGGTTGAGGAACTGCATCTTTAATCTACAGACAAATGAGAACGGGCACCATGATGAGGAAAAGTGGTTTTCTGGTGTCTGGTGAATATCGGAGGAGATGTTCTATTCGGTTTCCATCTGGTTGAGGAACTGCATCTTTAATCTACGGACAGATGAGAACGGGCACCATGATGAAGAAAAGTGGAATTCTGGTGTCCGGAGAATATCGGAGGTGATGTTCTATTCGTTTTCCATCTGGTTGAGGAACTTCTTCTTTAATCAACGTACAGATGAGAAGGAAATTAACTGCTTAGCTGGAATTGTTTCTTTATTTAGGTCTGGTAAAGTGCCATCTCCTTCTATACGCGTTTCTTATTCTGCAAGAGTCCAAAAAAGTTTGTCATGCTGAGAAAGCCAATGCATGTTAAATTTCCATTTGTAGCAATACTTCTCCGCTGCTGTGGCGTTCAAGTGTTGAGGGAAACTTGGTGGAGCAAACTTTCACAGGTGACATGGATTCATTATGGTTTCCTAGTTTCATTATTAAAAATAAGTAAAAACATATGAAGAAAAAATTCAGTATACAAATATTGTATTTTCGCTGAATTTTAGTTAAGATTATGATTAAAATGGTGCTTTTTTATTAACAATTTTTAATTAATATAACTCAGCGTTATATGAATCTGATGGCATTACTATATTGTTGTTCCACCCGCTTGTTTCTCTGTACCTAGCTCTAAGTTGGGCTCTAACAGTAGCAGCCGGATGGAATCTTCGTGATTTTGAAGAAGAGACCAAGCAGAAAGCCTCCAATGCTTGGCCATATCACGCCAGAGGAATCATTTCATTTGGAGGACATTGCGACCACTCACAGTTTTAACGTGTCCCAGCCGTCAAAAGCGAACAAGATGGATCTTCGGTTAAGATGTGATTCGAACTCATTACCTTACCATAATGAGAACGACGCCCAAACCAACCAGGCCACAATGGTCATTACTATGTTGTATTAAATAATATATTTTACATTGGTAAAAAAGTTGAAATAAATAATATGAAGCCCACAATGTACTATAAAAAGTATCGCTCTCGTAATGAAGAGGTCATGAGTTTGAATCTTGACCCAACCAAAGATCCGTCGTAGTTCCTAGAGGCGACTGGATTTGCTAAGATAAGTTGTGGTTGGAATATCTATCGACTGATGAGACCTGGAAAGAAGGTTACCAGCACAGATGTCTACATTTTCACTTGAAAATGGTTTAAATTATGAAGAAATTGGCTGTGTTTAGTAGTGTTTCAGTCGGTAGAAATAGGCAACATATTGTAAACAATCAAAATAAATAATTAAAAAAAAACACTTAAATTTTCGTCAGCATAAATATAATTCATATATGGTCGTGAAACTGTAGAAATCTGTTAGGATAACAAGTTATTTTATTTGGCAAAAAATAGTGTGGGTTTGATATATGACATAAACAAAGGTCATCGTGTTGAGATAACCTATGGCTGGCAAATGTTCGGGAGGATTTTAATTCCCCCCCCCCTTCGTCACAGTAACGTGACTTGTAGGGGAAGGCTTCAACTCAAATAGACCTTCGTAACTTGTGGTTTAAAATTACGAAGCAGTCGATTTTAGAAATTTCAGTAAGCATTGATAAAAAGCTGATATGAACTGTAATAACCTACCTAACAAAACAAATAATATAATAATTTCACATCGCTTAGTGGGCAGTTTAGTGACCAAATTTCATTAAAATCCAATCTAATATCCACTTCATAAAATGTCTTCCGGGAAGACTCTTAGATAGTGAGCCATATTACCATCGCAACGGAGGAAACCAGGAAACCTCTCAAATGTTTATTCCAACAGACCTGCATGGAGAAAGATATAGGACAACATCCTCCTCCCGATGTTCAATGACTGAGAATGAGCCAGGGACCTTATGTTCGGAAGAGCACTGTCCTAACCCTGTGGTGCCCCCGGGGCACCAATTCGGCGGCTAAGAGGTCGCTGTTTCTAGCCGGTTAATTGGGTATCAGGAAACAATAGATTAATAGACTCTGTTGCATTTATAACTGTTTACAATCTGCCATTGGAAAAAAAATAATTATAACTATTCTTATTTTAGCTCTTATTGTAATAGTGTATCCCTAAGATTAACACATGCCTGCGATTTGATCTAGCAAATTTTTTTCTGGAACATGTTTTGATAATTTCATCATTTTCAGTCACTTTTACTAGTAATATAAATCTCTCTCTCTATTATCAACATATGAATTTGCCAATCTTATAAACTCCTTATAGTGTATTATTTTAAACCGGAAACGTTTAATCATAAATATTTACAGGATTAATATAACAGGAAAATTCTGCATATTAATACTTTTGCAGCTGTGGTCAGCTTTGTCATTTAAGCTGAAATGTAATGCAATATCGAGTTCTGGTTTTCAGTTTCAGTTCACTCAACATTTACAAACTCTTGAACAGCTACAAATACTTGGGCATGAATAATTATAATAAGTTGCTCTCATTACAAATATCAACGTAAAGTATGGTCTAATTAAGCCAGGTGTGCAAAAAATGAACCGTTGAGCGCTAAACAAACCAAGTCAATGAAAAGTAAGTTAAATTTTTGGACATGGTGGTATTTCCCATCACCTTTAAAAGAGATTATACAAAAACAAAGTGAACCAAGTTATAATATGTAAACTATTGGCCACTCAAATTGCAACATCAGGAAAAGAGATGTCACCACAAAATTCATTTTGTAGATAACATGTTGAGACTAAGTATTAAATGATTAAATTTATAGACGTCTGTGAAGTGTGGTTCCTGCAAAAATCAGTAGCCAGAGTATCCACCATTGTTGGAGATCACCGCTCCCACACGCCTCAGTATTGATTCAAAGAGATTTTGGATGTGTTGCTGGGGTACATCAGACCAAGTAGCTTTCACACGTTGCCAAAGTTGATCTGATGTGGCAGATGGGGATTGCAATCTGGGTTAATTCCTTGATCAACCATGGACCACATGTTTTCTATCGGCGATAGATCTGAAGAGCGAGCTGGCAAGGGAAGAAATTGGATCTGGCGATTGACGAAGAACCTCTGGACAATACATGCCACGTGTTGTCATGCATTATCCTGTTCAAATATGGATGTGGGAAAGTTCTGAAAGTAAGAAAGGACAACTGGCTTTAATGCTTCGGAGATGTAGTGATGGCTTTTTGAAGTACCGGCAATACATTATAAAGGAATGCAATAGTGATAACCAATACCGCCGCATACCATAAAACCCAGTGCAGGACCAGTGTGGCGTACATATCGCAGCTGTTCAGCCTCTTCTCTCCACGGTGTCTCCAGAGTCGAATGCGACCATCGTGGTGTTTTAGACAGAAGCGTGATTCGTCAGTGAAGACAATTTCATTCCCTTCTGCCATGCATGTCCTTCTTTTATCGCACCATTAGCGGCGGAGACGTCCTGCGTCAAGAATAGACGAAACAATGGATAGCTGGCGGACAGACCATTCTGTTGTAAACGACGTCGAATGGTACGTGTAGGCATTGGATGATGTATTATAGACTGAATATGCTGTGCTATATACGGTTCGTGATGTGGCTGAGTGATCCGTCCCTGCCATGCAGACAATTTGCCTATCACCTAAAGTGATGCACTGAGGTGAAGGCGGTCGAACACGTCGGTCCGGCTTACCCTGTTGCACCCAACAAGGTAAGCCGGTCCGACGTGTAACATGACGACACAAACATAACAATTGTTTGGTTTCGTCCAACACAACTACTGATTTCCCTGAAAGACAATCGACAATCTCGGTAGGCCATTATCCTTCTTCTGTCGAACTCGGTTACTTGATCAAAAAATGATCTCTGTTTTCTACAAGGCATAATTGATCTTTTTTTTTTTTTTTTTTAAAAAAAAAAAAAAAAAAAAAAACCACACAAGATAAACACAATTGCCGAACTTGAAATCGACGAAATCTCCAAGCCTTAAACAGCGCTTTCAAAAGCCACCACAGCCGCGCGTGATGTGCATCTTCACTGAAATTCTTGTGATTTGCATATCTGACCTTCGCTAATGCGTGTTGCTAATTTCATGTTATTTGGATGCTTCCTTCAGGGTGTTGCATTTGCGGTAGCCAAAAATGTTTTTTATGTAACCAAATATTTTTTTAGCCAAAAATTATAAGACTTCTGATTATGTGTGAATTTTCTTTCATATGCTAACAATAAAACAAAAGGAAAGTATCTATGAGTATTTTTGAGAAATAAAAAAGTATAAAGTAACTACAGTTAGTAATACATTTCTGTTGATTCTTATGCTAATGTTATGATAAATGTTATTATATTAATAAAAAAAGGCTTACATTATAAATTAAATTCTCCACTAATCTATATAATCTAATTTACTTGCTAAATGAAATAGGTTTACTGTTTTGTTTTTATTGCACGAAAACTTTATGAAAGCAAAAACGCATTATTAATGAAAGTTGTTACATTTTCTAAAAAAAAATTCTAATTGTATTAATTAAATACAAAAGTTGATAATTTATTTAATATATTAAGTAATATGTTTTGATTCTCAAAGGCTTTCGAATCTCAAATCTTTTTTCAGCATTCTAGGAACTTGATAAAAGAATTTAACAACCTTCTGACTTTGAGTTCAAGTGTTTAAATTTGAAATCTTATTCTGGATATCAATGTTTACAGTTATTAGGAATTCATTTAAGTCATCCGTCACTGCAGAAGCAGGAGGGCCAAATTTTAATAAACAAAAAAAAAAAAAAAGTAACATAAAGTCTCAAACTAAAATCAAAACTAGTGCAATTTTTCTGTGTGTGTGTGTTTCCATGTATAAGAAAATGTAGAAAATAGAAATGTGTTTCACAAATTTTTTGTTGAAAGAATTTTGATGAAATTACAGTTCATTAAATGATGCAACATTAAGGTTCTTTCAAAGGAAGACACTCATTTTTGTGGGCATCAACTTTTATTTTGTACTTCCAGGTGAACAAAATATAAATTGGTAAATGAATTGGTATCATTAAATATCAAATGGTAGGCTCAAAAATCACAAAAGGAGATGTAAAAGATTTATGCTCGACTTTGACTCTTGACAAAGGAAAGCAGCTTTCCAAATGAAAACTTTGACTGAGTAATTTATTTCCTTTAATGCAACACCAGTGATTTGTTTCTCCATTCAGTTGTTGATTCTCCTTAGAAAAGACTGTGCAGACTGCTATAGCACTCTATATGGATTACTTCGCCCAAACTTCAACAGAATAAAAAAAAATTGCCTTTTATGACTCTTCCGACTCCCGCATACCAGAAAAAACAGCAAAATGACCAACAAAACATTACTTAAAACGTCTATCTTCCTCCCCCCCCTGATAACACTAGAAAACTAGAAAATTTCACTGGACAGTGGACCTGGAAGGGAAGTTTACCTTTATTCCAGATGCATTGAGAATAGAAATAGATAAAAAAAAATGGAGGGTGAGGGAGGTGATTTTTTTATCTTCCTGTGTACTCCTCTCTCTCTCGATCTTTTGTGGACGAGTGGGTGTATGTAGGAGGAGGTGGTGAGGTGCCAAAGAAGGGTCGAGACCGCTGATCGACGTTCGCATTAGGACTCTTTTCAGGTGACCCATGCACGTGCCCTCTTCACACGGTCACGTGGTACGCCATGCAAGGACCGTGTCCTTTTTTCCCCCTCTTTCTTGTGTTTTCGTATATATATATGCTTTTTTATTATTTTATACTTCATTTAGTCTCTATAGCTTTTACTTCGAAAAGAGAAACTGTTTGCTTACTGCAGTAGCATTTTCGAACTGCACTTTTTTTTCCTCTTTCAGTGTATTAAGGGGTGGAGTAAAAAGTGATGAATATATTTTTGTCTTTATTTCCCTAGTTTTTTGATATTCAATTTTATTGGTGAGAGGTAACACAAAATATCAAAATTTGATAGCTAGCTAATATATATATATATATATTGACAATAATGATAGGATAAAATTTAGTTGAGTTCGTATAAGCTTGAAAGTTAAAGAATGTCCCATGCAATCATTTTTCAGTTTTTAATTGAATAAAATCTTCAGTGTAATGCAGTTTTAAATTGATTAAAAAATTTATTATTCTTTCTTAGCATGTACCTAATATATTTCTAAATATTTAAAAAAATATCTATATGTTAATAAATCTTATGCTAATATAATCCACCTAAGACTGGTAAACTAGTTTAACTTGTTTTATTTTTCTTATGAATGAATATCTTATGAATAAAAAAATAAATTGCACATAAAATTCACAAAAATTGAAAAGTATGATATGTTGTATTTTATTGGTTAAGGAAGTTATTCTCAAACAAAGAATTCTTTTATGTAAAAAAATGAGTTAAGTTATTTCTACAACTAGGACACTATATATAGATGGAATTGAATCACAGTAAAAATCATTATTTCATTGCAAATATAACTAATTATTTACTAAAATATTCCACGCTGAAGCATTGTTTTGTATTGATTGACTTTATATTCACAACGCGTTCTATATCTGCAGAAATTTGTGCGGATTTTTTCTCTGTCAAAAATATTTTCTTGCTTTAATAAGTTTTCAATTATTTCATTGAAGATTCTTTTCTTATAATTTAAAATTAATTATTTTTATTTATAGGAGTTTATGAAGTAATCAGTATGTTTGTAAATTGTTTTTAAATGTGTGTGTGATAATATATTTCTTATGCATAAAAAAATATTTAATATTCATTCCTGAGAAAATGTTTTTAAATTTAGAAATTTAAAAACACAAATTTATAGTTCATATTATGTACCTTAGGTCAATATAATGATTTCGGCAATAATTTATATGTATTAAATGAATTGTCTATCATATTTTTCAGCTCATACAAATTATTTTGTGTCTCAGTTAACAGACTTCTAATTTCTCTATTTTTTTTTAGCTTTTACAATAACGCGCATATGTAAATTATTAATTTTATTTATTATTGAATATTAATAATATTATTTTATCACTTGCGTTTAATAAATGAACATCGTGAGACAATTTTAATGTCCTCAAATACGATATATTTGATTAAATTTTAGAATTTGATGAAATTCCTTTCATAGAAAATTGAATAATATTTTTGAATGTGTTTAAATTAAGTGGAGTTTAAAAGATGTATAACAAATTAACTAAAAACATAGTTTAAAAAATAACAATTAGAGGAATGAGAATCTGGAATAAATGTAATTAAAGGTCATTATATATATCGTTATAAAAGTTAATTTATTTGATTTATATAAAGTAATGATAATGGTAACAGCTTCTATTGGAGAATCAAATAAAGCTGAATTTAGTATATTGCAACATGAAATGTTAAATCTTCTAAAATACTAATTAAAAAAAATAGAAATATAAATAAAAGTTTTATTTTTGAGATTTTCCCGACATTGTTTTTAAAAAAATATGATGCTTGATTTGTATGCCACTCTATGGCCCTTTTTTAAAACTAATTCTAGGATTAATTTCAGCAAAAAAATATGCATTTTATTTTTTTAACTTCTAGTCGCTACATTCATATTTATGTAAATAGGAATTGAACGCATAAACTATTGAACTGAAAGCCGGGAAGTGCAAGCCATTTATCTATCACTTGATTGGGCTGTATGAGGATATCTATTGGTGATTCCATCCGTTCAATAACCAATGGCATCAGTTTCTTATGAATATTAAACTCATTTTGAGGTTCTGTTTATTCCATTTATTTTGGTGAACCTAAATAATGAACTGTCACTTGACAAAATGGCGGTCTTATAACTCTTGTTCTCAAGACCTAATAAAACCGTTACACTTCAGAAAAATTACTCAATGAATAAGAAAGAAGAGAATTTTAAAGTAATTATAAAAAACTTTTATTCATAAAATTTTTTATTAATTTCTAATATATAGAAATAATTGGAATTTTAATTTTAGATTTGCAACAATCAAAATCAATTGTGAATCATACATTGCATCTAAGAAACTGTGATGAAATGGAGTGAAAAAAATGATAAGTCTCATTTATGAAGTTTTCAGCAACTCCATGCTCATGAAGTTCAGTTTTAACCATGATTTTTACTATAGGAATGATAATGATCCAACAATATCATGAACAGTAATAAGTACATTATCTATTATTCCTAGCAGAGCAATTGAGTTGATGATTTTCAGAAGTTAATATTTCAAGTACTTTTAGTGAAACTTTAATGCCGTGATTTTTCTAAAAATTTTTTAACAAGAACAAAATAAAAATAAAAAGTTCAATTTTGTGAGAATAATAATTGAATATTATATTTAATGATAATTTCTTTAAATAAATTGGTGATTTATAATTATATAGATTGTACAATTTTCTTTTATATACGAATTTTTATATAATTCTGAGTATAAAATTTGAAGATGTTGACCTAAATAAATGTAATATGTTGCTTGAGAAATGTATCAAAATTTCTATGGATTAATTTTTAATATTATCCACGATTTTTAATTAAATATTCAGTTTTCCGTGTTTTTTTATGGATTCGCAAATCCTATTGGTAATAGGAATCCTTTAAGATGTCAGATATAGCTAGAACTTTCTTTTGATTTGTGATGGTCCCACTTGTGCAAAACACGTTAGACTGGGAAAAAAGCACCATCTACCACAGGACAAGATAAATAATAACTAAATAAACAAAAAGAAGAACACATCTCCAACAGTACAAAGCAGCGGACATTGGCTCATCTACCAATGGATATATGTTCTTCCCTGTAAAGATGAAATGGAGGAAAAGAGGGAGGGACAAAGCCCTTGGTAATACACTTTCTCCATTTCTCCTGCAGAATAAATTGCTTCTGCACCATAACGGGATAAAGAATATGTTCACAGGGAAAAAGGAAATAAAAATGGAACAGAAGTGGTGTTGATGTGCAGCAAATAAACAGATAAATAAAGGGAAACCACGGACATTACCATACAACTGGAAGATTCTATTTTTTCACTTATCTCCCCAAAAACCTTCTCTTTCTCTTATTTTTTTTAGTTTTGCATTCTTTTATATTTATATAACACTCAGTTTTGCGTGCACTGCAAACTTAAAACTTTCGCGGTGATGAAACCATATTTTTCATCCCATTTCAGAAGAAATGTTCGAATAAGTGTATATATATTTCTTTGCTTTTGTTTGAGTTTTGTATCTGGGACTACGGCGATTTCTTTTTGAAATAAGTAAATGGCGCTGCTAAGAAAATCCTGATGCGATTTTTGGAAGAGTGGGCTTAGATTTGATTCTATTATCTACTGCCTCTATACCCATTCCTGCTCGCTAGTTTAGCACGTTGTTGGTAGCAATATTCTTCGCCAAATGATAGGGAGAAAATGATAAATGTCGGGCTCAAGAGGAAGAAGTTGTAGGGAAAAAAAGGAGAAAAAGTTTTTCCCTGAAAATTCAATTTTTAGCTGGAATCACATTTGGTTGTAGTTAAAACTTTTCTTCCGAATCGTTCGAATTGAAGAGGTATAGGAAATATTTCGTTAAAAAATTCCCTCAACCAAAAAAAAAAAAAAAAAAAAAAAACATTGTAGCGATTACTTACTTACTAGATCTTACTTTTCCGTGTTCGATTTTGGGGCAGAAATTGTTTTCAGGAAATTGGACGGAAAGGAATTGTTTTCTGCTCATTTTTTTAAGATTATACACAAAAAAGCAAATAAATGGTAGTTAGATTCGGCATTGATAATAATTCTATACTTTCGTGATGTTATAATTTATATCCCCGATTTCCAGCTCGATTTTTAATCGAATGACTGTAAATAAATTTGAAAAAATAAAGCAAGTCCAACTGAAAATTTTTCTAATGATTGGACTTCCATTGATATCAACGTATATAAATTATTACAGAATTCGCTTCAGTAATTTGAAAAATTAAGAATATAATTGTTAACTTATTTAGGAAATATATAAAAAATGGCAATTTTCAGTAACATTCAAAATATGTTTATTACAAAATCAAATTATTTATTATTATAGCGAATTAATTTATTATAATATTTTTAGAAAATATTTTTTTCTTTTGATTATTTTATAAAAGCCGTTTTTTTTTTAAATAACCCTTAATTAAAGATGTTGTTTGAATATTTTAAACAAAATAATTTAGGATTTCACAAAAAGCTGAAACTGACAATGGAATTTCCATGCATAAAATTTTAATGACACATCTATTTTTATAAAGATTTTGTTCATAATTTATGTCTTTGATTACAATGCATTGACAAAGTAAATATATTTGACAAACTAAAATATTTGAACATAAAACTGTGCCGCTATGTGGCAACATTTGTTTAGATTTTATGGAGAAGTTGACATTTATAGCAAAACAAAAATGTCCTAGATAAGTTGATGATAAGCCGATTTATTGTTTGGAAATTATCAAGCATCAGATCTCACCATTCTGAGTGGTGTTAAAAGTTTGGTACAATCTAATATCTTTCCACTGGTGATTCCTGGTGCAGAAAGTGGGATGCACGTTTTAGTGTCAATCTGATAATTATCTTCATGAAAATCTGTAATTTTATGGTTATAGATACCTATAAATGATTTCGTGTATTTTTATAACTTAAAGCTCCAAATATATATATATATATATCTCACCATGTTGTATATATATTAAAATATAAATGTCTCTCATCATATGTCCCCAAACCATAAAGGATAATAACTAATAAAAATGGCACATACTAGGTGTTTTCTAATAGTTGTTAGATTTTCTAAGATGTTGCTTTTTATTACAGGAATTTTTAAAAGGACGATAAATGAAAAAAGTATTTTTTTTTTGTCATTCTATCTCTACAGTGTGTGTCATCACCATACTGTGTAAAAATTACCTTGTTTAAAATACAAAAAAAAAAAAAAAAGATCAAAACAGTTTTTCTGAAACATTAACTGAATTACGTCAGAGAAGCTGAAGTGAATGTTCATTCGTTCAACTTTACAAACGTCTAGCATGAAACTATAAACATAACCATGTAAACTGAAGCATACAATAATTTTACATGTGTAATTCAAGCATTGAAAACCAAAAACGAAACGTGACATTTTTCTCACAGTATAATTGATGAGAATCTTTATAGACTTTGAAACAGTATTATTTTAATTATTTCATTTGTCTTTCTACGGTAATCTTCATTGCGTATAAAGGATAAGTCAATCAGTTCTTATATATTTGACTCATGGAGTAAATTGCCAAAAGTCAATGTAAAGTTTTGGTCATATTTAGCTTTTTGCAGGAACTTTCCTTAAATATAATGGCCAGTATTGGCGTATTGGAAAGGAGTCTATCTGGAAAACTTCTCCACACCATCCAGGGAGACATGCATACAGAAAACAGAAAAACTTTTCCCTTGTGTCGTTGTTTAATAGAGGTTATGATCAATCTGAAGATTTTTCATTTTGTAGGTACCAACACACAGTCACAGTGAACAAAGCTCTAATAGCATAACACAGATTTCTAATCAAGTTAAATATCGGTGTCTAACGTTGGAGTCAAATCTACGCAAAATTGTATTGATTATTAAAGCATCACATTATTTTAAATAAACGTTTCTGAGATGTATAAAATACTTGAAATCTGCCGTTTCAAGATTTTTCACTGAACCATCATTGCATTACTTGAAAATCGCAAGTCGAAATGAAATTCTCAAGTCAAATTGTTTGTTTATTGTGACTCAATTGTTTAAAATGCAGTTCATTATATTCATTTTCAAAAGAACATTAAATCAAGCGTGCTTGTTTTGGAACACAATTTTTTTTATATCCCGAAATGACTCTTTATATCCATATACTTATTATTCGATTCTATCAAAAATTTCCTTTTAAATTTTCGGCATTTGTCTTAAGGCTGAAGATTTAATTATTTTAGAGATCTATTTTTGTGTTTTTTAAGGAATGAATATATTTAAGTATTACTTATATATATTCATATAAGTATTACTTAGTTCCTTGAAATTTTTCCTAAGATTGAATCAAGCTGTTTTAGTAACAAAACTAAATCGTACCATTGTCACTGTGATTGTAAAGTTTTCTTTATTTAGCTGTTATGTCTTAAAACTGACTTGTATGTTTAATATAATCTGTAACGTATCAGAACGATTTCATTTCAGAAATCATTAATAATCATATACACAACTCTGCTCTAAATTAGTGTCACAATAGTCCATATGGGTTCCAAAACTTATAATAGTTCCCATATCTGTTTCCTTGACCAAAACCCTGGGTGAGAAGCATATGACCTGGTAAGGTGGTCAGCCTAACGCAATAATCCCAGTGTTTATTTCTCAAGCATGCTTGGTACTCAGTTTTATTGATCCACTGAAGAGATGAAATGCTGATTTGACCTTACAAAGCCCAAGGACCGAACCTCAGACCTGTGCCTTGGGACTATGTCATCTTGCTTTCACATACAAAACTAGCTAAATTAAAATAATAGCTTATCACATTTTATATATGCTTGCATATTTTAAAATTAATAATTTTAATAAAATAAAAAAAGGCTATGATAAATGAAATATTTTAAAATGCTTTAGTATCCAGTGTCATTTTAAATGAAAACATGAATCTTTATATTTTGTGTAACTACCCCGAAACAAATAAAAACGAAGAAACTGAAAATGAAAAGCGAAAATGGTTAGTAATAGGGAAAATTAAGTAGACAATATAAGTTACTTATAAATGGTACAAAACAATAAATAATTGATAATCATTTATTGTTTTTACCATTTAAGTAATCATTTTTATTAAGTAATCCTTATCAATAAGTAATCATTTTTATTTATAAAAATTTTTAGTTTTAATTCAAGACATCTTTTTGTGTCGAAATCAAATATAAGAATACGAAAATAAAATGCACGTATTCCTGGAATTCTTGTGGGAAATAAAAAAAACCACAGAAGGAAAAATAAGATAAAAAAAGATGAAAGGGAGTCGTTCCAGACATTGTGAAGCATCCTCTTGACCGCCGGGGTCATCTAATCGCTTCTATTGACCGCTACTTACCGTGTGACTTCCGGTCACGAAGGTTATTTTATCCCCACGCCATTTGGGGCTCTTTACGGTGCCTTATTGCTTTTATATAAGTGTGTACTTTCATATGATGATTTAAGTATTCTTCTCTAATAAGTATTCTTTTGCCAGAGTATTAATACATGTTAAATATTGCTCCGAAATAAAATTAATGTCTAAGAAATTAAATGCTTAAATAATAATTAATTAATAAATAATAAATTTTACTAATTTTTATTTCATAAATGCTTTTTTTTCTTTTTTACACTGTGAAAATATTCATAAAATAATAATGAATTTTATCTTAATTTTTCAGATGCAAGTATTTCAATTTTTTTCCGATTCTTTTAAGAAAGAAGAAAATTACTTTCACAAAATAAGCCTCAAAGGACAAATTATAGGAAACATTTCTTCAAAAATTAAAAATAATTCATTTGAAATATATTTGTTATAGTTTATTAGCGATAGCAATTTCTTTATTTGTGTAATTATGTAACGTATATTTTAATAAGCTTCATATATATATATATATATATATATATATAAGATTTCAGAGGAAATTTCGACGTTAACAGTTATACTTAATGTAGCAAATCTTGTAAATGAATTATTATTATAATAGCATTCAGATAAGTAATTTAGGAGATTGATTTCTGCTTTGGGCTTGAATGTTTGTGCTAATTTAAAATTGATTTTGCGTTGTAGAAAAAATTTTAGTATGTAAAATTGGCCATAGAGAGGTAAATAAAGCAAGAAAAACAAACAACAATACGTATTGAATGTTTCAGTAAAAATCTATAATTGGCTTAGGATTTTAGATATTTATAAAAATATATCCATTTCATATAATCCTTAATATCTTGCTGAACCTTTTAAGCATTTAAAATCACATTTGTTGTTGTTGTTGTTACTAATGCCACTTGGACAAGCCAAGCTCGCTATGCGCTTTGGCTATGCGATTTTAAGTCAATTGGGAGCGTCTTTCATTTTAAGAAAAGCGCCATAAAGGCGAAAGTACAATTTTTGCTCTTCAAATCCTCCGATTGATGGCAGCACCAAAGGATCTACTCCTCTAATTTTAGCATTGATCTGAATGGGGAGTAGATTACTCCAGACTATTGCACCCCCATGGTAGCTGCTCAACGACCGTTCACAGGACTTTCGATTCCACAGATTTAACGAGCACGTATATCGCATGTAATCTGTGGGTCTTTGGCGGCATTGGGAATCAAACCCCAACCTTCCGGATGGAAGGCCGATACCCTAACCACTAGACTACCTCGGCCCGAAAGCACATTTAATGACCGTGAGCGTCTTGAACTTTGAACACTATGATATATTCATATGTATTCATTTAATTATTGTCCCTTACAGTAATTGAAATAATTACCTTTCTTATTTGAATTAGTATAAAAATTAAAGACCATTATTATAAATGCATAAGTATCACATATTAAATATTTATTGTAAATTTTATGAAAGTTTTTATACATTAAGTTATATACTAAATTAAATATATAATTGTATAAGATTTAGTTCTAAATTTCATAATGCTTAAACTACCTTAAAGGCATTATTCAAACTTACCTCATTTATTTATTAAATAAAACCTCAGTTACAGGATACAATAGACTTTATAAGTCTAGTTTAAAATTTCTTTTAATAATAATAATTAATAAAATATTCTTGTATATAAATATCAATGGACAAATACGACAAAATTCTAAAATCAGATAGATGTCACGATAAAAATCATGAGAGCATTCTTCAAGGAGAGACATATGTTTCCATTAAAAGTATTTTTTGTCTTAATTGTATCCTTTAAACTTCTTTAAATTCTACTTTAAAAATATATTCTAATGAATCATGGTTTCTATATAACCAGAAAAAACAAAAATAATTATGGAACTGTAAAATGAACTGAGTAAGGTCAGTGATAACCTAGTGGTTAGGGCATCAGTCTTTCGACCGGAATGGCCGGGTTCTATTCTTATATTCTTAATATCTCCAAAATCCACAGAGTGCATGCGATATACGTGCTCGTTAAATCTGTGGAACCTGTGGTCGGTCATTGAGCAGTTACCATGGATATAATAGCCTGTAAAAAATTACTTCTCGTCCAGATCAAAGTCAAAATTGAGGGAGTGTTATCTATCGAAGATGACTTTGGTGGTGCCATCTGTTGGAGGACTCATAGAGGAAAGACATGCTTTCACCTTCATAGGGTTTGATTAAGCTAAAGACACACACTTCTGACTTAATTTTGCCTAGCCGTCGGTTAGCGAGCTTGGCTTGTCCAAGTATCATAAGTAACCATAAAATAACAACATGAACTGAGTAGCCACAAAAAGGCGAATGGTTACTGATTTATTTATTCTCTGAAGATTGGGGGATCTTACAATAATGGGTTAATAATGTTTACTAAATGATATGCTTCATTTTAATATAATGGTGTTTACGAAGTGTTGTGAAGTATTGTTAATATTCACATGAGATTTAAAAATTCAATAAATAAAATGTCCTAATAATGATTATTGATATTTGAACAAGTATCGCTTTATTCAGAACGTGATCAATAAATGTGCATGTTGCTGTAATACCAATCTAAACAACTACTTTTAAAAAGTGCAAAAGCATCTATCAGTGTATAATTTTATTAAATTAATAACTATTTTGGATATTTACTGCATCCTCAGAGCAAAAATAACCTTATTTATAAGATTCTCCAGAGAGTGTTTATTATCTTCCTGAAACTATGTTAAAAGGAGAATAAATTTTTCACAAATATCTAATTCTGAGCCAGTTAACGTTAAGTAAAACTGGATCCTATACGGATAATCCATTTATAAAAGTTCTGACACTTTTTCTGTCAGTTGTTCTTAAAATATTCAAGTTTTATTCTTGAAAGAAACCATTATTTGTTTTGAACAATTAAATGTATTTTTGTTAATATTTGAGTTTTATTGTTTCCGACAATAGTCATCTTAAAAAAAAGCTGTTGTAACCTCTTTAGTTTCATTTCAATAGATTTTTATTCTGGGTGCAGATTCCAGTATTGATTATTTTCGGAGCTACAATTTTCCCGAAAATTAACAACCCATATGCCCTAAAATACGTACGATAGAAATTTGGTGTTTTTATGACCGACAATTTTTCTCTGTGGTATATGCTAATCCCAAATATTTTAGTTGGGTACTCATTAACTATCTTTCGTATTTTGAATGAGAATTTTGAGAAAATATGTTCATAGATTCCGTCTAAATCAGTTCTTATAGGGAAAATGTGACTAGAAAGTAAAAATAATTGGGAATACATTCCAGTTTACCAAGAAAATCAATATTATGCATTCTACGATATCTTTGCTTTAAATTTTCCCAGAAAAGCTACGACAAACTAAAGAAAATACTTTTCTTTCTTTTGGTGATTCTGCTTTAAGCATAATAATAATTCACACAAGATATCATTAAAGATTTGTGATTTGAATCAGACTCTTGTGGTCTCAACAAGCTTGTTAATGGTCCAAATTACGATTTTGATTGAAGTTTTAAATAGTTAAATGTCTTACCGTTATCACTATTAGTTAACAGATGGAATCACAGTTTTATTGACTGTAATCTGCATATAAACTATGCAGGATAAGTTGCATAGTTTCCGTAACACGTCAATAGATTTCAGTCAAGCGAATTCATTAAACTTCAATGATGATTGAGGGAATTCAATACCATCAATTAAAACAATGCCATCGATCATTTTGATTAGCGAGCCCATTAATACCCAAAATACTTGCACAGCCATAGCAAAAGTACTTGCACAGCCATAGCAAAAGTACTTGCACAGCCATAGCAAAAATACTTGCACAGCCATAGCAAAAGTACTTGCACAGCCATGGCAAAAATACTTGCACAGCCATAGCAAAAGTACTTGCACAGCCATAGCAAAAGTACTTGCACAGCCATAGCAAAAGTACTTGCACAGCCATAGCAAAAGTACTTGCACAGCCATAGCAAAAGTACTTGCACAGCCATAGCAAAAGTACTTGCACAGCCATAGCAAAAGTACTTGCACAGCCATAGCAAAAGTACTTGCACAGCCATAAAAGTACTTGCACAGCCATAGCAAAAGTACTTGCACAGCCATAGCAAAAGTACTTGCACAGCCATAGCAAAAGTACTTGCACAGCCATAGCAAAAGTACTTGCACAGCCATGCAAAAAAGTACTTGCACAGCCATAGCAAAAGTACTTGCACAGCCATAGCAAAAGTACTTGCACAGCCATAGCAAAAGTACTTGCACAGCCATAGCAAAAGTACTTGCACAGCCATAGCAAAAGTACTTGCACAGCCATAGCAAAAGTACTTACACAGCCATAACAGAATGCCACAAATGCATCATTCTCCAATGCTATTCTCATGGAAGGTATACAAATTCGTACATAATAAGCCTTTCGCTATGCACATTGTACGCAATGCGCATGTTGAAAACTGAGAAGTGTCAAACTAATCATCTCAGTCATTTGTCAAATGAATAACTACATAAATAGCGGTAAACGTATTTAGTCACTGATTTGTTATAGCTTTTTGGCTCTGAATAAAGTACCTATTAAATAGATGATCTTGATGAAACCATTTTACTTCATAGATAATAAAATAAATGTATTTATCAACATCAAAATTCAGTAGTACTTTGTTGCTGTATTGGCTTGTCTTTACGACTAATATAACTGTTTGTACATAACTATATTCAATTTTCCTATTCTGAAAAGAAATCTGTTTATTTAATAAGGAACATAATGGAGTTAGCTGATAAGATATTATCATTGCTTTAGAGAATAAAAGTTTACATGTACTTTTCGAAAGGTATAAAAATGTATTTCTGCTATAAAATATTTATCATTTGAGCCTATGATCCGTATTTGAATGACACGTAATTATATTAATCTAATCAAGAATAAAAATTAAATATAAAAATGCTTAATTTTCTTCTTAATAATTTTTTAGTACTGCCTTATTAATGTTTCTATTATAGTGTCTTCATATTTGTGTTACGTATAGTAATTTTAACTTTAATGAAAAATGTAAAGAGCTGCAAAAAATGAAAGGTTTGATAGAATCTTAAAAAACTGAACAAATAATGTAAATATTTAAATAATTAGATTTAAATTAAATTTAAGTTAATGATATTTAAATAAATTAATCAAAATGACATAGGATAAATATTGTGTTAAGATTTACAATTGGTGCCCCTTGATACTTTGGCGATTTTTTTACCTCCCAGATATGACTAACAAAATGGCTTCTACACAAAAGCTACACAAAGATAGAATTACCAGGGTTACTATAAATTAAAATTTATTGCCAACATGTATCACCAAATTTTATGTTTAACCACATACAAGGGGTACCCGATTTTGCACCGAACCCGTAATATTGTATAGAAACATTTATTAAATTCCTTATTTTGGATCATTATTAATTCTCAAGAATAGTAGTCATGAATGCATAGAGTAGATTGATTTAAGATCATGAAAGTCAGGAATTGCTTTTATAACTTCAAATATTGTAAAATGCGTTAAGATTTAACAATATTTAATTCTCCGTTGCACTAGAGAATTAAATGCCTCAGGGGAAGTGCTCATGAAGTTGTTTATTTTAATTCATGGAGTTCATGTAGATCACATTAAGGAATGCAATGTACCAGCGAAACCCTGTCAAACTTGCTCAAACATCGTGCAAATATTTCTTAATTGTGTGAACCATTTTAATTACCCTACTTGGTGAATGTTATCTTAATATAATTTTATTATTATTACATCTCATTTATAATTAAAATACATGTTTACAGTGGTAAGAATTCAAATATTTCTGATGGCATTGTTTGAACCTTATAAATATGTTATGTGAATTATATAAAGTAATTGAAAAATTCTGGAAATTTAAACATTTGCTCATCGCTTATGTGAAAAATGGAAAAAACTACCTTTGTATATTTATATTCTATAAGCATTCTTCCAGTGTCTGCCAACAATTACGCATAAAGTTTGTTTCAAAGCTTATCTTATTTACCAAATGTCCAATATTATTATTAAAAATAATGTATTAATATTAATTTGCGTAGCTAAACTTCTCGAAATTTACATAAATTAACAAAAAATTTAATAAAAGCCCACTAATATTAATTATGTGACATGTCATTTTCGTGACACTACTAGCAGTTTAATAAAAAAAATTTTTACAACATTCTGTATAAAGAGTAATCCTCAAGTCAAGTGGAATGAAAATTTCCGTGTTCTTTGGTCTCAGCTGGTCAGTCGAATTACTATACGATGCTTCGAGGGGAGAGAGCATTGATTTTCGTTTTGTTATAGCCTCCCACCACTGCCCAACAACACATTGTTCAACGAAATTTTTTCCACAAAAGACACCCGCCACATACCTCTCTCATCCAACACACTTCTCTCTTCATTTCACTTCATATAATGCTTCCGGAGAGCCGATTGTCCACAGATCGTCTGCCTGGAATCTCATCACGATACAGCACTTGTCTCTAGGGTTGAGGGGGTGGTATAATTTCATTCAGCAAACACTCTGTTCTGCTCTCTTCTTTAATTTTCCCCCCATTCCTTGTCTTACTTACAGATTTAACTGAGAACTGCAATTGTAAGAAAGATAAAAGTTATTGAATATTGTACCAAGAGCTTATATACTTTTAACTATATATTCCTGACAATTTTTATATATTTCTAATTTTTAGAGAGAGAGAGAGGGAGAGAGAGAGGGAGAGAGAGAGTTTCATGCTTTTCTACAATATTATACTACTATACACGCTTTAAATTTATTTGTGTGAGAAAAGTCTAATATATAGTATATATGAATGTTCGATTTTGAACTTCTCTTTTATTTAGAAAGATTTGTATTTAATTTATCTATATTAGAATAGTTTCTATTCATAAGTCTTCGGTTCATAAAAAATATTTTAATAAGGTAAAAATGTACCGTATCAATAATCAAATTATTAATAATATCTTCATGATATTCAGTTATGTAAAAATTATATATATATATTTCCACACACACAGTTTAACTACCTCAAATTTCTATGCTATTAGTATATATATATATATATATATATATATATATATATATATATATATATATATATATATATATATATATATATATATATATATATATATACCAAAAGCAAAAAATATGTGTAGTTAATAATGAAATTGATTTTAAGCTGTACACATTAATTTGTTAATTTATTGTATAAATTAAATTTCAATAATTTTTTTGTTAATTCATTAATTTGAATTTTTTATTAAAATTAAATTAATTTTTCAGGTTTAAGGAATTTTTATGTTTAAAATGCTCCCTCATTAAATAATTATCAAATAAACCTAAAACTATTTTACATATTAGTTCATATTTATAAATTTTTTTATTTAATCTCTTACTTGTAATTTATTAATTTACTATTAATATGTAAATTGCATTTTATATCATTTATTATTAATCAAATGAGATAGTATAGTTTTTATAACATAATGTACCTTAGTAAAACCGAAGTTAATTTTTTAAAAAAGAATGTATTTTATTAATATAAAATCTTCATGATATTCAATTAGGTAAAAATCTTTCTCTGTAAAAATTTACATTTTATTGAAATTTTAACAAAATCTTGAGCATAAGTCTTTGTAGTACATCATGCAGAAAAGTCAGTATTCAACAAAAATTTTCAACAACATCCGGTGCAATAGAATGTCCTATTTCTATGTCTTCCTTACTACAGCTATCACAAAATGTTTTAAGCAAATCTGGTGGCTTTTGAATCTATTAAGGCACATTTGAATGCAAAACTTGTGCAAGGCATAGCTGGCATAAGCGACTTGGAATTTTTCCCCAAAGCGACACGCAAGGTGTTCTTTGATTTATAGAAGAGACCGGAGACCTGAAGTCGACAAATTCTTTTTCGAAAAATATTTGTATCTTCTTTATTTGTCTTTGTAGTAGTCTCGTCTTCGCTTCTCACCCATTTTCAAAACACGTGCAGTGAATGGCGACAAACTGGAAACTAGATTTCTTGGAACAATAACTGAGAATTTTGTAGTGAGAATAAAATTTTTATATTCTAACTGAACCTTGGAACTTCTTAGTTTGGTTAAGAATCATATGATAACTTTTTTGGCGCACTTCTTACGAAATTTTGTGATATTTTGGTGAATTTTTGGCGGGAATTCCAATCAAATCATACCCGTAAATTATGAAATTGTTGTTAAATATTATATATTCGACGTTTATTCCCTAAATAATAATTGTAGATAAGAGTTGCTTGATAAACTTTTTAAAACGTAATTTTATGTAAACGTTGTTATTTCCTTTTGAAGAATTCTCAGAGTTAATACTAATCAAAACATAGGCTTAAATTATTAAATTTTTACTATAGATTACAATATTGCTCAAAAATATAACTGTTTTAATATTTAAAATCTGATAACGAAGTATTTTTTGTTAAGGAAAATCCATTGTGCATTAAATTTTTCTTGATATTTTTAAATCATTATTATCAGAGTACAGTAAGACAGATTAGAATATAAATAACATTTTTGTTATTTATAATTTCTCTCATAAATAAATCTAATCGGATAAACATAAAATACATATGAAGTTTCTTATTTATTTATCTTATTTATTCACATAAATCTCAAAGTTATTAAATATTAAGAAGTTCGTACATGCAATCTTGTAAATAGATCTAACAAAGAAGACTTTGTATAGTGGAAACGAAAAATGAAAAAAATTGTAAATACATATGCAAATAATTGGAATTCAACTCAATTTAAACTCGAAACTTAATTGTTGATGATAAAATTGTTCAAATTGAGAAATTTCATTTCTTCAAAAATAAATATTACACATGTTTTTATCAATGTTTATGGATTTAAATTTAAAACTGATTAAAGAACAAAGATTTAGGATTCTCTTAAAACTAAAGTTCAATAAATATAATATTCATTGATTTTTACAAAAATTTATAGATATTATAATTTAATTTTAGTTACTTGTTTCTTAAAGGAAAATTTTCGTAGTGTACAATATTAACTAATTACTTTTGCTAGTTTATGTTAGCTTTCTTTTCTAGTATATTGCTTTCTTTCTTCAATATTATTTTAAATTTATTTGATCTAATACATCACATGAAACCTTTTTTGACAAAGATATTTACAGTTTTAAACGGATTCTACGCCACTATAAATATCTAAGCTTAAAATGAAAGACAACTTTATGAATAATTGAACTGAAATTAGAATTAACACTTCAATAAACTGCTAAGAGTGCTGCTCCAGGAGTAAACATAAATTTCTCTCACCATCATATTAAAATTTATGGAAAACAACTTAAATGCTGAAAAGTTTAAGAAAATATACTACATTAAAAATCATGAATCTCGAAATTTTAAAATAATAAGAATTTCCTCAATTGATTTAGGTTGTGCAAAGTGAAGAAAATGTTTTTTAGAATTAGGTTTCCATTATTCCCTGATAATAAAAGTATCCAAATTAATGATTGCGAAGTGATTGAAAAGGAAGTTATTGACACATCTACAAAAGTAAATAATCAATACTAAAAATTCAAATGTTTAAATCTAAAGCATATGAAAAATACATAATGTGTGGGAAGGTTTTGAAAATTAAACTATTGTCTTGTAAGTATTCACCAAATGTTACTGCCATTATATTAATGTAATTCTAAGTCTAGAGAGAATGAAAAAAATAACAAATTAAAACTTAATTAACAGCAACAAATTACATATGAAATGAAATGATAGAAAATTCTTGGCAAGATTTTAAACTTAATTTCTTTCCAATTATTTGAAGCTTGAGTCTTCTACTTATTTACAGAATTACACAATGCTTCCTCTGCAAATTTTATGTTTGACGATAATAACGCAATCGGCACCTAATTTGCTCACTTCAAACAATTGCCAATTTTTTTTATCTTTAATAAAATAGATATTTTGTGATATAATAAAAAATGATGAATTTTTTTTTCTAAAATTTAAAATTTTGGTTTTCACTTTCAATAAGAGTAAATCTAATGTATATTTACAATAAAGATAATACAATCAAAGAGCACCAAAAACTTTTAAAAATGCCAAAGGTTAGCTTCTGTTATCAGAGCATAAATCAATTTAGTAAAATTTTATGATAATAAAATTAATTAATTATATATATATATAAAATTTTATTATCATAAAATTTTTACTAAATTGGTTTATATATATATATATATATATATATATATATATATATTTTTATTATCATAAAATATTTTACTAAATTGGTTTATATATATATATATATATATATATATATATATATATATATATATATATATATATATATATATATATATATATATATATATATATATATATATATATATATATATATATATATATATATATATATATATATATATATATATATATAATTTCCTGTGTTTGGACTTGATTTTAATTTCTATAAATCAATTGTGTAATTTGTCAACTTTGGATTTAATATTTTGGCTTACATTTTATATTGATATTTATTTCTTCTATTTTAGTTTGACATTTTTAGCGTGGCTTAAATGTGTATTCGTTTCTTTCAGACTTCAATTTGGAGCAATTACAGAAAAGCCATACTTTGTGCCAATGTGGATAACACCCCCTGAAGAAGTTGGTCATGTTGGTACTTCATTCCCCTACTTTCCTTTTATTCTACATTTCTTTGAAAATTTTGTAAACTACCTATTGAACACATTTCCCATTTGATTGATTTTATAAAACATTTCCTATTTGATTGATTTTATAAAACATTTATATATATATATATATATATATATATATATATATATATATATATATATATATATATATATATATATATATATATATATATATATATATATATATATATATATATATATATATATATATATATATATATATATATATATATATATATATATATATATATATATATATATAAATCATAAAACAGTTTGAAAAATGCAAACAGAAAAAATACTTCAAAATTGAAAATATTTAGGATGAAAGAAAAATGAATCATTTGGAATAATAAAGGAAAGAAAAAATTAAAAACAGGAAAACTATGAAACAGTTCTGGGGAAAAAAATTAATATATTTTTCTCAACTTAAATTCATTTACATAAAGAGATATTAAATATTTAAAAATCTAATAAACTATTTCCAAATTTATCGAATTAATTAAAAATAAATGAAAAATTTTAAAAAATAATACACAAAAGAAAACATTAAAAATAATGAAAATTTCTGTAAAGAAATTAAGAAATATAGTTTAATGCTTATGGTGTATGATAAATGTTGAAAAAATAATAAAATATATCAAAAGAAAAAGATTAAGAAGTAGAAATTGAAAATATGAAGTGAATTTAAATATTAAAAACAATTTTAATAGGATTAGAAAAGGAATTAAAGTTGAAAAATCATCTATTAAAAGACGTTGAAATAAGATAATTTAGTAGTTTAGTTAATTATAATGGTACAAGAAAATAAGAGAATCTGAAAGAGTGTTGCCACACGCACAACTGATTGAAATAAATTTTTATTTCATATTTCAAGTACTTTTTTTATAATTGGAATTAAAAGTTAATAAGCAAGATAAAATTATGCAATATGTAAACTTCAAAAAATCACTGCAAATACTCGATGTATTAGTTTTTAAATAATTTATATAAAATATTTTCATGAATTCATTTTGTAGGAGTGTGCGTAATACATCTATTTCAAATTTGATTGATTAGAAAAACAAAGATTTTTTTTTGTTTTTCAGGAAAATAAAATAAAAAAAGGAAAACTGTGAAGAGCAGTGAAGGAATGAAAAACGAAAGCGGCAGAAATGGGGAAAAAAAAAAGTACGAGTTGCCACTCATTTTCTCACCCGTAGCCGTGCGCGACGTCCCCGTAACAAGACATGAATAAAACATGTCAAAAGAAAAGTGAATTATACAGTTGTGTTTTTTTCATACAGTATCGTCATCTAGGCTACTGATAAAAAAAAATACAATTCCCTCGACACTCCTTAAACGTTCCATTTCGTGAGTGTCGAAGAGAAACTAAGTTTTAAATTTGATCAAATAAAATTTTAAAATCTTTAAAGCCATCCGTCATTTCGGCTTCATTTCTTACTCGACAGCTAAAGACCCCCCTGCAAACTAACTCTCCTGCATCCCCTAATTTTAAACTCTCCCGAGTGCAATGGGACACTCCCTAGAAGAGAATGGAAAAAAAACCGAGTTGAGTTGTGCAGGAAAATAATTTCGATATGCTTAGAAATTTGTACCAAATTTTCAATGTTTTTAGTTCAATATGTCCCTGTCAAAGAAAAAAAAACTAACTTCAAAAGTTCATAAAATTGGAACAGATAGAAAATAAGAAGACTTTTTTCATAAATATAAAAAAAAGTAACCGTGAATTTACTGGTGATAAGTTCAATCATTTTATGTTTAAAGATGAGTTTGGGCGAAAAAATTTAATTCGATTTTATTTCCTAAACGTGTTCAAAATATGAAATGTTGCAGCTTAATAAATAATTTTCAAGAATTTCATAGCTCTTTAAATCATTACCATTTGTATTGAAAAAGTTTCAAAGACAAAGCAAAAATGTATAATTTATAATTAAGTTTTATTCAAATCGAGATACTGAAATTTTTCGAAATGTCCGAAATAAATCAATTTGTGTTAAATCTTAAGTTAGTCTTCTCTACATTAAGAGTATATTTATGATAAAATTCGAAAGCACTTAAGATTAATTAGCATAGAAATTAAAGGAATTATATTTTAAATTTTAAAAGTTCATTTAAATTTGAAGATGAGGGGTTTATTTTTATTAACTATGTTTAACATGTAACTTGTTTTACCATTGTAAATTTTTGAAGATATGCATAAACTTTCATTATGCATGTATTAGTTATACAATTCATTTATTGGTTAGTAAAATAAAAAGTTATTTGACAGTTTGAAAAATGAAATTGCCTGGAAACTTAACGAAATTATACATCTCTAACACCTAGGAAATTAATTTTAATATCTGTTGTGGGTTGAAATTCTTTTAATTCAAAAAATTTAATGTTAGATCACTTTTTAAATTTTATAGTTTATTTTAATTTAAGACAGAATAAGAAATAAGGTTATTGCAACGAATAATTCTGCTTGAAACACTAATTTAGAAGGCAATGTAACAGAAGTAAATATTATCGTTATAAGCATGCAGATTTAAAGTCAAAGTTGTTTTTCTTGTTATTTAAATGTCAGTTATTAGATAAATGAACTTAATAATATAGCCTTACCTTTGTCCAGTTTGCCCTGTTATCGTTATATATTTTTCTATGATTAGCATTATAAAGAAATTCACTTTAATAAAGAATATTTTATTACAGTGTCTTGCATTTCAAAAAAGAAGTCATTAGTCGAAATTTGCCGTTTAGTGAAGATTTTACACTATTAGTTTTTGATCCATTAAAATTATGTTTTAATTTGCTAAAGCAAAAGGATTTTGCATTTGGTCTATCAGAATACTGTTAGCATATCAATCCACTGAATGCAGACTTTTCAATTATATATTCTATTAGTAACTTACTATTTGATGCGTGCTGTTTTTAAAATACTGTCCATTAAATGTTTTAACCAAATAAATTGCATTTTTCATTTGATTTCATATTTCGTATTTCATACCTTTTCTTTCGTATACGAGGATCACTCTAAAAGTTTTGAGATACAACTAGGTTTTTAGAGTTATGCTTACAAAATTTTAGGTGTGTTCAAAGTAGTCTCCTCCAGCATCAATGCACTTTTGTAGACGACTTTTCCACAGATTAAATGTCTCAAACCATTCATTTCTTGGAATAGATGAAAAAAATGCATTTATAGCCACATCAATCTCTTCTTCTGAATGAAAACGACGTCCACGTAAGTTCTTTTTAGATTAAAGAATAACCAAAAGTCGCACATAGCTAGATCAGGTGAATACGGTGGATGTTCATCACTTTAATTTGGTTTTGTTTAAGAATCTCAACTGTTAATCGGGCTGTATGTGAAGATGCATTGTCATTGTGAAGCATTAGTCCCCTAACATTCAGTTCTTGTAGAATTTCTGAAAGACATTTAGTGGTATACCAGTTTGCTGTTACTGTCTTCTGTTCTTCCAACTTGATGACTTTGACCAATCCTGTACTTCTGAAGAAAACTACATACATCACTTTTTTCAGTGCGCGTTGTTTTTTCACCATTGTCATCGTGGGATCATCTTTAAAGACCCATATTTTGCTTTCTTGACGTGTTGGAACGCCAAAAAACGGCATGTACATTTCGTCACCTGTTACTATTTTAGAAGTGATGCGGTGGTCACCATCAGTTAGCAATTTAAGAGTTTCTTTACTGATTCTGACAAGCTCCTCTTTTTGGTGCTCAGTTAGAATATGGGGAACCCAACGCCAAACTACTTTTTTCATATGTAATTCTTCATGAATGATTATGTGTATGGCTGCGGATCCAATGTTTAGTTCCTTCTGTATCATTTGATAGGTACAGCGATTATCATCCATTAACATTTTTCGCATGGCAGATACTTTATCTGGGGTTACTGCCGGCGGCGGCCTTCTTGTGTATTCTTCATCCTGAAGAAAATTGGGACCTCTTCTAAATTCTCTAAACCATCTGGACACAGTAGCAGAGCTGGAGATAATGCTAATAGCAACCTAATAGTTAATAGCAAATGCTAATAACAACCGTTGAGCGCATTCTTCTTGATTTAATACTGTTTTAAAATCGTAGAAAATCATAGCGCGAAAATGTTCTCGCGTCAACTCCATTTTCTCTTCGGTTTAAAATTTATACGCTAAACAAGTTGAAGTAAGTCAGTAAAAAATCATCTTCTGTGTTAAAATACTTTGTATTTTAAAATTAAACCATTATTTTTATCTTGTAAATTCTATTCTGCGAGTATCTCAAAAATTTCAGAGTAACCCTCGTATAAGTAATTTAGAAATATTTTTATAACTACAATAGAACTCCAACTATCTGAATAGCTTTTAAATTTTTAGAAAAGTAAATTATACTAAAAAAAGGGAAGACAAAGGAGAAAAGGGAAAAAATTCAAAACAAGTAAAGATAAGAGAATGGAAAAGATGAGAATGAGAGAGAGAGAGAGAGAGTTACGAGTCACTTGAGGTATCGAAAAACATTCTTTTAAAAATTCCTGGATATTTAAAAGTTAGTGCTAAAGATATAGGTGAATAAATTATGAGTCAGATCCTGGTTTTCAATTTGTAAATGATGGCCAACTTATTGAAAGTGTTGAGGAAGAAAATGATTTGAATGTCCAAGTTGAAATAGAAATGGGAATATCCACTATTGAAGCATTTGACGGCTTTGAAACTGCTTTGAAGAGGATATCACTTCAGCCAGACTGTGACGAATGCAAATTCTCACTGTCAAACGTATTGGCTGCTGAAAACAAATGAAGGCCAAGGAACAACTTACTCTAACCTAGATGTTTAGTATTCAATGACTTATACTTACACAGCAGTGCACATACATACTGTATAGCACTTGTGAGTACCTTAACTTCTAGAAGTGTTTATTTCTCATTTAATTGGTACAAGTTCTTTTTTTAAAAAAATGTATTGCTTTTTTCTCCCTCACACACACATTTTCTACATTTCTTTCCAACATTCAATCATCAGAATATTTGATTGTCCGATTCTAGTTGATTCGGATAATTTGGATTTTACTGTATTACCTTTGCAACACCAACAATTAGGAAAAAAGTACGATAAATGTATAATAAAACGAACAAAAAATAAAAGTTTAAAAATCTTTTATAACAAATAAACGAGAAAAAATTCTTTTCAATTTGCAGAAAAAGATGCGTATAAAAAAAGATAAGATCACGCAAAAAAAGAGATACGTATTCTAAATTTATAGAATTTTAAATCATATTTACTTTTATGGGAAATGGAGTGGCATGCAAAGAACAGAAATGCTCAGACAAATGTTGCATTACAGATTCTAGTACTGGAACATCAATAGCCATGATTTGCCTTCGAATTCTTCATTTCAATTGAGAAACCATTTGAAGAGTCATCGAATAAATTTTGCCTTCTAGATTTTAAATCATACTTATTGAAGTCAAGAGAATAAGACAGTTAATTATTATCCATTTCTGCGTGATCCGTATATCACCCACTATCATAAAATTCTAAAAATGCTTTTCCAGCAAAACAAATATACTGGAATGTGGTATTGTGGTATCTTGCACATCAAGATGAATTCAGTATCCTTTTGGATGATGGGGATGAAACTAGTTGTCAATATGCCACACTTTCAATCAAGACAGTTCATTCAATTAAACCACTTTGATTGTTCCTTGGTGAACTTTATGGACCAGATAATGATAAGCAATGGATGTAAAGAAACTCAATTTCAAGGTGATATTGTTCTGACCTCCAAATAGCGAATAAAATTTGCTATTTGGAGGTCAGAACAATAAGATGGAAGATTTTGCTATCAAGATGAAAATGAGCTTCATTGTACAAAAAAAAAAAAAAAAAAAAAAAAAAAAATTACGTCATATTCAAGGTGTTGTCGATGGGGTCCATTACATTATTAGCAAATTCCATCCGTTGCCACCAATTGGACTTCGTACGTTTCAACTTATTGTTAATAATTTCTTGGTTTAATGTTGATTTCCTACACTTCTCATATCATCCGATTAACAACATGTTAACTTTTATCTACTTGCTTTTCTACCAGGTTTGTGAATTATAATCTCTCAAGCAATTCCAGTGTATTCAAATTTTGAATCATATTCAAAAATACTTTCATAAATTTGTTTTAAACTAATTTTCCTGTCAAGGGCCGGAATGCAGCCTAAATTCTTTTGCAAATACTGTTGTAACAATAACGTAATTTCGCTTTGGCTTTTCTCTCTATACATAAGAAATAGTAGTTTATTATTCGACCGGGTTGTATTTACAGTTATAAAACTGTTTTACCATTATAAAAGCAATTAAGTCATGCATAGGTCAATGACAATTGCTATATTAGTTGTGTTATTGAAACCTGATTAAGACTATAGAAAAATAGCAATTTTTAAATTGTTTAATGTCTAAAAGAATACTATATATAAGTAATGGAAGCACACTTTTAGTTGTAATAAATATTTATTTTCAACTGAAATGTAAAACAATTTTAAACACTAAAAAACCTACAGAAAATTTAGAAGTAATAAAAATTGTTTTTGTTTTATATGCAACATATTTCATTTTCTACATAAATGGAAGAGAAGTTTATAATTTCTTAAAATTTATTTTAACAGCCTAAGAACAAAACGTATATTTTACTTTTTTCATTAAATGAAATATGGCCATTAAGATTGTAATATAATTTGTTCTTGCCAGGATCAAATTAACAATACTTTATACAGATTATGTCTTTAAAAAATTGCAATTAAAATAATTTATATGAACATGAAATCATTAAAGTTTTATACTATTACTTCTCAATTGAAATTAAATACTGATTTAATCATTCATTTGTATGTTATAATTTGCTTATTTAGATTTATGAAGCTATTTAAAAAAATTATGCCTCAATTATAACTCTAAGTAATTTTAAATAACCTGCAGCCTAATAGCACTAATTGATCAAATGGCTTTTCCAGATATTTTTCATCTTTTTATAGTACTTCATCACTATCTGCTTTCATACTTCCATTATCTGTGTGTGCATGTAAGTGAATGAACATTCATACATCTGACACACATATGCTCCTACATGTGCATGTAATTTCTTTAATTTTAAAAATATCGGAAATGTAAAACAAATTTTCCTTTCTATTGACTATTTGGTCATTTATATTTAAATTTTAAATCCTAGTGAAAATTATTATACAATCGTTCTTTACTTATCAAAATTATCAAAATTTAACTTTTAAAACTGCTTTCGTTTTTCTAATTAAGTATATTTTTTCTTCCCTTAAATACATTAATACGAATGAATAAACGAAAGAAATACGCCTTATTAATAGATTATTATCTTTTTTTACAGCATTGAAAGATAAATTTGAAGATTATAAAAGCATTATTTAAATATTCTGTGCGAAATTGATCATTTGAGCTCCATTCTTTTACTCAAATTGAATAATAAAGTTCCGCATTCATTTGAGGGAAGCAAAAATCGAAAAAGACACCCTGAAAAGATGCATCAAGTCGTTCCCAAGCCTCATTATCAATTCCAAACCCTCAAAAACTAAATCGTTTTCCGCAGAATGTCCGGAAAAGGAGAGTCGTCTTGAAAGGGGGGCTGCGACTACCCCCTCTCTCCACTTCTTAGAAGAGACACCCTGAACCATCCGCACTGGTATCCATATCACGTTTCTTCAAAACCCTTTTAACGGAGAATCATTTGCATTCGACGGTGCCACATATCGAAAACGCACACTCACAAAAAATAAAGTAATACATAAAGTAAAATAAAACAATGCAGGAAAAATTTCGTGGTAATTGTATTAAGTCGAACACCCTCCGACGGTCGTGTAAGTGGGGTTGGGGGTTAGGAAGACGAAGTGAAAAATTCCTTACACCCTTCTTCTCCCCTCCATCCGTCTTTTCAAGGGGGTACCCGGGGGACATCTTAACCCCCATGATTAGGTTGATATGCAAATGATTCCAGAGTCGTGTGTGTGTGTGTGGTGGTGCAGCTCGTCCATATAAATGGTTTTTGAATACCAATTGAACGCATTTCTTCTAGCGTGAGGGGGCTCGGGGCCCACTCTTGGGTCCCTCCATCAAACGTTGCGGGGGGACACCAGATGTTGTGTTTGTTGCTTGCGTGGCATTTTTCTTCCAGGAGCTGCCATGGTTACCGTGCAAAGTTTTCCATCCTTTGAGAGAAAACGCGAAGAGATTCTTATAGGATTCGAGATTTATGTTAGGGAAAAGGGAGCTAAGGGGAGGTAGGCCAAGAAGACGTATGTTAAACGGGGTGCAGTAAAAATGGGTAAAAATCTTTTCATTCTTACAATTCTGTTCCACATGTTGGCGTGAATGGGGACTTCGGAATAGGAATACATACTGTCACGAAACAATATTTTCTGATGAAATTTAAACTGAAAATATTTTTGTTGTTTATACAAAACAAAAATATTCGTATGTCTTTCCTACAAACTAGTTTTACATTTGAATTATATTACGTGTTTTTTGTTGAAATTAAGTTTTTTTTAAATAAAATTATTTTATTTTATCCCAATTTACATTTTAAAGGTTCATATCTGTAGAAGAAGTAATGTTTTTTTAAATATGTAAAAAACGGTAGTTTTTAATATTTTAATGGTAATTATCTTATTTTTTAAAATTTCCTGGTAATATAATATGCAAATCTAATATATCAAGCTTTTTGGACTCAGAGAAGTTCTCACATAATTGTACAAATTTACAGTCAAGGAATTACTGAATGTCTATGAGGGATTCTGATGATGCTTTTAATGTATTCATGCAAAAACAAAAAATTAAATAATAAATCTAAAATATTTTATGATTATTAAAATAAATAAAAAATATGTATGAAATTTTATTAAAATAAATTGTTGAATTTATGGAAATAATAATATAGCTTCTTCAAGAAATGGTAAATAATATATATTTGTGATCCAGTATACAGATTTTCCCATCGCTGTTTTTACTTCTTTAGTTAATGATAGGAAGAGTATATGATGGAAAAATACAAAGATTGGAATAACACATAATATAAAAAGTTGTTAATACCTATAAAAATATCCCCATAAAATCTACAAGACGTAAATCATTTTACGGTACGCCAATATTCTAGGAAAAAAGTTCTTCTTTGGTGAATCACATAATATAATTGTTCTAAAAAACAAGGTTTTATTATACAAATAAAACCAACAGATGTGAAATGTTTGTGCTTAGTTATTTAACTTTAATTAAATGACCGTATCCAGAAACACTTTTTCTGCTATGAGCGAAGAGATAACATTTAAAATTGAAAAAAAAAAAAACTTATTACTATTAATCAATATATAATTTATTTTAATTTTTATGTATCATTTTGGTACCTATAATTCACATTGTATATAAATAAATTTGTAATATAATTTAAGTTGTGCAAAATGCATGCAAAAATAAAATAATCTCTAGCATTAATATCAAATTATTTTGTGTGTAACCACTTTTCTATGCTTAAAGACGTCCGTTTAAATTTGATCATATCTTTATAAATTTTCTTAGTTTTTTTTACTAATGTATAGAAGAAGAGAAGTTTTTATTACCATAAGAAAACAAAAGCTGGTATTCTATATAAAATAATACGATTTTTTTTAAAAAGAAACAAATTCAAGTAATAATTCATAAATTCTATAAATAAAAGAAATGATTTCACGAAAATTTTTTGTAATGCCTTATATTTCCTGCAAAATTCAAATATAAATGAAATAATTAAAACATTGAGACAGTTTGGGACAAAAAACAGTGGTTAAAACTCACATTTTTGTATGTATATATATATATATATATATACATATACATATATATATATATATATATATATATATATATATATACATATACATATATATATATATATATATATATATATATATACATACATATATATATATATATATATATATATATAGATACATATATATATATATATATATATATATATATATATATATATATGTGCGTGTGTGTGTGTACTTATATATCATAATTTAATATGGGCATCCTTGCAAAATGATTAATAAGAAGATGATTCCATAATTTGAAGTAATATTTTGAAACTTTCTTTCATTCTTCAGGTCATGTGTTTTAAAAGGTAACTTGTGAATTGGGACTTTTATGTAGCATTAAATTGAAGATTTAAAAGAAAATTAAAAAGTATGTATTGTGTGTGTGTTTCCCAAATTTAGTACACTTATATAATTAACTAAATTGTAATAACAGTATCCAAATCTTATTATTACAATAATAATAGTATCCAACTCATAATGTTTTAAAACTTTAAAGTTTTACACAAAGTACATTCATATTCCTTAATATATTTGATATAAATGCATATTTTTGGAAGGAATATAAATATATTATTTTCATTTCTTCCGCGCTTTGTATGTCTAATTGCAAAGCTTTTATTATGAAATAAAATATTTACTTTAATGAGAAATGCACAACCAAATTTGGTTTAAAAAAAATGTAAAAGTGTGTCTATAACAGAAGTACGGAATTCTAAAAATTTTTTATTCATTTTTCATATATTTTGTCTAATTTAGGGCAATTTTGCTTAATTGTATTCAGAGAAATGTGTGCCAATACCATATATTTTTATATAAATATTGTTGTTTTAAGAATACACAATAGAGCATGTGATATTCAACATTCCTTTACAAGCATAAGAATTTGTACAGTATTTTTACAAATACAAAATATTTTTGAAAGTATTTCTTAGTATTTTAATTAATTAATTTTTTCATGAAATATGTTAAAATTAAGCATTTCATTTCCATGGAGCAAATGCAATTCTTTAATCAATTATTTCTGTGTTTGTAAATTTAATTACAAATCCCGAATAAAAATTTAGTACCATTAAAACAACAACATTTACTGATGTAATATATTTTCACAATATTTGAGCTCTTTCTAATTTATAATTTAATTCATTTAAATTAGTTTAACATCAAACAAATAAATTGGGCATTTTCGAGCCATTGCGTTACTTCCAAACTTTAAAAATGGCAAAGTTAAAATTTGATTCAAGACGATAACAAATAAAATATATTAGCTTCTCTGCTTCTCAACTTTGTAGAAGGGAAAACAACTTTTACAGTTAAGAAACGGAAAATTATGTATCAACATAATGAATGGGAAGAAGCCCATGTTTTACAAACTTTATTATGAACTAATTTTCGGTGTTTTGCAAAAGCAAATTTCGCATTTAACTTATAAATTAAATTAAGATAGGTTATTTATTTAACAAAATATTTTCATTTTATTAATTTGGTTTAATAAAAATTGGATACATTTTGTCAAATATTTTTATGCTTTAAAGAATTAAACTGTTATTATTTGGCATTTTAAATAAAATATAAAAATAATACTTATTATAAAACAACTATGACAAAAATTAGGATGTTTTATAGAGAAATTTGGCTTTTACCTTTCAGTGGAGGGGAACTGCCACTAATTAAAATTTGTTAAAAGTCAGCTTTAAGTATTCCTTGTGTGGTAAGATGAAAAATTAAATAGTTTCGATAAATACTCAAATAATAAGAAATTGGTAACAAATAACAAGAAAATAATTCTAATGATGTAAAAGTAAATAATCAGAAAACAGTGCGTGATATCTAGATGAATTTACAGCCTTTTGAGTTACTGTTTTATCACATGTATTATAAATTTTTATTTTATATCTTGCATTTAAAAACAACATTTTTTCAATATAATTTATACCGACTTATTAGGTATCAATTTAAGAAACAAACAGAAATTTGTCAGCTTTATAAAATGAATGGACTATGAGGAATTATATATAATGACACAAAAATTAAGTAATATTTTTTTCGATGAAAAAAAAATGTTTTGTAGCTAATTTTAGTGACACCATTTGAAATCATACAAACTAAGCAAAAAATCTAAATCGTTAATTTATAAAAGAATAATGAAAATGAGCTAAAATTTTCTCATTCTACAATACAAAATTAAAATTTCATTCATCTAACACAGAATTTAGTTTTGGTATCTACTATTTAAAAGTGGTAATAATTATGTAAATATATTAAATATTCTAAGATCATGGAATACTGAATTTTTTGAAAAATGGAAAGTAATAATCGAATTGAAAATCGCTTTAGGATGAATAATTTTTAAAACCTTTATTTAAAAATAATGAAATCTCTGTTTAATTATGTTAATGTTAATTTTATTGAAAATAAATTTCAATAAAAATGTTTCTCATGCAAATGATTTTGAATCCACTGATCAAGTAATAAAGTACCACTTTTAAGCTATTGATTCCTTTTACGAAAAAGATATCATAAAAAATACAATTAAAAAACATACAAAATTACTTTGTTTTAATTTTTATAATAAATGCAGAATGCAAAGAAAAATCGATGTTCTTTTATAATATGAATTAAATTTCATGATTTTATCTTATACATTTGCAAGGCAAAGCATTTAGCACAATTAACAAAGCATTTAGCACATAATTTTAGGAGCATTTAGCTTGTATGGAGAAAAGTACACGATACATCTATTATTTACTTTATTACTATAAATAAATTATCTTATTACTATAAATATTTACTTCATTACTATAAACAGTAATAAGTTCTTTATTACTATAAATAAGTAAACATTTAAAAAATTAAAAATTTAAATCGTACTTGTCGTTTAAACAAACCATAAAGAGGATGTTTTTCATTTTACTTTTTCTCTTCTGTTCTAATTTAAACTATAGTTGAATTTTGGAAGTAATACTGCTAAAAACTTGGAAATATGGAAACTAAAATTACTTAAAACAACAGTTAATTTTAATGATTTTGAAATTTTTTACAAATGGAAAAATTATAATTAAAAATACATCTTTATATATTACTGGTAAAAATCGTGAATAGAGTTTTTCTCTTCGTCGATGACACTCAGACATCCGATGGTGAATTTCTCCTAGTTTGCGGCCGCTCGAAGAATGCGATTTGAAGGTAGGCAGCAAATTCACCGACAAGTCGGAGTTACAACACTGTTTTAATATGATTTGACGTAGATGAAACGATATCTGACGTCATGGATATTTTAAACCAATGAGAATTGTAATAAAGTGGCGCAATCATGATCTCAACTGTAACGAATGTGACAATCACTTTATGATTAATAAGTTGTTATAATTGTCTTAAAACTTTTGAAAGTATTACAGGAAAATAAATTCAAAACTTTGAAAGAATTTAACAACAAAATAGCGAATAGAAACTAATAATGGCAAATATTTTAATATTTACTATGTTATATTGTATACTAAAATAATCTATGTTTATTGTATTGATATTACTATCTTACAAATAATTAATGTTATGAGTGCATTGGGATAACATGATATTTGTGCAAATGTTACTGGATATATGACAGCTTGTCAAATATCAAATAATACTTATACTTATATGCACATGCTGGTATAATTGAAGAGCATTCTATACTTGTCATAAGCACCATAATTTCATTTTCTAAAAACCTAAACTTGTGACACGGCAGCACCTGTGTGAGCAAATACCTATAGTAATTATACCTGTTTTCCTGACAAAAGACCCTGGGGTGTGAAGCATATGTCGCGATTAGGTGGTCATCCTAACTCGAAACTCGCATTGTTTTATTCACAACCATGCTTGGTACTCAATTCATCGCCCTGATAATTTGAGTACCAAGCATGTTTGGAACTCAGCACTAAGACATGAAAGGTAAACTTGACTTTACCCTCCCCGAAGATCGAATTTTGGACCTGTGACTTGAGAGCGTGAAGCGCTTATAGACATTATTAATAGTTTGGTTTTATTTTTCTATGTTATATTGATAAATGTCGTTAATGTTTGGATATAATTAATTATAAAATAAAAGCACATGTATGAACAAAACTGTTATGAAACTATTTCCAGTTATGTGTAAATAATGGGCTGAAGCATTAAGTAAATGACATGTCCAAAAGAATATCCAGATGAGATATCCAGAGAAAGAGTCCAAAAGGTATACAATAAAAATATTTAAATATATAACAGCTAATATTGAAAACCACACACTTAATACATATATATCATTTTATAGTAGTTTAATAACAATAACAAATGCTAAATCAATGCCTTGTTCATATGATTCTCTACCTTGTACAAGAGATTCGATTTTTGAGTCAAGGTAAGTACTACATACAAAAATATATTTCTAAAAATTTCAATAAAAGAACATAAATTTTGCAGTTAGTATTCGTCACGAAGCATGCACACTTCTCACAGAGATAATATTAAATAATGTTAACTCTGAAATCTAAATCAATGAGGTTGAAATTAAAGTTATTGCCATAAATAAAAATCTAAGTACACGATTTTTAAGCCTCTGGTGTGTAATAAAGCAGACGATAATTTTAAACTAAATGCTGAATTCACAAAGAATCGCAGGACACATGACATAATAGCAGCAGAGGAGGGGGGCGCTTATCAAAATGCATCAGGAACGCCACACATCGTCATACTTTAAAACTCACCCACATTACGAAACACACAAACGAGCCCCATGGGCCCGCTTTCGACATCGTCCGTTCTTTCGAAAAATAAAATGCAGTACCCCCTCTCCAGCGCACCCCGTGTCGTCCATGTAAATGTCGACTGCACTTTCTTCTTTTTTCCTTCCTGTTCCTCTCTTCACTTATTACCTTATCGCAACAGTTTTATTACCTAAACTCAAAGTTTAATGGTGCATTTTATTATTATTATAATTTTTTTTCTCTTTCCTTCACAGAGGTAGGTGTGTAATGGTGTGGGGGGCTCTATTAGAATTGCCGGGCACGTAGAATCCAACGCGGGCTCTTGTATTGCTCTTTCTTCTAGGGCATTATCTTGGTCCTTTGTCGCCCCTTAGAAGCCGCATGATTGTGAGAGCCCCTACGCATAAAAAAGTAATTAAATTATGGGTTTATTTCTCGCCAGAAGATGGAGCGACGTAGAAATAAACTGCTTAATTAGGAGAATTGCCGTCTACTTTGCACTCTTTGCTGGCGAATTTTGCAGATGGAGATTTGCTGATAGCGCCTACGGATGAAAGGGTGCATGCGGAATCTGTCCTTAATGTGAAGAAGAAAAAACGCTTCTCGGTTATTGTAATAATAATGTCAATTATTATAAAAATTGGTGCGTTATAGCACATAACATTCGGGAACTTCAACCACAATGTCTGGCTCTTCAATAAGAAAAATATTAGTTTAAGTTTAGATATATGTTTTTGTTGCCTATTTCTAAAATGACCTTGTTTAGGTATTGTGTATAAATAAGACTGAAACCCAATGCTTGAAGCATTAATCTTTAAATTTTGATACACTTCATCATTTACCATACAATGTGATGACCTTACATAAATAAATTGTTATGAATCCCAAAATGACCATTAATTATTAAAAGTTGATGTTTTTTAACATTTTACATTCCATTACAATCAGTTTTTTTCTTTAAAAAATTTTGTTTGAATTCAATTTTGTATTGCAATATGTGGTCTAAAATTATCGAATTTTTATAGAACTTTTTTGAAAATTAAACAACTTTTTTTTATTTTATTACACAAAAACAGTAAAATATGAAGAAACTCACAATTATTAGACAAAAAATTCAAAAATTATCACTAAACAGTTAAAAAAAATTTTTTGAAGAATTCCTAAAAATTTTAATTAATTAACTTATTTTCAATTAAAGATTTCTTAATAAATACTGTCAAAATTGTTTCTTCAACTGATAGCCATAGTACACTTACACGTTTCTTTCAACTTATAAGTATCATTTGATTAGATTTGTTAATAACTTTAAAATTATAATTTTATATACCTACCAAGGAAAGAAATATGTAATTTAGTTACCATTTATTTACTTCATTGATTCATCTAGATTTAGTCTAAAAATAATAACGTAAAAGTTTATATTCCTATGTTGACGTGCTTAAGGATTACATAGATTGATTGAAAAACCATAGTTTTGTTTTAGGAAATTTTGTAAAAAATACAGTCTACCAAAGACTATACACTCTTTTTAAATTACTATAAAAATATTGATCTATTTTATTTTATTAACAGAAAGCATTTAAAATTGATTTCTGGAAATTCCAAAATATGCAATCAAAATTGCTAAAAATATTCAATGAATTTGTGTTTTTAATAATAGGAAATTATGTTTGGACTTCTAGAAATGGAATATATAAACCACATGAATAATTTTTAATAGATGTACATTCCAATATGAATTCAAATGGGAAAATTTAACGTTTTTTTCCCTAGAACATTTACAACAAATATTTTGTAAGAATACTAATACGGTCTACTAATTTTATATGGACAAATTTAAATTTATTGCCTATATTAATTAACATCAATAAAAAATCATATTTAGTATTGGGTTTTTTTTTAAGAGGGAAAATCTCGAATTGTTAACAATTTTCGTAGATTCATATATAAATATGAATACATTTTATTATTAATCGGAAATTTTCAAAATTATGTTTGAAAATGTCTGAAAAATATAACCATAGGTTCAATTGGGTTTTATTGGATACACAAGTAGTATGATGCAGTGGGATGAAATTAAATTGTTTTCTGCAATTAGTTATCATAAATGGAAGAAAGACCTCCCTTTTAATAGACATGTAAATTACAAACAATATATTTTCACTTTTACTTCTGTGGATTTAAAAATTTACTGATAATGTTTTGAAATTGATTCTACACACATGTCCATAAATTAAGGATAATTCAGAATCACACAGAAACTGAACTCTAAAATTAAAATTTCACATGTCGAATTATCACACACATCTTTAAGAATAATGTGCAAATTACAAGAAACCACCAGATGGCGCTGATAAAATTGTGACAATGACAAGAGTGTAAGAGAGATGTATATAAGGAGTGGTTGCAATAAAGTAAAATTGTTCCAAAGCGCTTTAAAAGCCTTTCAGTGCAATAACATATTTACAACAAATATTTGTGCATAATTATAGCACAAAAGAAGCATTTGGATGATGTTTTACATGGTAGAATTATCGGCCGCCTGGAATATGGCCGTACCCAGTTTCGGGGCGCTATGAGTGCATAATTTCTGTTTTTGAATGACAACGCCCGTTCTCACCGTGTAAATATTGTAGATAAATGCCTTTAGTCGGAGGATATCACCCGTATGAACTAGTCTGCATACTCACCGGACTTAATCAAACAGAGCATGTAGGGGACATGCTTATTGCAGACTCTCTGACATGTCTACCGGAACTTCGGAGAGTATTGATTGATGAGTGGTGTAATATTCCCCAAGATCGAATCGATAATTCGATACTCAACATGCCTAGGCATTGTACGGCCTGTATTGCATCGTCTGGGAGGGGCATACTATGTATTAACCATCCTACCAACCATGTTATGCTGGTTTTTGCAAATAGAGTCTTTTTTTATAAATTTGCTCCAGGGAGTAAAAATCACTATTTTTATTTATGATGTCAAACATATACCATCTTTTCTGCTCTTTACCTTTTGCTTAATAAATAGATTTTACAAATAAGTCACATTTGTTTTGCTTCTGTCTCTTTTTTTGCATGAACTTGTATTATCCTTAATTTATCGACACGAGTGTAGATAAGGATTAAATATTTATATGTGATCTTAGAATTGGGGGGGGGAGTGTGAAAATGTTTCTATGATTTATTGAGATGACTTAAAAATCTTTATCTAAAATGTTAACAAATCATTGCAAAAAAGATATTGAATTATATTTTATTTTTAACATATTTTGATGAAATGTATTTCAGGATAATAACGTGAGATTCATACGGTAATAAGAAGAGAAAATTTAATATCAGAAAAATTTCAAATTAAATATGAATTAAAGAATTTCGAATTTCATTCAGAATTGAAATGGCTTCTTCATCAGAAATAAAATTACAAAATGGAATAAAAATTGTTTATTATGAAAGTATTGAATTTACTTATTTTTATTTTAGATTTTAACTTAGGTTTAGAAATTAAAACTTAGGTTTATGGAAAAACATTTAATTTTTATAAATTTAAATAATAAATTTACAATAATTATATAAAAAGACTATAGACCATTTAAAAATCACTCAAATGAAGAACCATTTCTAAACCTTAAATAACTGTTGCAAGAATATAGAAAAAAATTTTAAATTAATTTTGAAATATGAAATTCGTTACTTAAGAAAGTTATTTTCCCGATCAATTTAAAATTATTTTCGTTAAATTTATGAAATTATTATAAAATACTAAGGTAAAATATTTCTGAATTACATATTATTAATAAAAATCTATATATTTTAACTTAATTTATTTATTAATATTCTTAAGAAATATCAATTACGCAATACTAAAGCTGTTAGTTTTATTAACTATCATTACATTTTAAATCTTTGCAAATTTATTTTTTAAGTTTTAAGAACTAAAAGCTGAATTAGTTTGAATTAAATGATTAGTTTGTAACTCTAATTTTTAATTTTTAGAAACACAATGATTCTCATGAAAATCCAATTGTTAATGTAAAATTCCGAAAAATTTATAAAAATTCCTTAAAAATTAAAATTATATAATTTTGCTAGAGTAGTTTCACAATCCAATCCAAAACTCTGCTTTCGATTCCTTTTGCAGTATTCATGGTAGTCAATGAAGAGAATGATATTTTAAAATTAAATTTGTCCACGAAAATAATGGGCTTTTATAATTATAATTTAGATAATTAAGTTGTTAAATAAAAAGATTGAATATTTTGCTTCATCTGAATACATTCAATATTCATTGCAAAGAATTTTTGCTACTTCTTTGATATGATTTCTATTTATATCTTTTTTACGCTAATTTTTTTTTGCTTAAATTATCTCCATAATATTTATACTTTCATAATTTAAAAAATGTTTCTAAAAAATCATTTGCATAACATATATATTATACATGCTTCTGATGTTTGTTTTTCGCTCAACGGTCATTTTTTGCACACGAGGGGTAATTAGACCGGGACCTACGGCTTAACGTGGATTCCGAACCACTACAAATATCCATGCTCAAGGTGGGATTCGAACCCACGAACGGTTGAACCGAATGCAAGAGCGCTAACCATTCGGCTACCAGCTCGGCTACACGCTTCTGAATTTCACTATCGAAAATTTTAATTATAATTTTGCTTCCATTTTATGATATAGTTACAAAATAAATGCATTCCCCATGACACTTACCTCATGTTTTTGTGAACAACGTTGAAAACCAGGAATAAGCTGTTAGGAAGGAAAAGTTATCTATACACAGGTCGATAGATATCATATATTTAGATTAATCAACTGTCTCTAAATTTTAAATAAGATGCATTCAAAATCAATGACAAAAATATTTCGCAGTTAAACAAAATTTAAAACATAATAAGGATTTAAAGGTATGAAAACAATAATGAATTAATTTCTGCAATAAATATTTATTAATGAAAACTTGAAATAGAATTTTTATTTTTTTGTAAATTTTCCTTCATTACTAGAGAAAAACATGTTCATCGACTCTTATATATTTTAATAACTCAATGCAAAATTTTAATCATAAAGTTGACAAATATCAGTAAATTAGAAGTTTGAAAAATTTTCACTAACTTCAGTCTTTATTCTTTATTACTTCTATGCTTAACACTTCATTTTTTTATTTTTCATTTAGTTTGCTTAACATGGAAAAAAAAAGATGTTATGTATTTTTTATCACTGAAACTGCTGAATTACTGCAGAAAAGATAAGCAGTGTGTATAACATTTAAAAGTGAAAATATTATTACTTATAAAAAACATACCTATAAAAATGTAAGCCAACCCATTTCTTATTAAGAAATATTCTGTAATATATAGAAAAAATTTAAACGGTGACTCACAATCTTGTGCGTTTCTTTTAGCAAAACTAAATTAGTAAATTCCTTTCGCACATCAAGACGGGAATTTAAATGAAGCACATTTTTCTGTTTTTTTGCAGTTTTCCATACGAGTAATACTTAAACACCTTGAGGATATTTTTTTAGCACCCTCATCAGTTTTTATAAAAAAACTTTTCTCTAGTCATCTAAAATGGTAATTTTATTATTCGATATTACATATTTATTCATAAATGTACACAGTATAAATCTTTTTAGATAGAGTTTTTGTAACAAATTAGGTTTGAGAGAAAAGAAAGTGTTAAATAAAAAACTTTGTAAATGCCCTTACTTTATCTTTTATTATTCAAAAAATAATTCACTTTATATAAAATGCAATACATCGTTCATACACATACACATATATTACTATAACTTCTTCAATATATTTATGTTAAATAATAAAGATACAGAACATTTCCCGCTTATATATATATATATATATAATGTTGTCCAGTTTATGTTGACGTTTTTACATAATCGTTCAATTTTTTAAGCATTATATAATAAGATACAGGGGAAGTTTTAGTATGAAGTTATGGAATTACCTAAAAATAACATTGAAATATACATGGAAAGTAACACAGATCAATATTTATAACCTTACATGGGATTCGAACCTGAAATCACTAGATGAAAAGAGTCTTTAACTTTGTCTTTAAGCCATGTGCTTAAGCATTTTTTATTTTTATTACTATGAACAAGCTTTTTTAAAAATTAATTTAAAAATTTAAATTTATTTAATGGTTTTGTTCCAAAAATTTAAGAAATTTCTCCTTTTTCACCAATTGTTAAATATTACTGTCACAAAGCTTCATGCATATTCTTTATTTAGTTTTTCTAGTACTGAAAATGATAATGATTCAAAAAATCTAATGATCAAATTTTATAAATGCTGTTGAAAAAATTAAATTAAAGATATTTGTAAAAATATAAGAAAAAAATTCTAAATAATTATATAAAAATGTTCTCTCCGTTTAAATCTACTTAATCTTAAAAATATCTGCTCCAGAATCATTTGATAAAATTTCTGATTAATTAACTCAAATTAAAATTAATTAGGAATGATACTAATATTTTAGATTTTTGTAGTTCGATGAAAATTTCACTTTTTTAAATTACAAATTTTTTAACTGATATATAAAAATAATTTTTGAAAATTTTACATGTTATAAAATTTTATTTACGAAATTAAATTAAAATTTAAAGTTAACAATATTTACTTAAATATATAATTTTTTAAATCATTTTTAATAAATTTTCTTATTAATTCATTTTAATTAATAATTACCTAATTTATTATATTCATCTTTTCATAATTTATTTATATCAATATAAAAATCCCAGACGTTTTGTTTTCCCATATGCACTGGCCGAATTATTAAAATCAATATGTACATTTAAGTCAGTAAATAAAATTATGTGTAATATAAAGTTTTGCACTTGTAATTTGACACAAACGCCGAGTTTTTTTCGAACATTACAGATATTAAGTTATGTTTCTTTTTCACCCCTACTAATAACAAACAGAAAGGGGCATCTGCTTTTTACTTTAAGCAATCAAGCCCCACAAAGAACGACACCAATAAATATTTCTTTACAACTCTTATTAAAATAAATCGTTTGCCCGGGTACCAGATGCGTAATAACCTTTAATAAGGGGAGTTGGAGGGTGAGGCTGTGCTCAAGGTGTCTCATAGGTACCCACCCACACCCCTAATCAATCCCTATTCCTCTTGTTGAGCCTAAGGGTGTCTTCCAGGTCACGGTATCCCGCGGGGGAGGGTTAATTTGAATGAAGATTCATCGGTTTTAGGAGGGGAAGGGAAGAAACGGAGCGAAATCCGGTGAATACGACGGGTGGCTGTTTATCTGATATAAAGAAGAGAAGCGGTGTGAGACAAAGGTTCGGAGGGGGTGCTTCCGAATTAAAGTGGGTCTCCGACTGTGATTGAAGACGGGCGTTGCTGCTGCCGACGTATTAGATATGACTGTGTGGGGGAGAAGCCAGGGGTTGGAAGAATGATACATAAAAGTGGAAGTGTTTCTCCGATAATGATGCAATGGTGCTTAATTTGAGGCCTGACGCTTAGGATATCGCGCTGTTTTACTCACCATTAATAGTCTGATTGTACACCAAATTTAAAACTTTCAGCTTCATATAGAATAGCATAAGGTAATAAAATACGGAATTTTTTTATTTTTTAAAATCATTATCAAATATTCTTTAATGATTTTACATTATTTTTCTCTTTTAATTTGAAACAGAATATTATTTCTTGGCTTCCTAGTTTCCAGATTAATGACTTAAAGCAGTTTAATATTCACTACGCAAACTAATTTCTGCAAAGGATTTTTAGGATAGTATCTAAGAAGAAAACCTTGTAAACTTCCAAGCACTCATGACATGAAAATTGCATAAAGAAATATAATATACATCTTCCATTTATCAACAATGGCTAGATCAAATGCGAGACTTTCCTTTTAAAATTGATATCACAAACTGCGGAAAGCCACAAATTGAATATTATGTATCTTTTTGTGGCTTTTACCAACGAGTGTACTGGAGAAATGATCATAAATAAAGACTCATATTTTATACAACAAAACTCTCCTAATAAAACAGTTCTCAGAATTTTGTATTCTTATGTTAAGAGTGGTCTCTAATCACTGAGGAAAAAATATAAATCGTAAGCGCTATTATATTTTCCTTATTTTGAATTTGAGATACAAGTCCTCGACACTTCTAACGTTCAATTTCAAATTACATGTTATCTTTATTTTAACGAAAGAAACTGTGAGAAATTGTCAGCAATCAAACAGTTAGGTAAGCTATTACCTAATTGTTTGATTAGGTAATTGCTTATCGCAAATTAAAAATTTGGGTAAAATTGTAATTTTTATTGAAAAAAAATTGTTTATTCATTTAATTTGTTGGGTGTAATAATTATTAATTTAATTTGAGCGTGATTAAATTTATTTAAAATATAAATTAAAAATTCATCAATTATCATTCGACAGCTATATCACGAGTTTTAACATTTTACCTGATTTATATAATTTTTAACAGTTAAAGCAGCATTTTTGTTGAAATGATATTAAAAAAGAGTTAAAAATGAAACAAAAATACAGTTTAGATTCTTTGTAATATGAAGTGTATTTTAATATTTTGCATAGTTGTATCATGGCCCCTTTGGCCGGCTGCACTAGACCAGGCCCATAACGCTGAACACCTCCAAAAATCCAAATACCATTAAAAGATCGTTATATAAATCCCACTTGCATAGCCCCAAGTACTCAAAGATGTAAATTTTGAATTTCGTCCCATACGTAATAAAGATTTATGAAATTTAATGTGTTTTCTGTTTCAGAAACATTTCATTTAGTAGTAATAAACGTTCAATGTGATTCAGAAGTTTTCTTCGAATATTTAAAAATTTAAAAATAATTTATTTATTGATAATAATTTTGAAAATATTATAAAAATTACATAAAAATAGAAAAATAATTTCTTAGTAAAATCAGTTAAATATATTAGCTCAAAAGTTTGCAAACGCAAGCGCACAGCAGATTGTTGTTTACATAAAATTGTAAAAGATTAAAAATATTTTACCTGGATTAAGAAAGGATATCATTGAAGTAATTAATGTCACAGAGTTTTAAAACTTGGTTTTATGTGAAAACAATAAGACAATTTTATTTTAGCAAATATTTTTAAAGTTCTATATAACTTGCTAAAATAAATTGCTTGCTTATTCATATTTTATATAATATTTTCAGAACAAGAATTTAATTTGGGGGATATTTTTCCTTCATTTAAAAATCGTTTGCAATTAAATATTATGTTAGTGTTGATCAAATAACCTTTCGTTTCATTTTATTTCAGTTCTGTAATGGATTTTTAAAATATGCCCTGAACAGAAATTAGTTAAAAAGGATTTTAACGCAAAGTTATCTCAAAATTAATGAATTATTCATGATTTTTTTTATTCGATTAAATTAATTCTTTTTAATTGCTTGGAAAAAAATATCAATTAAATATTTTCAGATATTTCAAGATAAAAACACATTTAATGAATGGTTTTCTTTTCTTTTATTTATATAAGAAGTAGTAAATATAAATTCAAATAACATTACATTATTGGATAATTACAATTTGTTGTTTCAATGTAAATAGGTTCAAAAGTTTACAAGACTAACATAAAAAATTGACGAAATAAGTTTAGAGAAATATATTAATCTTATAAATTGATATTAAAAAATATTGAATCATAACGATTCTGTTGGTCAAACCCCGATAAAAATATTTTTACCTTTTGAAAGGCAATATTTAATTGTACAATAATTTTGTATCTAATTTGTAAAATTTATGTAGTAAATTTCTCTGACTTGAAGCTTATAATTTTATTTGTATTATTTTCTTAACTTTATGCATAATTAATTCGTTAAAAATATAAATACTTTTAGTTTTCATTGTAATTTTATCTTTGTTGGGTTTTGAAAAATTGTCACTTTCTGTAAATCTGTTTCGATGCTGTATTTCCTATTCTGAAATTTGAGCCACAAATTCCAACCAACAAGTGCTCAAAATATAAACAAAATATTGTATTGCTTATATTTTAGATAATCCAAAAATAAAACGATTTTATAAAGGTATATGCTATATAATACAAAATTGGAGAACATGAAATATTTTATAATCACTTATTTCATAACAAATATAAACATTCAACACAAAGGCATTTTATCTGTGATTCTAGTACATTTATAACAGTATTCAATGCCAATTGTTATTACTTATTAGTTAAACTTTCATATATTTGTATTTTAAATTCTGTAAGAAATTGTCTTTTAATTACGATTTCTTCCAGAATATTTTTTTTCAATTTTTGAATCTTGAATATTAATAACTTTTTGAATATTACATTTATTGGAAAGATTTTTTATCATTTTTAAGCAAAACACATAATATTTTGGTTTTCGCATTAAATTGATCTTAAATATTTTTTCAAATGAAAGTATAACCTATTATTTGTTTCACTTTCAATAAATTTAAGATTTTACTATGCTAAAATCATTTTGGAAAAAATCTGCATAATCATATGCCATGAAATTGCAGATATGTATGACGTTACTGATTATCAATTTATTTTATTATACATAATAAATTTATTTTATTTCATAATCATATTGTTTCAGTGATTTTCAATAAAGATGTAATACATAAAAAAAATCAAAGAATATTGAATTTCTTGTGATAACTTATTGACTTATTTCATTAACTATAAAATATTAGAAATCAATAATCAGATTGAAAATGCCTAGGAAATGTTTGCGTGATTATCAGTATTTTACTATATTTACAAGTATATGCATACATAAAGGTGACGTGAGTCCCGAATAATACCTGAGATCAATGGGTTTGGAATATTCTCCTTGTCACGAGAGAAGATTGGAGACAAGCCCCCAACTCAAGAAGCTCCAGCAACTTAGTAAGGGAGATTGCGATCACTATCCTAGTCGCAGCCATGGGAAGTACTGCTTCATTTTGCTGATTTCAACGGGAAGTAGCGTAAAGCTACTGAGCCACTTGAGTTCAATACCCTACCGTATAAATTTCAAAACTTATTACTGATTTCCGTTCTTCCTTTTTTTAAGGATCTCCATTTTCTCCATATTAGTGTGAAATTATATTTTTCTTATAAATATATATTATTTAATATAGATTATAAAGTAATTACATATGAAGAGATAATTAATCATGAAATTTAAGATTATTATTATTGTGTGTGTGTGTGTTAAATTTTAATTCGCATTAACAGAAGATTAAAAATTATTTTTACTAATTTCTTTAGCACAAAAATTAGATTAAATGTTAAAAAAACTTTTAATTTTTATTTCCAACATTACTAACATCAATTCACTTGTTGTTAACGAGAATATTAGATTAATGGTTTGTCTTTAAGGTTTGTGCCACACACTTTAGGAAAGTTTTATTTCACAGTTAGAACTAATATTTCATTGAAGGCTACTCTAAAGTTGAAAAAATTTAGACAACTTAGCGATAAATTTTAGTAAGCTCAGTAGTTTTTCGTAATAATAGCATTAGATTTTTTTTTTATTTGGGAAAACAAAAATATCTCCCTGTTCATTAAGGAATACCATCACAAGGCCCGAAGGTACAAGAAATGTATTACATAACTAATCAAGGATAAATCGTAAGATGAAATAAAATAAAATACGTAAATGAAGGCAGAAAGAATAAAAAAGGAGAAACAAAAGAAAAAAGGTAGTTTAATTATATCATGGATAAATTTTTAAAAAAAATACAAAAGTCTCTTTCTTCACTAGATCCACCGAAATCAAGGGGCATCTGTTATTCAAGTCTTTACGAAGCTCATTTGTTTTCTTGTTAAACAGATGGGCGTTCAAGAAGAATGTGTTAAGGTTGTCACTCGCGGAGTTGCACGTGCACACTTCACTGTTTTTAATAAAGAAACGGCAGCAATAGATTAATGGTTATTTTTACCAAGCTAAAATCAGGAATAATATTAGATTAAAGTTTATTGTTATTAAATCGAAATTGGCATTAATGGAAGAAAATTTATTTTGCCAACTGTAGTTTAACTTTAGATTTAATGGATTATTCTGAATCTGAAAAACGTTCGACTACATAACGCCTACTTTCATAAGCCTAATATAATTCTTGTGTTACCAATAATATTAGATTAATACATTCACCAAGTCGAAGTTAGTAATAATTTTATATTTATATAGTTCTTGCTAAGAAGATGTTTTTACCAGCAATAATAAAATAAAGTTTAGTTCAGTCGATGTTCAGTTAATGCTAATTTATATTAAAACCCACTTTAATCTAGTTTTGAATAATATTAACAACTTACTAAGTTTGATCAATTTAGAAAGCAAGAATATATACCTATTTAGTGATAAAGTTTATCTTTAACTAGTTAAATAACTTTTGCATTTACCATTGTTGAATCCGGTCCAAAAACACTTCGTAACCGTTTCAAAATGTTTTAATTTATTTAAATTTTATCAGTCAAATCTATTATTTATAGTTTAAATTAGAGATACTGTATCATTTAAATTATTTTCCTTAAATGAAAAAGAAACACGGAAAAATTTTCTAAAATGGTAAGAACCAAATTATTTGAAGCATTTTTGAGAATAAACACATTTCAAAATAAATAGTTCAATAACTGAAACAATTTTCATTTAAATACTTCTCATCAAAAACAAAAAAGCTGATTCTAAAACAAACATCTGATGCCAAAGCTTTTAAAGTACTTCCAACTACCATTCAGATGAAACAAATGTCAAACAAAAATTAGTACAAAGCAACTGTTTGGAATTGCTCCCACAAACCACCTCATTCTTTTTGCACTCAATTGCTCCGTTTGTTGTGGCTTGCCTTATAGCGCGCCAATGTCCGTTACGGTACTTAGTTGCTGTTACGGTTCACGGCGACCGCATCCTGCAGTAACTTCTTGTTCACAAATGATAAGAAAAGAAATATACACTGTCTCCTTTATTGTTCCCAAGAGGCATTTCGTTAAAGACTTGAGGGGGGAAACGAGATTCACCCCGAGAACAAATGGTTTTTAAAAACCCGTGATTTTCAGTGTCGGTTCCCGAGAACCTGTTATTTATGTACCCGTGCTTGAGTCGAATTGCTAAAGTAATTTGGGAACTCTCGTAGCTGTGGTATGCGTTATTATTATTTTTTTTTTCTCTTTCTGTAAGAGGGAAAACGCTCGCAGAGTTAAATGAAGGCAAGCGAAGAATATATATTAGGTAAAAGTAGTTTTAGGGGTTAGGGAATTTGTTCAGATGAAATGGGACGGTATATTTACAATAAAAGTTTTCAACTTTTTTATGATTTATTGTTTGCAATAAAATGTTCTATTTTTTATTTAAGAAGTTATGAAAATTCATGAAATATCAGTTTCAATTAATAAAATTAGTTAGTTTAACTGAAATATTAGGAAATTTATAAAGGATGGTTAAAGCTGAAATGTAAAAAAATAATTAGATAAATGGTAATATACTTCAAGCAAGGATAGCTTAGAAAACAATTCGGCCAATTTAGTTAGGGAAAGAAAACATATCTGCCACGTCAATAAGACAACCAGTTCAATACCTGCCCTTATGATAGACCGGTGAAATGACTAATTTATATTAAAGTTTCATGCTCCCTTATGTAAGCTGATGAGAAAATTACAAAAAGAAAATGAAATGCCTATAATATATGCTTTAAGAATTATAATGAAGTGTTGCTTTCCTCTCCCCGCGCGCGCGCAAAACCAAGAAAAAAAATTTATCACCGCGTTTGACACAAATTAAAAGAATTATTATCATATAATAATTTATGTTTTTGAAATATTTTTTACAATTATACGAAAACTTTGACATTTAATTCTTCACGGACTCTTTTAATACTTATTTAAGTAATACATATTGTTCAAAAATTTAATCTCCGCTTATACATTATTGGCGTTAATTTTTTATAAACTGAGAGTAAAGAGTTTATCATATTTAAATTTATAAATACCAAATGATATGGAATTTTATGGAACATTTTCTTTATTCCAAAAAATGTTACATAATACTATTAAATATATTTATATTTACTTTCTTTTATCCAAGAGCAACAAATTAAAAATTTTAATTAAAATATTTGCAGTTGATTATTGAATAAAGCATATTAAAATTAACCGAAGAATTATTCCAAAATAAAATGAACAAATTTTATTGCACTATGACATTAAAGCTAATAAAACCACAATGTTGTTTATTGCCTACAACGAGGAGAAAAGAACCCGGACGACTTTTAATTTATTTATATATATATATATATATATGTGTGTGTGTGTGTGTGTGTGTGTGTGTGTGTGTGTGTGTGTGTGTGTGTGTGTGTGTGTGTGTGTGTGTACATATATATAAAGAGATAAAAATTATGATTTATCCTTAAGCAACCATATGAACAGAGGTTCTTTTTAAGATGTGAAAATAAATGTGTTTGTGTGTTCTATTTAATTGTAGAGCTCATTTTTTTATTTCTTTCTAGTGTGTAAAAGAAATGTTTTTAGTTGTATATTAAAGTTTTAGACCATAAAGAGGAAACTTTTAGAAGATTATAAATAATGTAATTTTTTTGCTTTCATAAATTTTAATCTGTACTCAAAAACTATAAACATTTGATTCATTAAAAAAATTAAATTTTTGATCAAATTTGCTTTAAATTTTTTCTTAAAATAATTACATTGAAATAAAAAAATAAAATATAATAATTTAATATTGAAAGACCCATTTAATATAATTGAAATATCTATTTAATGGAAAGAAAATTTTAGAAGAATGTCTTCAAAATCTTTGCATAAATTGCTTGGAAAAATACACACAAAAAGTTTAGAAACAAACATATTTACAAGATAGTATTTCATTTAATAAAAATTTAACAGATGAATGTCAATTATAGTATAATCCCTAACCTTAATCATTTTAATTTATCAAAAGCAGTGCCATGGAGTAAATTCTATAATTATAATTTCAAAAACTTATAAATGTCGATAATTCGAAATGTATATGAAAAACACTTCCCGTATTCAATCATTGAAATAAATCTTTATTGCACCAATCAACCCTTCTTTGAAAAACAAGGCAATGGATCAATTTTGTAATTGTCCATGAGCTAAAAGAATCTTAATGTTTCGCTTAAAGAATTTTTAAAATATTCAATTATATTTAATTCTTAATCTAATTAATTTGTAATAAAGAAAGTTTTTTTTCTTACAGCAATAGGAAAACGAATATGATATTTACAAAAAGTTTTTAAATATTCAAGACAAACGTTGCAATGGACATAAAAAGATTGCTTTTAAAATAATTTACATTATGAAAATTAATAAAAGGTTAGTTTATAATAAAAAAATACGAAAAGAAGCTAATCTTACTATATATAAATTTATAATAATATCCGAGAATATTAATAAGAGTTTTTATACTCAAATCTTAAAAAAAAAATTAATTTGATTTGCGCAAGATCTTCACATTTGTCTTTAGCCATTAAATAGTTATAAAGCCTTAGAAATTGCTTACATTGACAGTTCCAGTCCTCTTCTACAACTCATCCCTCAATTAAATTGTGTTACATTACACTTGCTTATAATATTTAAAATTAATTTTTAATTGATTAAAAGCAGTTTCGACGAATTAAATTACTTCGATTATTAAAATAAAAATACATCATACACTAGTTGCTAAAGTGGACAAACTTTTGGAATTTTGAAAGAACCGCTAATAATAGGTTATTTTTTCTGATACAATTTTGATTAAAGACATATATAAATATATTTCTTATCCTGTCCTGACTTATAAGAAGATCTTATCATCTTTCATTTAATACTTATAGCTCTTTGAGTGCTCGAAATCCGTAAATGAAACTTAATTTTTTAATAAATTCAAACTTATCAACATCCAACAGATATTAAACACTATTAAACAATTAAATGTACTTGTTTGAAACATTTTAAAGAAATCTTAATTTATTTTGAAACAACTGCTGGAGTTTAATTCACCACCTACCACCTAATAATAAAATTGACAAAATATGAGCTTATGTATATATTTGTATATATATATATACATATATATATATATATATATATATATATATATATATATATATATATATATATATATATATATATATATATATACTTTGTATAACTATAATATAAATATATATATATATATATATAGTATATTTTTATATATATATATATATATATATATATATATATATATATATATATATATATATATATATATATATATATATATATATATATATATATATATATATATATATATATATATATATATATATATATATATATATATATATATATATATATATATTTATGTGCGTGTATGTGTGTGTGAGACAGAGAGAATTCCTAAAAGAATTCCTTGATAAAACTTTCATAATTGTCAGTAAAGTTCTTGATGATGAATAAATATTTAATAGTAAGCTATTACTTCCATTTAAATAGCTCAATTTAAAACAGAATTTAAAATTTCTGATTAAGTATTCTTTTTATGTGACTGTTATAGAAAACCCCTTAGAAAAAAACAGTTATCGTAAGCAAAGGAGCTCGAGTAAAAGAAAAAAATTAACTAATATCTTTGACCGTTAAAAGGCAAATAAAAGATATACTGTTTGTTATGCATAATCGTAACAGGCATAATCGGGAAACTAGTTATGGAAATATTAATTGCTTCAGAAAATTTTTACCGTAATTACCGAATAATCATTTATCCAAAGTACACATGTTTGGTAATAATTCCTAATTATGGAGTGAATTACTCTTATTAATATTAGTACTGTTATTCTTGTTAGTATTTTTCTGCTAAATAATGTCCAAATACATATTTGCGATAATTTGTGCTGAAGTCGTCGGAAAATTTCTGGATGAAGCTTCTTTTTAAAACTATTTCCAATGAAGCTTATCAAATCGTAAGCAAAACTATGCTTCAGCAATAAAGCTCCCTTTCGAAAGAAAAAAAAATTTTCATCGTTCATGAATAATAAAAAGAAATCCCTTTGTGTCCCAATCACATCTCATTGACTGTGCAAGAGTTAACGAATTTATCGCCTACTCTCCTTAAGAAATCTCCCTCAACGAGGGATCTGCTTAATAAGGAGGGAGAGAAAAGGGAAAACCTTTCCCTCTTTTAGAAGGAAATTCTGGGGCTTTCTTCAATAACATCCATATGCAACGGCCTCGGAACAAGAGCAGACTTCCCTTTTCTCTGACTAACTCAGTTTAAAAGTTCCTTTCAAAATTTGCGGTAAACCAAATCTTCTAAATGAGGAAGAGAAAATATTCGTTTGGCGCTCAATTCCAATAAAGCCAGAATCAATTGCCTTCGCTAGCGGGGTTGCCTGCTTATTTAAGGATAAAATTATTTTTCGTTACGCGTTTTAGTAAATGGATATATTCGCGATTAAATACCCATTTTGTAACTTGGCTGTTGAAGGTTTTTAATTATAAAGAACGCATTGGTTGTTGAGAATTATATTTTAATATCAGTACCTGATAAAAAAAATTATGAAGGTAATTGAGATTATAGTAATGATTTTTCTTGAATCATTAATTAAAGAGATAAAATATTTATTGCTTACTTTTGCAAATTCATCAAGAATTTTATGATTCGTATTATACGTATTATAAGAGGGTTAATACATCATGCTTCTTGAAAGACATTGTTGTAGATTTTGCACTTTAACTTATTAATGAAATTTGCATAATTCAACAATAATATAAATTTTATTCTAAATTGTAAGCTTCAAGATGCCTGACAGTTATTTGATAGGTTTTTGGCTGCCTGTTTCTTCTTACCAAAGCCACTAGCATCTTGCAGTTTTGTGCTTCAAGATGCATTCGAGGCTATGTTAGGTTCTTAGAATACATCTTCTGCTTTTTTATTTCTTCTTACCAAAGCCACTAACTTCTTGCAGTCCTCTGTTTCAAGATGCATTGGAGGCTATATTAGGTTCCTAGGATACGTCTTCTGCTTCCTATATCTTCTTACCAAAGCCACTAACTTCTTGCAGTCCTCTGTTTCAAGACGCATTGGAGGCTATATTAGGTTCTTAATATACGTCTTCTGCTTCCTATATCTTCTTACCAAAGCCACTAACTTCTTGCAGTCCTCTGTTTCAAGATGCATTGGAGGCTATATTAGGTTCTTAATATACGTCTTCTGCTTCCTATATTTTCTTACCAAAGCCAGTAACTTCTTGCAGTCCTGTGCTTCAAGATGCATTGGAGGCTATATTATATTCTTAGGAAACTTCTTCTGCTTCCCATTTCTTCCTATCAAAGCCAATAAGTTCTTGCAGTCCTGTGCTTCAAGACGCATTGGAGGCTATATTAGGTTCTTAATATACGTCTTCTGCTTCCTATATCTTCTTACCAAAGCCGCTAACTTCTTGCAGTCCTCTGTTTCAAGATGCATTGGAGGCTATATTAGGTTCCTAGGATACGTCTTCTGCTTCCTATATATTCTTACCAAAGCCACTAACTTCTTGCAGTCCTGTGCTTCAAGACGCATTCGAGGCTATATTAGGTTCTTAAGATACGTCTTCTGCTTCCTATATTTTCTTACCAAAGCCACTAACTTCTTGCAGTCCTCTGTTTCAAGATGCATTGGAGGCTACATTAGGTTCCTAGGATACGTCTTCTGCTTCCTATATCTTCTTACCAAAGCCACTAACTTCTTGCAGTCCTGTGCTTCAAGACGCATTCGAGGCTATATTAGGTTCTTAGGATACGTCTTCTGCTTCCTATATCTTCTTACCAAAGCCACTAACTTCTTGCAGTCCTGTGCTTCAAGATGCATTGGAGGCTATATTAGGTTCTTAGGAAACTTCTTCTGCTTCCCATTTCTTCCTATCAAAGCCAATAACTTCTTGCAGTCCTGTGCTTCAAGACGCATTCGAGGCTATATTAGGTTCTTAAGATACGTCTTCTGCTTCTTATTTCTCCTTACCAAAGCCACTAACTTCTTGCAGTCCTCTGTTTCAAGATGCATTGGAGGCTATATTAGGTTCTTAATATACGTCTTCTACTTCCTATATCTTCTTACCAAAGCCACTAACTTCTTGCAGTCTTGTGCTTCAAGACGCATTGGAGGCTATATTAGGTTCTTAATATACGTCTTCTGCTTCTTATTTCTCCTTACCAAAGCCACTAACTTCTTGCAGTCCTCTGTTTCAAGATGCATTGGAGGCTATATTAGGTTCCTAGGATGCGTCTTCTGCTTCCTATATCTTCTTACCAAAGCCACTAACTTCTTGCAGTCCTGTGCTTCAAGACGCATTCGAGGCTATATTAGGTTCTTAAGATACGTCTTCTGCTTCTTATTTTTCCTTACCAAAGCCACTAACTTCTTGCAGTCCTCTGTTTCAAGATGCATTGGAGGCTATATTAGGTTCTTAATATACGTCTTCTACTTCCTATATCTTCTTACCAAAGCCACTAACTTCTTGCAGTCTTGTGCTTCAAGACGCATTGGAGGCTATATTAGGTTCTTAATATACGTCTTCTGCTTCTTATTTCTCCTTACCAAAGCCACTAACTTCTTGCAGTCCTCTGTTTCAAGATGCATTGGAGGCTATATTAGGTTCCTAGGATGCGTCTTCTGCTTCCTATATCTTCTTACCAAAGCCACTAACTTCTTGCAGTCCTGTGCTTCAAGACGCATTCGAGGCTATATTAGGTTCTTAAGATACGTCTTCTGCTTCCTATATCTTCTTACCAAAGCTACTAACTTCTTGCAGTCCTGTGCTTCAAGACGCATTCGAGGCTATATTAGGTTCTTAAGATACGTCTTCTGCTTCTTATTTCTCCTTACCAAAGCCATTAACTTCTTGCTGTCCTCTGTTTCAAGATGCATTGGAGGCTATATTAGGTTCTTAAGATACGTCTTCTGCTTCTTATTTCTCCTTATCAAAGCCACTAACTTCTTGCAGTCCTCTGTTTCAAGATGCATTGAAGGCTATATTAGGTTCCTAGGATACGTCTTCTGCTTCCTATATCTTCTTACCAAAGCCAGTAACTTCTTGCAGTCCTGTGCTTCAAGATGCATTGGAGGCTATATTATATTCTTAGGAAACTTCTTCTGCTTCCTATTTCTTCCTATCAAAGCCAATAACTTCTTGCAGTCCTGAGCTTCAAGATGCATTGGAGGCAATATTAGGTTCTTAGGAAACGTCTTCTGCTTCCTATTTCTTCTTATCAAAGCCAGTAAGATCTAAACACAGTCAAACCACTCCTAAATATCAAATATTATCAAACAATGAGGTTGACAATTGAATAAATACTCTCGTCTCCATGCACAATCCATTTGAACTCATTAAATATAGTAAAACTTACTGTATTATACTTACTAAAACTGACGTAATTAGGCACAATAAATAACCATAGATTTTTCATGCATGAGGTATTGAACTCGATATCTTTTGGTTATATAATTCATTTCTCTCCCATTAGCTGAGCTGGCAGCCAAATGGTTAGCGCTCTTGCCTTCGTTTCAACAGTTCGTGGGTTCGAATCCCACCGTCGGTATGGATGTTTGTAGTGGTTCGGAATCCAATTTAAACCATAGGTCCCGGTCTAACTACCCCTCGTGTGCAAAAAATGACCGTTCAGCGACAAACAAACCAATCTCCTCCATTAAGCTAACGTATTCCCAGATGCGTGCAAGTTGCTAATTGATTATTCCTCTGTCCTCCTTCCATCTTTATTACACATTTCCCTGCATTGCTTTTTACTGTGATATACTATACCATTATTCATAACAAATATTTTATAATGCGTCCACATGGTTAATATCATTCTGAACTGTTTGTATTTGAATCTGTGAAAGGAAGAATACTGAAATTATAAAAATATTACTGCAGAGCTTTGAAAGGACTCCTGATATTTGCATGACATTTAATGATATATACCTATTCTATGAAACTATATCGGTTCTACATCGAAAATGAAAAAAATAAAATCTCTGAAAGTGGTTAAGCATGGATTGAGTATAAATCCGTTTTCTTAATTATTTTAGATTCAAAACGGTATTGGGAAAAGTGTCTCTATTAATCCTGTGTCATAGAGTAATTTATCAATGAGCACGACTCTTTTTCATAATATTTACATAAAATTAGCAAAGCATTAGCCGACTCTTGCATGTGTAACTTACCTAGAACACCCCTATTCACTACTTATTCCACTGTCCTCCTACGTATCAGTTTCCTTGAAAATAATAATAATAATAATATTGAAGAAGTTTTATTCTTCAATATTATTATTATTATTATTTTCAAGGAGAGGGTTTTGTTTAAAAGAACCACTCTGAAGAAGAAAAGAATTGTTTTGTTGTTATACAACCAATCATAATATGAAATGAGCTTATATTGTATGTAAATAAAGATAAGTTTGGAAAATTAATAAAGTATTGATGGAAAAGTTGATTATAACTGATTCTTAACTTGGAACATTAATTACACATTAGTGAATTTGTTATATTTCACATATTAAATTCAATATAAAACTTGTATATGGAACAAAATTTAGATATGATGAAATCAATGATTTTAATTGCTGCTAATTAGACTAAACAAAAAGAAAAAATGTTTTTTATGGAAGAAATATTGGTAGAAATCAGCTTATGATATTCTGCACCCATAAAAACTCCTCTTAATATTTACATCAAACAAAAACAGACAGCACTGAATGCTTTTATTGGTTTTCAGCAGCAGCACTTGAAAATGACATCGTTGACCAGTGCTTCACTGAAATCACAACATGAAACCAGGAAGAAAATGAGCAACATAAACAGGTAAAGACGAAAAAAATAGAAATTTTTTTTAATATTTTTGATTAAGTAGATATTAAAAATTATCCTACATGCATTCTCTTTTATTACTTAAAAAATTACAAAATATATGATAGCATCTCATGAAATACATTAAATCATAATTCTTTCTAAAAGTTGCATCCCTTTTTTCAATTATCTGTCAAATAAAATAATTGGCAATTTCAACTTCATCTATTCAACAATCAGCCGAAATTCATCGCAAGAAATTTTTATGCTGAATATACAATGAACTTAAATTTGTACAATAAAATTCTGTATAAATCAGGAGATGTCGATGAGTCTAAATTTCAGACTTAGAATCTAACAAAATAAATAGCCTTGATAAAAATCTCTATTTCAAGATCAATTGCTTGGAAGCCAACACAATTATTTAAATAAAAAATTGCAAATTATTCTGAAATTGCTTACAATTTTAGAATCAATTTTTTAGCGTAATTATTTTTTTTAAACAATTACAAAAGTATTTTATTCCTGCATCTATGATGTTACTGAGAAAAAACTGTATTATTAAAAGATCAATAACGAATAGTTTTACATTAATCCTCTTCCATTTGGTTTGACAGTGTTATTACCTCTACCATCAGCAGAATTTGGACTGGGCACATGAGGGGTATGAAATTCATGCTCGACGGATCTAGAACCTACTCAGAATACAGGCACCTCACAGGAATTCCACTGGATCCGAAGCATCTCTTCAACTGATTCTCTGTTGCTTAGACCCTCTTCAACATCGATCACAACTGTTGCCATGACACACTTTATATGGAAAAAGATGAAGATGTGGCCAGGGTAGTGCTCAGTGCCTTTAATACTATATGACTTGTCTTTTTTAACATTTCTTTTTGCACTTGTCACACGACAACAACAACAACAACAACAACAAATGGATTGTAGTATACTGCTATATATAAACTTAAATGGAAAATAGTTAATAAATTGGCACTGAATAGTGGACTTCCTAAAGTCACAAGGGTGCTTAAGCCAATATAATGCCTAAAGCATTATAGCTTCTAAGGACTTTTTCATGATGTGTCATATTCACGTGGTGCTACAAGGCAAAGATGGAAAACTCTCATGTACGTCCCATGTTAGATGTCCATTCAGAAAGCAAAGCAGCAACATCAATTTCCCGTTGATTAAGGCCTCTTTCACACTTGACGACTTTCATTGTACGATAAAAAGTCATCCAATATTTTATCACGAGAAGTTATTAGAATACCACACAATAGACTGCTCTCTTTCACACTGAACGGGAAACGATATTGTGTGATCAGTCTATTGTGTGGTTTTTTAATAACTTCTCAAAGAAAATTTCGAACGATTTTTTATCGTACGATAAAAGTCGCCTAGTGTGAAAGAAGCCTAACTGTGACTGAGATTGAAACTTGAACCTCAAAGTCTGAAAAGCATTGCCTACCACTAGGCTATGCTATGACTACAAAAAGAATTAATCGTATATAGTTGACGGAATTATAATAAATTAACACTGCATAACTAATGGACGGACAAATTTTAGCTGTAATAAAGTATTTAAATATCCACTGTGTTTTGGGTTTTAGAGAGTCCAAACTTTATTCACGTGACAAACTGAAAGAAATTCCTAAGATTCTACTTTTTGGGTTAACTATAGTCTCAGATGATATCCATTTTCTCATAAATTCTATTCCTACCGCTGCTGTACAATGGAAGATGGGTCTCGCGATTTTTCTTTCATCAGTTGAGAAGGGTGCTTAGGGGTCTTCTAGATTTTCTAAATTGCGATTCACAGTCTGCTAAAAAATCTTTCAAGCGACTATTAGGTGGTAGATATCCAAATTTATTGTAATAAACAACATTTACCTATTATTCAATGCCAAACGATCTACATAAGCAGATGGGTACACAGAAAGAAAAATTGGCATATCAATTTTCGTTATAATAGTTGATTAAGATCCTAAGATCTTCTACTTAAAAGAAAATGTAACTATTATTTACTCAAAAGTTGAAAATATCGTATATAAATTGCGAGAGCTAACATATTTTCTCATTGGTATTCAGTGTTCAATTAGATACCTGGTCTGACGATGCAATGACGTCAGAACAAAAATGGATCTGAGGACACAACATAAAAGTAAGAACTTTCATCTTAAAAATATAAAAGAGCAATAGAGGAGAACACAAATATATGCATATTTTCTAAAGCAAATGACACAAGTCTTCATTTCATGACATTTATGATCTTGGGGCCGATTATGCAACGTAAAAGATAGGAGAGTTACTTGACTATGTACGTCATGATATTTCTGAATAAGATTTCTTTTAATGATAACGTTGCTCTGATCCAAGAGGAATAAAGTTTCTAAGAGAATTAATTATAAGTCTTTATTGAATACAGAGGTTTTTTTCTTGCCAAAAGAGAAGTTTTCATCATGCAAATTTGACCAATCATTTTATTGGAATTTTTTAAATGGTTGTTCAGGTAGAAGATGCACATGTTTTAATGCTTTTACAAATAGAGTTGTTATTTTCTTGCTCGTCTTAAATTATTGAGCATGTAAAAAAATGCTTTTAAATATGTTGTACATATTATATAAAAGACATTAACTTACTCTGAAACACATGGTCATTTTGATTTATTTACTTATATTTTTTAACAATAAAAATTATAATAGTTTCTAAAATTTGCAAGCAATTAAAAACATTTATAATTAAACATAACACGATGCTTGAAGTTTAGGTTGTTATCAACGATAAAAGTTTAGCTTAACTATATCCATGAGTTTGGATTACTTAACTAATACAAAAGTCTATTAATCTCTATTTTATTGCATGCCTAGCTGGATGTGTTATGTACTGATATGATCTGTGTACTAATTTCTCAAATTATATACTTCAAATTTTTCGTATCATAACTTACTTGTTTTGCAGTTAAGTGCATAAATAAGTAAATATCACTCTATTATTTGTATTTCTTTCCAGAAAAGGATAAGTAGTTTTAATGACCATTGATGCAGAAATGCCACCCACCCTATATAGTGATCAGCATGCCTGATTGTGGGTAGGGAGGTCCTGGATTCGAATCCCAGTCCAAGCATGGATGTACTTTGTGTCTATCCTGTCTTTGTCCTTTCCTTGTATGAATGGAGTGTGAATGGTTGCCTACTCTATAAACGCGTTCCTATAGCATGCGTATACTGAGAAATTTGGGCTCCATATCAAAATATGATTCAGTGAGAAAAATGGAGCAACGTACCTTATAATGCAAGCCAAGTTGGCACAAGACAACAACAAAAACTTTCTATCTTCTTAAATAAGCAGGTTTGATAAAAAGCAAATATGAGGCTGAGGAAGGAGATTGATTCTTAAAACTCTCAGTGGCAAGACAGCCCATATGGAGGGCATGTCTTACAATGCCCATATCTGTCTCCACGACCGAATGTTCTGGGTTTTGCGAAGCATATGCTTAAGTTAGGCGTTCAGCCTTACGCGAAACCCCCAGTGTTTTAGTTCCCAAGCATGCTTGGTACTCAATTTTATCGTCCCACTGAAAGTTGAAGGTCTGAGTCGATATGGCCTAGCTCCAGGATGGGGTTTCAGGCCTGTGAAGTGGGAACAGGAAGAGCTATCACTACGCCGCCACCAGGCTTCGGTTCATAAAATATACATACATTCTAAGTAATTCAATGAGCAGAGCATTTAACTCATGTTATGAAGTAACGTCGTCACTGAACTCTATTACATGACATAATATATAACTTTTACAAATATAACTTTCAAGAAATTATTTAAATTTAGTGAATCATTTCTAAAAGACACAGCATTCTTAATAAAATTAATAAATTTCATAAATATATTTAATTCAAAACAAAACATAAACTATCGCTTAATATTAAATTTTAATTTAGGATTTACTTAAAAAATACCACCCACCCTTTGTAGTGAGCAGCGTGCCTGACTGCGGGTAGCGAGGTCCTGGGTTCGAATCCTAATCCAGGTATAAACGTCCTTTCCTTGTATAAATGGGTTGAGAATGGTTGCTCACCTTATAAACGGGTACTTAGGGCATGTGTGTCCTGAGGGAGTCGGATTCCACACCAAAATATCGTTCACTTAGTGGAGCAGCGCACCCTATAATGCCAGCTTAGTTGGTACAAGACAACTACAACATAAATAAAAATGTTACCTCTTTTAATAATTTTTGTTCATTCTATAATTTTGTAATTGATAAGTTTTGTCCATACAGTAAAATGCAATATATTTTGCACTTAGTAGAATACGCATTTTAAAATAAGAGAAGTCATTTTGAGTAAATAAATTTGTGTATCTTATTAATCCAAAGATGAGAATTCGAGAAAATAGAAAATTAATTTTAAACTTCTTGTCATCATGTGGATATGTTATTGTATTAAAATTTTATCTATCGTCTTCTCGTTAAAAGGGTAAGATTTTCTAATTCTTTACAATTAATCAAAAACTAAAATATTTCAGAAATTGATGTGCAAAATATGCTCAGAATTTATTATATTCCTCAGATGTGCTAGAGAAAAAAGCTGTTGTTTGTGAGAATATTTCAATGCGTGTGAATTATCTTTAAGACCAGTTGAGGAGAGATACTAAATGTTTTCAGTTTACCCGCGTATTTAGTTAATACAAATATATTTTTACACTACGTAAACGTCAGAGTAACTACCTAAGGCTGTTGTAAGATACTTTAATAATCCTTACTTAAATTGCTTTTTGGAAGAACTTTTAAAGGTAGTTGTTCATATTGATGTGTTGTAACTGTAAAAACCAGAAAACTCTCAAGCGCTCACTTCAACAGACCTGAGATAGAAGGCAAAAGCGCAACATCTATCTCTCGTTGTTCAACAGTGGCTGGGACCAAACTCGGAAAAGTGCGCTGTTAAGAGCAATGTTATAAAATTGGCCACTGTTAGCCATATTTGCGGTTTTCTGGATTTATACTCTAACAGGACTTTCTGGAACGAATTTAAATTCTGCCCTCTTCCGTGAAAATACTTATAGATTCACTGAACTGGAACTGTCCATACTTCAACAATTTAATGCTATAATATTTCGAACTGTCACATTTTTACGAGGATGGCCTGACTCTCTCTAAATTTTTTTAACATCTTTCGCATGTTATTTTCTGACAGAATTTTTCAAAGTTAGTGGATATGTGTGTATCGCAATAAAGAAAACCAGAAAAATTCTCACTAAAACAGATTCTTTTGCAGAAAGAAAATGCAATTTCCATTTTTCAACAACATCTGATATTCACTCCGAAATGAATGGATTTTCTACAGTAAGAATTCAGTATCATTTACCTGAAAAATTTAAAGCACGTAGAAAAGTGAGACTCAACAGTATAGTGTGTTGGTATTTACATAATATTTCAGTCTTATAGTAATTTTTAGCCTCTATTTAGTAAATAAACACTATTATGCTGAATTTAACATCTGATAGGACAAAAAAAAATGTAAAAATCTCAAGTGCCAATCTTGTAAATGTTTATATACAGATAATAAAAATGTAGGCTTTATATGACGCAGTCCATCAGTGACTAGTATTGAACCTGAGACCATCCAATCCCAGGATTGTGTTCACTCAGTTATTCACATAGAGTCTTTTTCCTTAGCTTCTTTATAGGAAAACAAATATTGAATATATGGGTTTAAATCAAATATTTCTGGGTTTTTCTTCATCTACTTTTATGTGGAAAGTATAGATTCTAAAATCATAAAAAGCATCACAATAGATATTGATTATGATAATCCATATTAAAGGCTTTTTTTCCAGTTGTTATATAATAAAATTCCAATTTTTTAGAGATATGTTATTCTCCAATATAAAAATTCATTACATAGTCCTATAAATAAATATGTCAAGAAAAATCTGGACCACCCCCTCTTAATGTCAAAATGTCTCCCCTTCTACTCTCGACCCCTTTTGAGAAGCGGGAATTGGAGGATATCAGCTCACCGTCTTTCTAATTTTCCGAGCGTTTCGGAGGGTTTTAAAAATCACAAACGGTGAAATTCGAAAAGTGCTTGATCTAATCTGCATGGATTAACTGGTGGCTGCTAGGGAAAAGGGGGTATCACGAAAAACACGACGGTACTTTGGTCCCTTGATCCCCTGCCTCACCCTGGAAAATAGAGTTTTTACAGGGATGCAGCGCCTGCTTTTTCTCCGCTGCATAATTTGGTTAACCCTACCATTATATTCCCGGAAGCTTCAAGTGGAAAAATGATAGTTCGCCAATCTATAAATACTTTTATTATTTTTCTTCCTATTTTTGATATTTTTGCTATTTTTAACTGTTCTTGGGCGCTTTCACTTTAATTGAATCACTTGTGTGTGAAGCAAAAGTGAACGCAGGTTGTTGTGGGGATGGGGTGTTCTTTGGCGCATTTTTTGATAGTGTCGTTGGAATAATTTAGTAATTTATAGGTGTAATTTGTCAACAGTAGTGTTATTTATTTTCGAAACATTAAGTAATGTTGATTTATTGCTTTAATCGTTGTATGTATGAATGAATGTAAAGCAGAGGTGAAGAAACGATACTGGTTTATTTGTGTTTACAAAGCATAAGAAATTTGATAAACAAATTTATTTAACTAAACTTTTTTTTACTCGATGTAACTTTTGTAATATTATTATATTAAATTATTGAAAAAATTCAACTTTTCAAAATATTAATAACAAAGTAATAAAAAATATTAATAAAAAATAAAAACGTGTTATGTATATAAATTTAAAACATGTTATAAATGTAAATTTAAAACATATTATGTACATAAATCATTAAATTGTTTGCCATTGAACTTTCACGCACGAGCTCCTTAATAAAACTGTTTAAAACTGTGGGCGTTGTATTTAGCACCACACTTTATAAACAACAAACAAAAAATATTTAATATTAGTTTTTAAGAAAAGTTTAGAAGTTAAGTGGAACAGAATCAGATGAATTTAAAATACTGTCGTTAACAGGCGAGCGGCACGTGCAAAGTGAATCGTTGGTACAAGTTTATGAGGTAATCAGTCTGTCGATCGTGGTTGAGTTGTACATCGCTGCATACTCCCCTCCCAGTGTCAACGATACTATAGATGAAGGCAGGTTTCACTCTATCCACCGACACTGTCACAGACTTTCCCTTGATGTCCAAGTTTAGCGTCTTGTTGTTGCGCTGAAGCACACGAAAGGGTCCATCATAGGGTTGCCGTAGTAGTTTACTAACGAAGTCCCGCCGGAGAAAAACGTGTGATGAAGCTGAGAGCTCTCCATGGACGAATGTTGAACGCCTACCATAGTGCTTGGGTGGCTGTGATTGTAGAAGATTCATGTGGGTATGGAGCTTACCTACAAAGCTGGCAGGATCACAGTCAGGTTTGCTTTTGTGGAGAAATTCTAGAAGTGCAAGGGTCTTTCCAAAGACCAAATTTGCTTGAGTACAACCGAGATCTTCCCTCGGGGACGCATGGAGGCCAAGAAAAATTGTTGGGAGAACCTCAGTCCAGTGTTCAGTGGCGGGAAACTTTATTGCAGTTTTCAGAGGACGGTGAAACTCTTCTATCATTCCATTGGCTTGAGGGTGGAAACTCGTAGTTCGGGAACGATGTGTGCCAAGGAACTTGGTGAGGGACTGGAACAAAGAAGCTTCAAATTGACGATCCTGGTCTGTAGACACTGTGGCAGGGGTTCCATATCGAGACACCCAAGAGGTAAAGAAAGCCTCGGCAACAGTCCTCGCTGTGCGGTGATGTCCTTGAGAGGTTGTGCTTTAGGCCACCTGGTGAAACTGCCATCCATTGTCATGCAATAACTGTACCCGTTGGATGGAGGAAGTGTACCAACCAAATCTAGGTGAACATGGTCGAATCATTGAGGAGGTTTGGTGAAAGTTAATAGGGGTGATTTGGTGTAGCGGTGAATATTCGATTTCTGGCAGACTAAACAGTGTTTTGACCATTTGGAAGAATTGGAAAATATCGAGGGCAATACAAAATGGCTCTTAAACAGGTGAGTGGTCCAACGTATACTTGGTTGTGCCAAGTTGTGCAAGATCGAAAACACATTCCGACGGTGCTCCTTTGGAATGTATGGTCGTGCCACTCCAGTTGAGAAATCGCATGTTATCTCAAAAGCACAGTCAGGCAACGTCATTTTCCTGAGTTGCAGGGTGGTTCCTGATGTCAGCAAGGTAGCAAGTTCAGGATCCAACAGTTGGGATACCGCAATGACTTGATAGTCGATGGAACTTGGCATGATTATGATTGATATCCTAGACATGACATCAGCAGCTATATTCCTGGTCCCGGGGACATGCTGGATACTGGTAATGAATTGGGATAGGAAATAAAGTTGGCGTGCTTGACGAGGAGAACACTTGTCGCTTTTTTGGTGAAAGGCAAAGGTCAGTGGCTTATGGTCAGTGAACAAAGTGAATTCCCAACCTTTCAACATGTGTCGGAAATGCCTGACACTGGCATATGCAACTAGAAGTTCTCTGTAGTATGCCGAGTAGAAGAGTTCAGCTAGAGCCAATTTTCTGGAAAAGAATCCCAGTAGTTGCGGTTCTGCATTGACGATTTGGTGCAAGGTTTCTCCAATTGCGTAGTCCGAAGCATCCACATACAAAGCAAGTGGAGCTGAGGGTGCAGGATGAGCTAGAAGTGTCGCTTCGGCAAGTGTCGACTCTGGCTCGACACTTGCCGAGCCAGAGTCGACCAAGAACTTTAGTCCACTCTTACGGTCATGGATGAAGAGCCTGCTGGTCTTGGTTGTAGCCTCCGCCGTGCCAGCTACTGTGACGGGCCTAACGGGTTTTTTTTTGAAAAGCACAAGGTTGTTTACAGTTCAAGGCACGATCACCAAACTTCTTATGGTAGAAGCAAAGTTCCCTGCTGTTGTTGTTCGATCTAGGTTGTCTGTTCGAGTTCGATCGGCTGCGGGACTATCGTCGGGACGGATATGTGTTTCGTGAGAAGTTGCGGCTTCTAGACAGCACCACGACCTGAGGGGATAGCTTCGCCAGCTTATTTGCTAAGATGTCCGTGGCTGAAGGTGCGGGCGGCTCAGTTGTGGTAGCATATACAGCTGCAGTGGACACGATCTCCACGACCTTATCCTCAATGATCACCAGCTTGTCCAGCGAATCGAACGACGCTGAAAGGACCGTCTGAATGTGGGTTGGTATCCGCTGCATCCACAGGCTCTGCAGGAAGCTTTCTTGCAATTGCGTGCCAGTGAGGCTGCGCATCTTCCTGAGGAGATGACTTTGTTTTTCGTCGCCCAACTGGAGATCACATAGCAGCTTCTTAATCTTTTGTTGATCAGTATCTGCGAATTCTGATATTAGGCGAGTGGAAAGTGCCTTGTACTTCTCCGACAAGGATGGATTGAGAACAATGTCAGCCACGTGCTCCAAAGTTTCGCGTCGATGATAGCCACTTATGCTGAGAATTTGGTGTCATCGCTGGTGATGCCGCTGTACGCGAATGAGCAATCCAGAGGCGAACGTTACTCCTCCAGAATGGTGGAAGACGCAGTGCGACGCGGGTGATCTGGGCCGACTCAGGCGATGAAACATTTCCAGCATCGGCAGCGTTGTCGTTTGCCATGTTGAAAACTGGCTCGTAGAAAAGAAGAAGAAACATACCTTTAATTGAGACACCGGATATTCGTTACGCCCTGCCGGGTTTGAAGAACCACTTATTTCCTGTAGGATCAAAAGTCAAACTGGCACTGGAAGAAACCAAACTACTTGGTGGGGAGAAACATTTTTCTTGCAATAAGTATGTGCAGAGAAAATTAAATGTGCATGAATGTATAAGAAATATCATGCCATCGCCTACTTAATTACTTAATTCAATAACATATAGTAACCATACTTTTCACAACAATAAATATATTCAAACTTTATTTACCTATTTTTTTTTAATCCTAGTGCATCGTAAATCACGTCCGGGTCACTACTTGTGGGCGTTGTATTTAGCACCACACTTTATAAACAACAAACAATATTTAATTTTAGTTTTTAAGAAAAGTTTACAAGTGGAACAGAATAAGATGGATTTAAAACACAATTGTTAACAGGCGAGTAGCACAAGCGAACTAAGTCATCGATAGAAGTTTATGAGGTAAGCAGTCTGTTGATCGGGGTTGAGTTGTACATCTCTGAATTGATAAGCCTCTCGATATAAGGCATTATTGAAAAAATTGACACTATAGTTATAACCCTTGATTAATGAGTATTACATTATAATTAAAAATTAGATTCTGCGTTCACTACTATTTTCAATATTTCTGACACTGGTTCTAATTTTGAAGTTAATGACGACTGATATCATATTCATTGCCTAAAGAAATGGCATAATAGATATTGTGGAGAAATAAGATGTTTTATTAATATTAATAAAAATAAATGAGAAAATCAACATAAAATGCGTTAGCTAACGATAAAATAGCTAACGTGTAAAACTTATAATTTTTCACTTTTTCAATGATTTTACAGATATTTTTTTTATATTTAAAATGATTTGAATCATGCGCAATTTGTAGTCTGGATCAAGTACCGGAAAGTAAGCATTGCATTAGCAAGATATTAAAAATAATGGTTCATTAATCCATTTGTCCATTTTGATCATTGGTCAAGTTGTGAAGTAGATCCCGTTTCTCTCCATTTCATCAATTAAAATATATTAAGTGATGATTATAATTAAAAAGTGAGAAACTTTACAATACGCGTTCATTTTTTATGTCATAGCACTTGATATATTTTCTTGACTCTCTTATAAAGCTTTTACTTAATAAATTAACAGAAGATAAATTATTTTATTACTACTTTTGTTTATGATAAAACGCATTGAAATTTCGAATATTCTTAATATTCAACAATAATTATTTCGAATTCATAACTTAAATTTGTTTAATTTAACCTTTTTCTATAGTATTATCTTATGGCATGTAATGATTTTAAAGTAATATTTTCAAAATGACACATTTTATTCATTAATAATTTTTTTTAAAATTTTACACTTTCTCATCGGCAAATTGAAAAAAACCATTAACCACTTGCATTTCAATAGTCTAGGTCTATTTTTATTTTAAATAAAATATCAAAAGGCACCCTTCCTTTATTTTAAATCAAATTAAATAAATTCTTTGATAAAATTTCTTAGTTTACCTTTTCTCATTGGTAATTTGGAAAAATCATAAACTGTTCGTAATTTAATAGTCTAGACCTACTTTTATTTGAAATAAAATCAAAGCAACTGAATTTATAAATCTTTCTCTTATATTATTGAATTTATATATCTTTCACTTATTATTGATAAGTGAATTTTGGCATAATTAAATAAAAATTCACAATCAACGTCTTACATTAGAATTACTTAATATATTGAGGAAGTAGATAAATTTTACAATTTTTTAAAATTTTTTACTAAGGTTTCTATGTTAGACTTCTCATTCTTCAGTTACTATTAATTAGAAAAATTAATTATACATATCAAATGAAAGAATTTTAATTCCTCGTAGCCTTTTTAAAAATGAGCTAGAATGAATAAAATAAATAATTATTTATTTTGTTTAAAAATGTTATATTTTTACTAGAGTATACACTTCTTTTGAATATTCTTAATCAATACCATACATTTTTACATTAATTATGTGCCTATCTTATGCAAATAAAGATAAAATTTTCATTTTTTTTCATTCATGTCAAAAAATGACATGATTTTTAACGCAATTTACCTTTGTTCGCATAGAGATGTATTCGATTTTATGCACGAGTAAAGGCAAATTTTTAATTTCTTTTTTCGTGTCAAAATTTCAATATCTCATAATTTAAATACAAATTTCAAAAGCAAAACAAGACTCTGTTAACCTCTATGTTTTTAAAAGCAGTCTATATCTTATAAATCTTAGAACAGTTTAATTTATAAAAAAATAGTTTTGCTAATTATTTCCAAACTTTTAATTATTTTGGACTTTAAAATATTATCAGGAAAGCTTAAAACATATCACGTAAATAAATACCAAAATTAGATATATATGAAATGAATGACAAAAAAATTATTGGATTTTTACATGCTCGTTTTTTTTTTTTTCCGAAAGTTGTATGTGACATTGCTGTAATGTCATACTTTCCAAGAGTTGACCTCCATAATCAAACCTACCGCAATTTAGTAATGCACCTTTCTTGGCACTCAGCAATCAACTAAGTTAGTGGACCTTGATTATGTTTTATGTTTTCTTATTTAATAGCTCTTAAAATCCTCCAAAATGTCGTTTACTTCTTCCATCAATTATTTTAATATGCAGTTGTCAGCAACGAGCAAAAAGGCTCGACCATTTGTAACTTGTTCGTTCGCAAAACATTGTGAAGCTATTCAATGTTAAGCTAGGAAAAAAAATTACTCATTTTTACTTAGATTCCCATGATGAATGATGCTGTACTTCGTCCCCTGCACAAATTTATTTAATAAAGATTAGAACCTCGCCACATACGATGCCTAATTGGCGACAATCAATTGAAAAGAGAATCCTCACAATCGTCCATCAAAGTGTCAGAAGTTACAAGTTTAGGACCAGTTTGGCGCCTTCTTGTTTTGGCTATTCCCCAGGATATTGCACGCTTTTAGGGCTGCAACTAATAAAAAGTTGGTTTTCTGAATTCTTATTTTTAGCAGTTATTTGGTTACAATTTAATTAGGGTAAGAATAAAGATACATGATCTTTTTAATGTGTTATATTTTATTACTTTAAAATTGTACTTTATTTCAATGTAAAGTTAAAAGCATCAATAATTGAATGAAATACAGTCATATTTAATAAATATTTATACTATTTATTGCATGTTTGATGTCTTTAAGTAGTGCCTTAAGCAGATAGCTATAATATCATACGCAATATTTTCACTGATGATTTTTCTTCTCTTCAATATTACTAAAAGTAATACCTGTTTTTATTCTTATGATTTAATATATCCTGGTATATTTTTTCCACAAAAACAGACTCCAATCAGCATATTGTTTTTTTTTATCTCTTTTTACAAAAGCCGATTTCAGTCCAATACCTAACTGTAACCGTAATTGTTAATTTTATTTGAGCATTCAAAATCTATTTTTAGGGTTATACTTCAAAAAGCTTTAGATACTCATTAAGCAAATTTAGTTTTATGTTTAAAATGATTAAACACAAAATTCAGAAAAATATACTTTCCTTGTAATATTTACTGTTACAATTTATTTTCACATGATGGTCAGTTATGTCTTAAATCAGACATAATATCGAACTCAATTTATGTATATAAATATTTTGTTTTTGTAACAAATGGATAGAAAATTGTAGTTAGATTTTATTTCATTATTCTAATGACAATACTAATTTAAAGAAATAATTGTTCTGTCACGCTTGTTAATACAAGTATTATCAGAATTAGATACCATTTATAACTCATCAGAAATATAATTATTGACAGTCAATCACCTAAAGTAACTGATCAAAGGTATAATACTCAAGTTAGTTTATGTAACTTCTTTAACGAATTAGAAATAAGTGTTTCTTTGTGATTAAATAAATAGTTTTAGTTATTAAAACCCCCCATTAATTGTTTTATTTAGTTGATTTATTAAGATTAATAAAATTAGCATCTTAAATCTAAAAGATATGAAACCATGCCAGTTCTAATTGATTAATATGATTTTGTAAATATTTTAATAGTCTCAAACTAAGTTAAGAAATGTCATAAACACAGTTTGGTTGAAATTTTGTGAGATCTTGAAAACTGAAACTTTGACATACAGTTGGCTTGTTCTTGGATTCAATGACCACTTCAGATATAGAACAAACTTTAAACAGTATAATCTGGAAAATTAATCTTTATGACCCAAAACTAATATTAAAATTACAATTATAGTTAACTAAACTTGGAGTGATAGAAATTGGTTTATTTTAAACTTGCGAAAAATAGTATTAATTAAACAAATATTATTGAAATTTCCTAATATTTTATGTCAAAAGATTTAACATTCCATTAACAACAAACTAAAAATGAAAATTACTTTAAAATATATAAATATCAGTAAAAAATTCTTTTTTTCAGGGAGATTTTTTTCCATGGTTGTATTAACATATCGCTAGAGAGAAAACTCGAAATTTTTGAGAAACAACTGCAACATGAATCAAGCATACACATAACATCTGTTTTCTGTTAGTAAAGCGTTGAACCTTGCTGACAGCTGAACGGTTAGTATTCTGGCCTTCGATTTAACAGTTCGTGTACTCTTTTGTTTGCTACAGCTTAAAGTGGTTGGGAATCCAATTTATATATATATAAGCTGTAGGTCCTGGTCTAATTAGCCCTGGTGTGTGCAAAAAACGACCCTTGAGTTATAAAACAATTCAAGAAAATTTGTTAAGAAAAAACGATTCATTCAAGTTAGAGAAAATATGATCACAAATTGAAAAATTATAATATATTTGAACTCTCTCTCTCTCTCTTTTTTATATACTGTTTCACATGATGGTTTACAAAAGTCCTCAATATTTGCAAGTGTGGTTGATAATGTATACATTATTAATACATGTGAAAGCAATTACACCTTTTTAAATTTTCAAATATTTACTAAATTGCAACGAAATACACACAAAAAGTATATTATATTTTATTTTTAATAAGCAAATTTTTAAAGAAGAGATTAATTTAAATTTCATTAAATCCAAATCCTGAGAACTTAGACGTTTTCTCATAATTTACACTGAAGCAGTTAGGATTAAAAAAAAAAAAAAAATTGGGGAATTTACATGTGATTAGTTTCTATAGAAAATTTTTGAATGAATAACTTTTAAACAAACTAGACTTTAATTGAAAAATAAATACGAAGAGGCAGCTTTAATATAAACAACATAAATTTAGTAAAAAATAAGCAAAAATTTTAAATCATATTTTATAATTTCGTATAATACATACTTTTAGGAGAAAATATGGGTCAACAATTTTCTCTGAATTTGTTTTGATTTACTAAATCAATATAAAAAAAACATCGTAGTTTAGAAATTGTTTTCGAATGTTTTTGAGAAAAAATAGTAGAACTTTAATTATCCGAATCATTTTCAGAATTTCCGAAAAATAAATCAAATTGAAGAAACGAAAGAAAATGAAAAAAATAAAAATCCTCAAGTAAACGAAAGCCAAGAGTAGAAATAAGGACATGTCACTTGATGAATTCAAAAACATCTGTTTGAAAATCCATGGATGTTCAGAAGTTTGTGCTGAAGATAAAGGAGAATGGATTATATATGAATGAGACACTAGATTTCAAACTTCAAATAATGGTAAATTTATTTAAAGCGTCGATTAAAAAGATGGCCTGAACGTCCAGTTTGAAACAGGCAACAGACCGTCAGGTTGTCAAACATTTGCCAGCTTTGAAGTGGATGGAGCGTCAGTCCGAGTGTGATCACATGCGAATTCTCGCTTCCAAGAGAATGCGAGACTTGGTTACCCAAAAACGAAGAAAGCTAGTTCAAAAGCTTACTCTGACCAAGATGTTCAGCAACTACTTTCATTTATAGCATCGTACATAGGTACTGTATTAATGTACAGCAGTTGCAAGCACTTTAACATGTAAAAGTGTTGCATTTTCATTTAATCTATTTAAAGTTCTTTTTCTTTAAGAATTATGACAATTTTTCTTCCATTTCCAAAATACAATTATTAAAATAGACACTTTTTGAAAAAGAATCCAATTATCCGAATGAGAGTCGATCCCAAATCATTTGGATATTTGGAGTTCTGCAGTATGAAGTTGTTACATTTTATCGTATTCATGTTCTGTATTAAAAATTCATATGTCACATAATACATAAACCACATATACAGATGAAATGATTTCATTAATAATAACAAAGTATCCAAAATGTAAATGGTGTTACTCTTCTCTTATCATAATCTGCAACTTCTTTTTCACAATGCGTTAAAAATTATCATTTTCGAATTTTGTTATAATTTTTGAGTTTATTTTGTGAATATCAACATTTTCTGGAATAACCAAACATAAAGAATTATCCGTTTTTATCTATTTTGATAGAAGTTTTGGTCACCTGATATAGTTTCCCCCAACATGCTCTCAACTTAGTTGAATTTTAAAAAAAACAGCAATATAATTTTTATTTCGCAAACTTATTCTGTGATTATTTGATTTGAAATTAGATTCTAATCTTTATTTTAGAAATTAATGAAATATTAGGATGTTTTAACTAAGTGATATTTTTTTCAATGAAACAAGTATCTATTGTGTAGATTCAGATTTGGCTAATGATATCAACATTACACGCAGTGTATAAAAACTCTTTTCTACATAGCACATTGTTATCAGTTTGAAAATAAAATAAAAATCAGACTTAGGCCATGAGAAGAAAAATAACTCGTTTCCACTTTTCTTCAGAGCACCAACATTGTGACATATTTGATGAAATTTGTGTTTGAAACACCTTTTCAGTCTCTAAGAGCCTTTAATGTCTTTTTAAACATACTTTTATTTCTTTAAGGTTTCGAAAATCTCATTTGGTAGATATAATAATCACTTTTCATTCAATTTTTTGAATCAGTGACAATTTTGATAAGTCGAATTGTTATTTTTGATAATCTAGTTTTAGACCAATCAGTTTAGTTTCAGCTCAGTCAATGTAGTTTTTTCTGCCTGATATAGAAAATAAATTTTGAGATTTGACAGCTTAATTGCCAGCAACTTGATTTCAAAGTCTCAAGACAGTTGGCTATGTTTGAGGTGCCTATATGTAACACATAATTTTGAAGACCAAATATATATCAAATTGTCAGAAGTTATAAATTTAAAGTCAGTAATCTCTTGAATACATTTGTTATATAAAATAATTTATGATGGTGATTTTTCCATTATTGTTATTTATGAGACAGAAGGACAAGTTTAAATACTTTCCAGCGTTAAAATCTTTGACTATCTTAGAAAGATAAATTTTTCAACTTTTGCCAAGACAATGTATCTTATAACAAAATTAACAGCTTGTTGAGTAAATTTTGATTTGTGTGAGATATTTGAATTCATAATAAAAGATAAAACAACAATTGTAATTCATAACAGAAGATAAAGGGGGATTTTCACTCAGTGAAATAATTCTTTTGGATAATTAATAGTTTCCATATAACTATGAGTAAAGTTTTTATTATATTTCTGAATTCAATCTGCAGGTTTTAGTGCGAAAAGAGAAAAGGAAAGATTCAAGTAATGAATCTATGGTAGTTCTTACACCTATCCTATTAATAATAATATAAAAAATAATTGTATGTAAGACTACAACGATCCCTGATTTACATATGCATAAAAGGAAGTGGTATAATTTTATAAAAAAATATTTTTGTTAGTTTCAGTGACTTGTTTATTAGATTTGAGCAGAAATATGATTATCTGAAACATTCCAGCTGCTGCGAGTACAGGTCCACAGTGGCCATTTGGCTCATTTTTAGCTGCTCATAGTGAAACATGTAGTCCACCAGACACCAGCTTTATCACAGAGATACAAATATCCTAAACTGAATTTGTGTAATCAATGCCTTGCCGTACGTTCATTAACTGTACTATTCTCAAAAGCTTGATATATTCGGCGATTTGATTCAGCCACTTAAAAGACCAATTTAAAGTCGTAAAGCAAATAACACCAAACGAGCTCCTTCGAAACGTCCATTTATTTTCGTTACTTTACAAATTACGATTGATGAACGTGCACGGTGGACCTGCTTTTATAGCGACTGATATTCTTACTCCCAACTGACCGGCATCTAATTCATGTCACGCAATAATTTGTATATTTATTCATATCTCATTCAATGACAACGCGAAAATGATAAGAACATACTTGTTTACCTAATACTATCATAGAGTTATTTTTAGTTTTCGCAGATATTTTCCCAAAGGTAACAATTGACGCTAATGGTGTTGAGGAAAACATATTAATCTATCCTGTAATTTTTCTGTCATTATTATAAGAAAAAAAGAGAGACAGATACAATTCGTATCCTCTTATTATATGTGATTGAAAATTCACTTGTTTAAAAATGGGTAAATTTTGTTACAACATAAGGTTAGTGGCAATGCTTTTTAACCCTTAAAATCAAAAGAACTAATTTCTCTCTATCCTTTTTAGTAATCTATAGTTCTAATAGTCTAGAATAATTATCTCATTTATAATTCATCTAGAACTATTAGTTCATCTAGCAAATATAATGAAATGCTTTTTTTAAATTATTTTTTTTACTTTGAAGTTTCTTTTGCTGCCGTTTTCTTTAATAAAATTATATTCTTCGTTTGAAATAACTGTTATGGATAATGACTTTTGAATGTGTATTAGCTAAAAAAGTTTGGTTTAATTCAACATTGACAATGATTAATTAAGAGTTTGATTAAACTAAATAATTTGATTTTTTAGATTGAAGGTACAATTTATTTAATTTAAATATCCCTATGCTTCTTTAAATGCAAAAACTTCAAATTATAGTGTTTTGCATTTATAAATCAAATGGCTTAGGACTAATTATTATTAAAAAAATTTTGACTTTACTGGAAATATAAAATTGATAAAAAAAAAATACTTACGTCTTCAACATTTTTTCCGTCTTCAACTTCAAGAAAAATAAATAAATAAAAATGTCACAAATTTTTTTTTATTGTATGAACATTTTTTTATTTAATGTTGATTTCATTTTATATTAATTCAGGATATTTTACACTGCATTCAGGAAATTTTCCAACCCTAAAAACAGAATGTGTTTAAATGAAAAATATACACTCCCTCTCTTACACATAAAAGCTCTTTTTAAAAATAATATCCTAAACATAGTAAGTAAATGATTTCTCTGCAAGTTAAACTTATTCAAAATAATGAAAATAAAGTTACATCAGTAATTGAATAATCCTTTGTTTTTCTATGTTTAGGTGACAATGAAGTGACTCAGAAGAACAAACAAAGCAGACAACGCGAGGCTGAGCGGTTCAACCTCCTCACACTTTCAAGAATGATTCGTAAATTAGTAATGCAAAATTTGAAATCTTCTGTTCAAATGAAAACAATTTAGTGCAATATAAATAGGAAGAGCATTTAACTGATATAAATATTTATTTTTAAGCTTCTTGTTTTAATTTTACACTTGATTATATATTTAAAGCAGATTGTAGACTTCTATTGCCATCATTGAAATCAAATTATTAACCTTATGAACAAATTCATCGACTACTAAAAGAGATTGTAAATTTTTCCTAATGGCTTACTGCCTTTAGGCCTATTCAACTCTATACTGGATGAAGTAATGGCATCTCATATAGTGGGGCTTCTTGTGGGTGTGCCATCTTTCTCCGAAAGTGAAGTGATGGAGAAAGGCAAACACAAACAGAGAAAGAAACGTTAATGGCCGAAACAGGATTCGAACTCGGGACCTATTGCATCGAAGTTAGGACCGTTAACCTCTCCGCCACCCCTAGGCTAGATCATAATTTGTTATATTTATATTATTATGCACTTCATAACTTAAGAAAAGTTATAAATATAGATTCATTATAGCTCTATATTGGTTACAGTGAAGATTAGCATCTGAACTTTTTGCCACAAAAGACGCTAAAGCTTATGTTAGATTATTGTAATAAGATTTCAACTGTGCCTTCTTCTTCTACATTAAATACAAACAACTACGTCGTAATTTTTAACTACTGTGAAAAGACTTAGTCGACAGACACACGGAAAGACACGTTCTTGCTTACGATGTGCTCACAGATACAGAAACATTGGATCCCACAGAAATTTTAACATGTATAATTTCTCTCAACAAATTATTCTTCTATTAAATTAAATACTAAACTTATTAATTTCCAACCACACTGAATAAAGTATCGGTAAATAATTTATGAAAATTAATAAAATGCGTTGCAGAAAGAAAAATACACCAGATTTATTATTTTTTCTTCCAAGCTTTATTATTTAAAAAGTCATTTTTCTGCTATGTTTTAAACAAGAAGAGACTCAGAAAACAATATGGTAATGAAAATTTTATTGCATTCTTAAATTTATACTTAAATTTTCGATTTGAATAAGTAGCAAACAAAGTGATAAAAAGGCTCTTTTGTTTATAAATTTGATTAAAAACGCTAATAAAGATACCAAGATAGTATATGTCATGCAGATATAGCAAAAATACAGACTTAAAAAGTAATTTTGCATTGCATCTTCTGAGTTCTCTGAAATTAAGTAGAGATTGTAATTATTTTTTTAAAAAATTGCTATCCATTGTTCACTTACTGTCAAAAAATGCAATATACTTAGAAATGAATGAAGTGATAAAAGATTTTATCATTTGATCTAGAACATAGCTATATTAATATTTATTCCTCACTTATCGAAAAACATTATCATTTAAGATAGTTTACACAGTGATGAAAAGTTTGTGGGCTTTATCTATTATTCAATAGTTCTATGCAAATTATGTCTAGAATTATTTTTGAAATTACACTTTATAAACTTGAGTATGCCAAACTTAAATGTGTCAAATGACACAAATACATCTTGTTGCACAAGTGCTTATATAATTAATTATTAATGAAAATCTGACTCATTGGTGTGCAGTGCATTATCATATAATTAAACTTAACATGAAACTAAATATCATACATCTTGAAGCATACCTTTTATAGTGGAAAGGTACAAGTTCAATATCAGCAATTATTGAACAATAGAGGATAATGAGTTCTTCTTTTAGTATGCATATAATTTGGAATGGATGGTTTCTGAGTTTTCTCTTTTGTGATATATGAATAAGTTTGTTCTTAAAAGTCATTCGGGTAGACAGCATGCTATGGACACTCAAATGAGTCATAATGGTTTTCGGCTGTTAAGTTATTTGTGCGGTATTTAATGAATTGAGAGTTAGGGCTTACCATGGCCTAATATTATAACCACAATCTTCACTGCGGAAAATTCAAGTTTCAATCCTAACCATTGTAGAAAAATTACGGATAATAGCTGGATGTGTTACTTCTTACATGCTCATCTCTTGAGGTGGGTACTTGGGAATTTTCGAGGTTTCCTCCTTTGAGATACGAATGTATGACCCATTATCTATGAAAAGTTCTCCCAGAAGGAAAATGACAGTGTATATTAAAAAAATTTTAAATTGTTTGAAAATAGTGACAAAATGTGCTGAGTTAATGTATAATAATAAATAAGAGAATATTGTAAAATAAAATTGAAGTGCTACTAAAATGATAATAGTAATCTATTGTTTATCCATTACTGAAGAAAACTTTATCATTAATGATGGATGAAAATATTTATCATTTTTTTTATCACGAGAATTTAATTTAACTTATATTCACTTATTAGCGAGAATAATTTCATCAATAAGAAATGACAGAAATGATTGGAAATCATATAACTTCACATTTTTTTTAGTGGAATTGTTGAACAAATAATTAAAATATATAAGGAAATTATTTTTAATAGTTAAATTCTATGAGTTTAAACATGCGGAATTTAAGCGTTAGACGATACAAATATATTATTTTGCTGGACGATGATACATATAGCCACTAATAAAATATCTGCATATTTTCCAGATTTTTTTCTGTATCTGTATCTGAATTTATCATAAAATTAATCATTATTTTGACATACAAATAAATAGAAATAAAATATAACATATTGGATTTTGCCAGAGGAAATTTTAAAGTGAAATTGAGGCTTTGTTGAAATAAAAGAAGAAATAATACAAAAAGCATGCAATTTATAGTTCTTTTATTATTAAAGAAAACTCTTTTGATAAATCGATAAACAGTCTTTACCATTCATCTAATATACTGATATATGGCTTTTTTTTCTGGAGATTTCTCGTCTATTATTACAACATTAGAAAACTACGGTAAAAGTTTACAAACGGATACCTCAAGGTTCTTTGGCGATATTTTTGACACCCAAAATAGGCGCCAAAATCTGAGTAAAAAAGTAGCAACCATAAAATTACGTTAGTAAAAGCACTAAAAACATCAGGTTTACCAGAAATTAAATTTTATTGTCAATATTTATAGCCAATTTTTTTTTTTTTGCTAAATCACAAGGGGTACCCTTTTCTACATCAAACCCGAAACGATGGTATTGATGATTATAATCCTAATCATACTACAGATGAAAACATCCTTTATTTACAGAAATACTGTTATATAAGAAGTTCAAAAGTATTTTAAAATCATTTTTAAACATCACTTTTAAAGGGTTTAACCATAATGAATTTAAGAGTCAGAAGATTTTTATGTTAACTTATTGAATGACTATGGCGTTCCAAGAAAAAAGATGGCACAATAAAATTGTATTGTGAAGAGTCATTTTTCAATTATAATTTCTTCTCTCTTTAATAAAAATAATTTATTTGAAAAGTTTGTCTTGCTTCGTTTCTTGCTTTTTAACTAAAATCGAAAGTTTATTTTGTTTATCAAAGGAAACAAATTTATTGTAATTGTTTCATTTTAATAACAAATAAAGAAATTCTTGTTTTCTTCCCCCGCATTGAGCAGTTTTAAGAAATAGGCGAGAAACACAAGCCATAATATCTCTACTAAGAATCATTATAAAATATGCAATAAATTAAATTCGACAAACATTTTAATATATGATTTGTTGAATATAAATTATTTTGCCTTCTTGAGTGATACGTGTATTAATCAACTTTTGTGCACTATCAGTTGTACGTATTTCATATATATATAATGCACACCCTTACAATTTATTTCAGATTGAATTTATTTAAAGTTTTATTTGCAACATTTCTCTTGATTAAGGATTTTTTCTCACCCATAATTCAGTAAAATTGTAATTTATTTATTTTAAATAATTATTCTTCCAATTATATAAGGATTATTTAACTCAACGAGTATCTCATTTTATTTATAATTAAATATTTTAATTTTTACAGCCATGTATGCAATACAATAAACTTTCTTAGGTTTAAAAATATATTTAAGTGTTTCAGATTTTAATTAATCAGGAATAAAATTCTAATCTGTTTCCCTTAATAATTAAAATATTCAACCATAATTACAAATTAGTAATATCACTAATTAATATAATTTTATTAAATTAGTTTATTTATCTTTTCCTTAATTTAATGTCAACCTAAGAATATTTTATTGGAATTTAAAATGCAAAATTCATAAGTCGATTTTAAGCATATTTACTTTGTATTTTTCGAGTTATTAACTTAAAAAATATCATAAAAACAATTAAATGTTCATTTATGTTTTAATATTTTATTAATATTATTAATTCTTATCATAAAATGAGAATTACCTCACTTAAATATGGATTCGTTAAAAAGAAAATCAAAAGAAATAATGAAAAACTTTTGAAATTTTTCAAATACTGAAATTTATTTTATTTAAAAAAAAAAAAAAGTTAGATTACATACACAACTTTTCTGTTTTCCCATACAAATATACATTTTAGCAATGCTTAATATTTACTATTAATCTAATCCTTAATAACTGTTTATCTAATTATTAAAAAAATTTATGATCAGTTTATTCACAAGATTTATTAATAATTAGATGGGCGAAAGATAATTCATTCACCTACCAGAAATAGTGAGAAATAGTTGCTTTTTTAATATACTTTTTGTTACTCTTAATATATTTTTAAAGAAAAAATTTTTTTCACGTATTGACCTACTTAACAGCATCACCATTTTCACATATTTCGATGAAAGATTGAATAATATCCAGACGTTGCCCCAGATGGCGCTAGCTGTCGTATTGGCGGAGCTTAGTTTTATTCCACATCCAATAACTCGTCTGGTCCCTAGCGGTCGCAAGTTAAGAAGAAAATAAAGTGCACTATCTTACATATATTTATATAAGCGGACGTTGAAATATAAAATTGGTGAATAGAAAAAATGATAATAAAAGTAGGTTAAAATTCCGCAGCGGCCCAAAATCGACAATCTGTCAGCGCAACCAATTAGAATCATCGAAGTCTAGACCCCCAAGGGTAATAGGGGCAAGCGATTTTTTAGGGTAATATATTCAAAACTGCGTTTGGTCTAAATATATTCACTACTCCTAATATTTTTATTCGTAGGGATCTCTCCTTTCATTTCTATCCATTATCGATGCAGGAAAAGGGAAAAACTGTTTGCTTCTATACCGGAGACATATATTCAAAGTTTTCAGCCGCATTTTTTTTTTTATTTTTGCTTTTTTATTTACCTATACAGCTGCGAGTATTTTATATTTTCCTTCCGTTTCTTTCCCTCTCTCTTTCATAGAAGGGATAAAAACCTCAAGGGTTAGGAAAATAAAATATATCCACAAGCGAATATATAAAGGGGAAAAAAGTGGAAAAGGGGAAATCTTTAGGGAAATTTTCAGCAGTTCTTCGAACAAAAATGGAGACATTGCTGTGTTTGCTGTTGACCGTGCGTAAGTTTGAAAAATTATGTGGATTCTAAAGGGTGCGAAGGAGAAAAAATAAAGTTGAAATTTTGAATGTCCGATGAAGATAAAAACTGGATGGAAGAAAACACTGGCTTTCAAGTTTAAATAATCATTTCTTTATTTTAGATAGTTTGAGATTATTTTTCCAATTCTTTTATACAACAGGAATCGGAAAGATGGAATAAATTATAAAATTCAAGAATTTATTTATATTAATAATGTTTATCTTTTGGAAGAGGAATGCAAATTTTTCAAATACTCTTTTATTTAACTTCTTAAGAATGGGTAACTAGAACAATAGTGCTCATTAAATATTCTCATCAATAGTTTTTAAGCCATAGGTGTAAATCTTTATCCAACACTGCTTAGAAATTATATTTCTTTTAAATAGGGCAATACTCCACAAATTAAGTAAATAAATTTAATCGATATCTTGTAAAATAAATTTCAAGTTTTGTCGTATAAATTGGTATTGCAATGAATTAAGAAGAAATTCAAATTTTTGTTTGAAAATTAAATGAAAGTAATTGATTTTTCTGATTTTTCTATTTCTGTGTCCGAAATCTAAAATAAATTGAATTTTCTAGTTCTTTAGAAAATGAATTGAAGTTCAAAATGTCTCCTGAAAAATAATAAAGAATTGTCTAATTCCTTGATTTCTTGCAAATACTTGTCTTGGTTAACAGAATTACACATTTAAATTGCCTAATATATAATAAAATGTTAAAAGCAATGTTTTGGGTTATGTTTGAATTAGTTTAAGAAAAATTATTTTTAACCCAATTTACTTTATTTAAATCGGTTTAAAATCCATTCAGAATACAGAATCTTATAAAGAATAATCAAGAAGAGAACTTTAAATTAATAATAATATAAAGAATTTTGCAGTATTATTTAATGCTTGTAATATTCTATGAAATGCGAATTTTATTTAATTTAAATTTATTTCATTTTTTTAATTTTATAAAATTTCATTAGTAATACTTCAATATCTTATGATTGATTGATTTGTTGAAGAATTTTTACTTGACCAAGATTTTTTAAAAAATGTAATCGAAATCTTATCGAAAAAATAACTAAATATGGTTAAAAAATTTTAAAACGATCACCATGATTATATTATCAAAAATTAAAGAGAAATCTTAATAGAGATAACGTATTTAAATCGCGTTATTTGTTATTTTTTTACATAATTCTCATAAATTTTATAAAAAATGAAAAAGACACTTTATCTGGGGTAAATATTAAAATCACATAATTTATAAAGTGATTATCATGATTTTTTGAAAGGAAAATTACATCATGTTGCAGACAGCTTAATAAAATCATATGATTATAAAATTATCATGATTTTCGAAAGTTTGATGGATATATTACTGTAAGTATCCAATTAAAATCACAACATCTTTTTACATCAGCACAAAGTGCAACGAAAAAAATTACGTCATTTGAAATTTTCGAAAGGAAAATATTTATTATTACTGAAAACTATTTAAAAAATTTCATTATTTTTTCAATAATGCTATAAAATTTTATTTGTATTTTTTGTGCTTGATTGATTAATTGATGGATTTTAATTAAATATCCAATCTTTTCAATAATGGAAGAAACATTGCAATAAAAGTAACTTATTGAAATGTCATAATTTTTAATATAATTGTCATGAATTTCTAAAACGAGAGAAAAATCGTATTGCATATTACGTATTTGAATCACAATTTTTTCTACATATAATTTTCAAATAACTTATATAATTTTCGAATCTGATCATCATGATTTTCAAAAATGAAAGATTTAACTTAATGAATGTAGCTTATTAAAATCCTATAAATTTTGTTATAAAGTGGAACGAAAAAGATATGTCACTTTCGTTTCCCAAAGGGAAAAAATTGATAATGACTGAAAAGTATTTTCAAAATTCTTTTCATTTTTTTTTCACTATGATTAGAATTTTATTTAAAAAAAATCATTTAATGGAAACAAAACTATATTATAAAAAATTGATATGCTACTTTAGAAGACTTTTAACTATATTAATGCCAGACATTTCGTTAAAATAAGATGAGGCAATAAAAATATTTTCAAAAAATTTGATACAAGCTTTAAATTTTATTTGCTTTAAAAATATAGATATTTTTAACATATTATAAGATATCGAGAAATTTCGCCTGAAACAATTCAGAAATTTAGAATTAATTTATTATTATCGTAATAATTTATATTAAGGCACAATTGAAAAATTTTATTTGACATCCTTATGTCAATAATAAAATAAAAAGCCGTGAAAAATTAAAAAGCCCATCATAATTTCATCCTCTAAAACAAAAAGTTTAGTCCAATTGAAATGCACTTTGAAGATTTTTATCTATTTTATTTGAATTATTATTTGGTGTTTTCAAAATTCTTTTATTAGTTTAGTATATTTTGAAAGGCATTGTTTCAATGAAAATGTTTCAACAATTTTTAAAAAAACATTTGTATTACTAAGAGTATTAAAGCAAAATATTTTGATCTAATGTTTGGCTGTAATATGAAAAACCATTGATATAAATGTGTATGATTTTACATAAAATTTTAGAAAACGTATCATGTTCATATCACAAAGATGAGTTCCCGTTAACTTAAAATTTTCTGAAGCATTTCTACTCTATCAACGCAATATTACTTTCTTATTAGATATTTAGCGAATGCTAATTTACTTAGTTTTAGAACGATTTACTCAAATATTTTTAATTCAAAGTTTGTCATAGAAATTAAATAAAAATACAATTTAATTATTTCGATGTCTTGAAAAACAAATAATAAAGCAAACATTTGAAAATTTGAGAAAAATGTTAGAAGCAAAAATATAAGAAATCAATACAATATTGTTGGTTCAAATATGAAATATTTTTAACAAATATTCATTTTGGAAAATTATTTGCAATCTTTTTAAAAATAATCCTAATTTTTTTGAAGATATGGTTTTTTGCTAAAAATATAATTTTCAATAACTGTTAAAATATCTGAAATTTTTTAATAATTCAGAAAAAGTATCGGGAAAACTAAAAGGATATTTGTCAAAGAAAATTCCATCACAACTTTAGAAAATGATAATTTATTTTATAGGGGACAAACACCATTAATAAAATTTTAAAATAATCTATATTTTACAAAAATTGTTTGTATATCAATAACATCAATGTTTCATTAAATCTGATTAAATGAAATAATATAATATATTCTAATATTTTGAAATATAATAATCACCTTTTATTGAAAGGAAATCTCATGCGCCATTGTTATGTTGCCTTTTATAAGTATTAATTCTAATCTGGAATCCTATCTGTAAAGTATGTCGATGCCATCTTATTATTATTCAATGTAAATTAGAATTTTTAAAAATATTACATTTTCTATTAAGAAATAATTTATTTCACTTTCTGAATTTTTTAATAGTTTTGAATGTCAGAATTAATTTTAATGTTAATAATGAAATTTCCTTTACTGCCTGATTATATTTTATTAAAAATAAATTAAGAGGCTTATAAAATTAATATTCTTAAGCAAAAGTTCTTGAATATTTTTATGTTCATTTAAATCATAATCTTTTGAAATTATAGTAATGCTATTATCTGATGTAGATATGACAGTACAAAATTGATAGAATTTTTATAAGTCAGATTGAAAAGTAGTTTAGTTTTTTTAAATGATATAATTAAAAATTTTATTCGATATTTATATGACAAATAAATTGAAATAATTGCAATAAATAACAAATATTTTTTCATTTTATATGAGAATTGTTGCATGCTGAAACTAAAAAGAATTCTCTCTATATAATTTAAATATTCTACTTACTTAAAAAAAAATGGCACAAGGCTTAACTCTTACATATTTATGAATATAAATGAATGAAATCAAGAACAAAATAATAAATAGCTTAACCCAAAAATATTCTAATAATTAACAAGTAACTTATTTAATTTATAGGAAAAATGTTTTATAGAACAAAGGGAAGTCATGATAGCACAATGACGTACCTAATAACAGTTGATAAGTTCAGCTTCATTAAATCTTGTGCAAAAAAATAATATTTATTCACTTACACTTAAATGAGGATACAATGATGGAAATTTCTTTTTTATTTTAGCTCCTTAAAAGAATATTCTGTAGGATACAGCTTACACAAGTTTGAAATTTTATAATGAACACACATTTACGTCACATTCAGATTTAATTTAGAAACAAGGTTTAAGGAAACATAGACCAGTGTAAAAGAAAAAGAAATAAGAACAAGAAAAATAAAAGGAAAAAGAAATTACCGAGCGCTTACAAAAATTAGATTTTAAGGAAAAAGCCTGGAAATACGAAATTCCAACATCACAAAGTTGAATACAATGCCTAACTGCTGAAAATTCGAACAACACTGATGTAAAACCAAAATAATACTTCTAGAAAGAAAACTTTAGAATAAAAAAAATTCCACCAGGAGATGATATGTAAAAAGCAAACGATATATAGAAAGCAGACGATATTATAATGTGTCATGAAAAAATGATGAAATCTTTTTGATGTGAAATTTATAATAATGTTCAGATTAAATATTTGTTTTAAAACATATAAAGTAAGAAATTTGTATTTAAATATATATATTTATTTAAATTTAAAAAAAAACTATAATTTAATTATATTTATAGAAATTTAAAATGTAAGAAATCATTCTCATTAATTATTTTGAAGAAATATTATGAATTCTAATTTGTAATTCATGATTAAAAAATTTGACATTTATGCAAGTTAATACATTTTTATTAAAACCATGTACAATAATTCAATATTTTAAAAGTTATCAATCTTTTTATTTTGTTTTTACAAATAATGAATTCTTAGTATGGAAGCTACAATAATATTTTTCCAAAGCTTCAAGAAACCGATTTTAATTGGTTTGTCATAGCATGATCTATCTTAAGACAGATATTAATTTAACTTAATTGTAAACATTTAAAAGGGATTAAAAACCATTAAAATCAGTATAAATGGTTGAAATAAATTGTTAAAATGAAGTCTACCGCAGTAAATGTTAGGAATCATTTAGCTTCTTGGATTTAGAACAAAGATTTCTTCATTATAAAGTCCTATTAATAATGCAAAACATATTATTCAAACTCGAAGTAAAATGCTAACACAATATTCTGTTATCCCCTTTTACCAATCTTAATTTCAATGTCGAGAGAAGATTATATGAAACTGTTCAGAAATTTTCAAAATCATCGTAAATTAATAGCTACTAAGAATCGTAAATTAATAGCTGCTATATGAAACCGTCATGTGAAAAGAACTGAAGATATAAAATCACCTTTTTAAAGAGCACTTGAAAATAGCAGATGTTAAAAGTGATTGTACAAACAGTTGAATATTGGTATGCATGAATCAAACAATTGATATATATATAGTTGACTTTTTAATGATAGAGCACATTATAGTCTGATGAATATTTTGGTATGATTGTCTTTCGAGTGCCACATTTTTTCGACTAGGTAAATTCTTCATTTTAGCTATTGAGTCAAAGCTATATTGTATGAATTCCTAAACTCTGAGTTTTCCCAGTTGAAAAAATGCAATGTATTCGAAAAACAATTTGCGTTTTATTCTTCATTTAATTATTTATAATTAAAAATTGAAAATATTTTTGTACGGAGAGGGGAAAAATTTGTGTGAAAATATCTTAGTTTTCATTCCAGACTAAAATTAATCTCCAATAATATTTTTAACAATATATTTATGCTAAATATAATAAAAAAGTATTTAATAGTTTTCGCTAATCATCAATTTTTAAATTTTTATCTATGTTACTCTCTTTGATCACTATACAAAATTTCATTTATATATATGTTATGTTCATATTGTGTGTGCTATGATGTGATAAAACAGTGATCCAGATTTTAAAATAGTGACAGGGCATTAACAATTTGGGAGCTAGAAATCTGGTAAAAGTTTACTATCGGGTACATCTTGATTCTTTGGTGACTTTTTTGACGCCGAGATATGAATAACACGATGGCCGCTACACAAAAGCTATAAAAAATATGGTTACACGAAATTAAAATTTATCACCAAACCAATGGGTACCCTATTCTATACCGAACCCAGAAATCTTTAAAAGCAGAAGAAATAAAGTATGAGCAAAAATAAAAAAGTAAATAAAAAATGTTTATGAAACTAATAAGTATCATCGTATTCAAACAATAAAATTTTTTTACTAAGGTTGATTTTTGGTATGCTTTTTGTACTTAAATTTATATACATTATTAAAATTATATTACACTTTATATTATGAAAATTTCATTGAATTAATTTTCATATAATAATTATAAAATACAAGAATGTTATTAATGGATATAAAAAAATTAGGGAAGTAATCAAATCATTTTTCAATTTAAAGTAAGAAAAAATTGCAACAGAAACTCAGCATAATTATTGTTTCATGCAACAATAATTATAAACTCAGCAACAATAATTCTCAGATAAATAAACTCAGCAACAATAATTTATAATTATTGTTAAATAAACTCAGCAACTCAGCAACAATAATTTATAATTATTGTTTATAATAATTTATTATAATTATTGTTTCAAGCAACAATAATTATGCTGAGTTTATAATTATTGTTGCTTGAAATTTATAATTTCAAGCAACAATAATTATAAACTCAGCAACAATAATCCTCAGATAAATAAACTCAGCAACAATAATTTATAATTATTGTTTCAACCTTTTTAAAGAGCACTTGAAAATAGCAGATGTTAAAAGTGATTGTACAAACAGTTGAATATTGGTATGCATGAATCAAACAATTGATATATATAGTTGACTTTTTAATGATAGAGCACATTATAGCCTGATGAATATTTTGGTATGATTGTCACTCGAGTGCCACATTCTTTCTGATGACCAATAAAACAGTAATTTTAAAACAGTAACATTCAGGCATGGTAATTCAATAACAAAACTTTCTAACGATGATATTTGTAATTTATCTAAAAAAAATATACATCTTCATATGAAAGTAGCCAAAAATATGTGCATATAATTTACAACTTCAATTTAAAAAACAAATTTTGAAGTAAAATTAAGTATAGATAGGACGCGTAGTAAATGTTTGTATAAGTAGCATTATTTAAATTGAATTGATATTAACCGAATACTTATGTAAAACGATAATTAAAAAGGAGGAAAAATAATCCTCTTTATAATATTTATCTAATGTAAGGTTTGGTATTAAGGAAAACATTTTTGATGATTTAAGTTTTTTATTTAATATAATATTTGATGACATTATGTAATGTACTTAAAATAATATTAGTTTAATTAAATTAATGAAAATGTGGTATTTTTAGTCAAACATTATTACATGATGACCAATAAAACAGTAATTTTGAAATTAGATTAATGCAATTTATTATTATAAACATTTATAAGATGTCGGTTTACAATAAAATTCAAATAATTTTAATGCGAATTTAATATTTTTCTAATTTGATAGTAGTGATGTGCTATGCTTCTTTGTATAGATAGAAAAACGTTTTTGAGCTATGATAACATGATAATTCGTCATTATAAAATTGTAACTGATTTTTATCGTTTATTTTATTTAATATGAGAAACAATAAAAAACGATTTTTTTTTTTTTGCATTTAACTAATGTAAGAATATGGTAAAAAAGATAAATAAAAAGGAGGCTTGCAGGATATTACTTTTTGTGGTGAGGTTCATGGTTTCATACATGCTTTCGTTTCTCTCTTCAATATTTGTGGTGTTTTAGAAACCACTCCAAGACTCAATTAGCCACTATAAGCTTACTGTCTAATTACTCTTCGTGAGCAATAATGACCGTCTAGTTAAATCTATTTTAAATATTATAGATTTCTTCGACATTCTATTTAAACTAATTTTTTTTGTGACTTACTTCAGTATTCTACGTTATAAACTAAGAAGGCATCTACATGTTTTGTCTTTAGCTGAGCAGTACATGAGTACAATTTTCTCCTACGACATGGGTTCTTTTAGGGACTCAAATTCACTTTTAGCTGTTGATTATGAATGAATTAATGTTTACTCACTAAAAGCGGCCATAAAAAAAAAGATAGATAAATTTATTTGTATCACAATTTTTCAATGCTTTAAATTGAATTCAATTTCTTCCCATTTGATAAATCTAAGCTGGAGTGAAATATTTAATTCTTAGAATCTAAGAATTTTTCTCAGTCTGTTCGAATTAATAACATAGATTTGACAGCACAACATTTTAAAATTTTGTTGCTTCAATTTTTTGCACTTTCTTTATTTTCAAGATTTTGAGAGTTGACTTCAGTATTCCCTACTTGAACTCTATGTATTTTTCTTTCTTTTTGAAGTCCTCGACTCATTGATCCATGAAAAGAATTTATCGTAAAAACCTTTTAAATACATATTTTTATATAACTGTTATTTCTCTTACGCAATTTTTTATTAAGAATTAACTTATGTTTTTTTTCCGTAAAATACTTTGGATATTTTAATTACTTGATAATTATTTATGTTTGGATTTGATAAATTGTGTTCCAATAATTTTAGTATTAATCAACGTGAAGACGCGAATTGATATTTGACTAATTTCGAATTATAGTTAAGATGTTACAATGCGCTTTGATATACATTCGTAAATATTTAAATAGCTTTATCTTGTTCTTTGAAAATATAATTAAAATAATTTAACATTTATAAGTCATTATTTTTGATAATAAAAACAGAATCCACATAACTATTTAAAGTAAAGATTATTTCTAATAATAATTTTGGTTTATGTCTCCCGAAGGTAATCTTAAGCATTATATCTAATTCGACTGAGTCTTTAGTTTAAGGTGTTTTCCGAACTATGAAAACATCTAAATCTGAAGTGGGTATCGAAAGCATAAACTTACGAACTAAAAGTCAGAGATCTGATAAGAAATATTTGGCAATATATGCGAGATCATACAAGATATATACCTTAAAAGAAAATCATTAATTTTATACATTCAATGTTTATTCTCCTTCCCCCGCTGTGTTTAATTTTTTTGTTGTTTTTACTAATTTCCAAATTTAGTAGACGAGGTCCATGAGTTCACTCATGGATGAGGTCATGAGAAAATCAAAAACAAGCATAGGAGTCTTGTATAAGTCCTCAAGAGAAAATTCCAGGTACTCCAGAAAATGTATCGGTGCTGCCGGCTCATATTTGCAACTAGGTCAATTGTTTAATATTGTTAAATATCATGCACAGAAAGAATATGAGATATGTCATTGATTTTATTGCCAGTCTTCATCTACCGTTTTCTGTGTGGAATATATTTCTCCACAACATCACATTCTGGACAAGAAAAGAAAGACTCTTATTAGCTGTACTCCCCAAAAGCACAGACGCATTTATTTCATAATAAAAAAGAGCTGTGCTGTCGATAACGGCCTCAATTCCCAGATCAACGGTGCCAGAATCGAACTTTGCTGATGGCTTCAGTGTTTATTGGTTCCCAGGACAAACTTTCATAACGAGGCCACATCGATAACTCCTCCCCCTTACCTCTCTGCGCCCCTGCCATCCGCTGTCCGAGAACTGACCACACTATCCCGCAGAGGGATTCGAAGTGGTGGTCAGCTCATCAACACCCCCGGTCCGCAGGGACCACTGTTGACCTTTGTCGGCGGGGTTAGGCTTGTCACTGGTGCTTATTGGAGCACGTCAAACATTGGACGTCATATTAGGACTAGTACAACTGGGTAGTTAGTGATAATCGAGTGAAGCCACCTTTCTAGTACACCCTAGGGAGGTACGTGAAAGTGTGGGTCACAGAGTAGAAAAAAATTGGGTGACCTCGGAGAATGATGAAAATAAATTTTATACAGGAAAGCTTAAACTTTTATTCTATTTAAAAAAAAAAAAGATTATTTTTCATTTTCTGCTAAATTTCCATTAAACTAAAAAGTTATACAAAATTTCTTTTATGACTCTGATGATTTCATACCCAAACTTCTAGAAATGCGAATGATGATACATGATATTTAACGAATGTTAGCGTTTATTTCTATTTTAAAGTGTTTATATATATATATATATATATATATAAATATATATATATATAATATATATATATATATATATATATATATATATATATATATATATATATATATATATATATATATATATATATATATATATATATATATATATATATATATATATATATACATATTACTTGATACCAATGATAAAATAACGTTATTTAATGGAAACTTTTTGGCAATATTCAAACATCCCATATGCATTTTCATTATGTAATATTTTAAATATATAACCATTACATTAAGTAAACGTAACTTAGTCACATGATAGTCATTATATAATATTACGTGCTTGAATAATCTAAATAAGTGTAATATAGATTACACTTAAAATTCACGCACATTTTGTCTAACATTGCTTTTATAATGCATGCATGTGCTATTTAGGGTTTATGAATATAACATAATATAGTTGCACTAAATAACATACATATGCATAACAGAGCCTAAATTTACCATTTTCTATCCAGATATTATATTACATTAACTTAATTACTCTCTCTTTGCATTATAGTACATTCCTTGTGTAAAAGAAATTAAATTCTTATATAAGTTAATAGAAAAGTAACTTTATTTACAGGGGATTAAAATATTGATACAATTCATAAATTAAAAAAAGTAAAAGGTTTTAAGATTCTCTCAATAATGTTAATTTTATATAAAATTTAATTAAAATACATAATTTTCTGGGGTTTTTTTTTTTTTTTTTTAAGAAAAAACATTTTTTTGGCAAAAATAAATTATAGAATAAATAAATACGTGGTTTATAAAATGAAGAAAATTTATCCGGGGTTTGTACACTGTGTGTGATATCAGATTTTTTTCTTCAATATTTTGTATATCATCTCCTTAATTTATTGATCATAAAAAAAAAAAAAAAAAAAAAAAAAAACAATTATCGTAGGGGAACACTTTAAAAACGATATTTTAAAAGAGTCTTTATATTTTCATGTTTTTTTAATTTCCGTATTTACTGTTACCACTCTCATTTTTTCCCCTTATTTTCTAAATGTCTTATTTTGCTGTTATTAGAAATGTTTTCTGATTTCTTGATCATCTATTCTAATTTGAGTAGTTCAAATAAATTTTTTTATTCATTTTGAGAAAAATTTCTAGAAGTTTTTACTTTAATTTTTTAATTAATTAATAACATAATTTTTATTTTATATATTAATATATATAAAGTTAATGTTGTGTAATATTATATATTACTTTATTTATATAAAGCCTTGTTTATTTCACAATATACACATAAAATTATGTTTTATGTCCTTAAATGTGAATATAAAATTCATAAATGCATTTTCCATATTGTCACATTCTAAAAAATGAATTATGAAATAATAATTATTATCGTGTCAACAGCATTTTCCGATAGTGATAAAATTGCAAATGATTCAGTTCATTTTAAATTATTTTTATTATTGAAATTATTTTTTTATTATTGAGTCAGCGTACTTTATTAATAGATTTCATTTTGTTAACTTAAGCAACTATTTTTGTTTTAACTTAAACTTTTTAGAGCAATAAATTTTATAAATTTATATTATTTTATTGCTGAAAACAAATTTTAATTTACTGGATGTAGACTTGTTTTATGAATAAGGTAAGAATGAAAACATTGATTTTTGTTATATTTAAGTGACTTACTTAAGTTTTTGTACATATTTTTTATTTTTAAAGCAATTTTTAAATATTTAATCTAGTTTAGTGATTTATCACTGATACTTCACACCAATATATTGGTGAACACATTCCTAAGATATTGAAAATATTTTAGCATTTCCATTAAAAAAAATTATTATTTAGGAAAAAAAGTTAATCTAACATTTTTGTTGAAATCAGTTAACATTATTCTGAGTTGCTTTGATTGGATTTTATGTAATACTATTTTAACCATATAGTTAAATTATTGTATATTTATTTGGTTAGACTTTCCAACTTTAATAGGTTTCACTTTTTTATAATATGATTGATTAATTATTTAAATACAATAATATGATTGAATTAAAAATTTGATTGATTAATATTGTGTAGGTATTTCCTATTACTTAACATCACATACATATCATCCAATTTTAATTAATTTATTATATTATTGTATTTCTCAAATTAGAGAGAGAGAGAGAGAATGTGAAAATGCCTTTTTTTAAGCTATGAGATTCTTAAAAATCATTAGTTTCCCTTTATATGTATATTTTTTCTATATTTCTAAATTATTTAAATGTATATTAAATTTTAATGAAAACCAAATGTAATTAATGATTTATAAATAATAATTAGTAGATAATTTTGCAAGTAAGTCATACATTAATCAACTTTTGAAAAATTCTAATTGATTTTAATTGCATAGGCAAATTTAATTAAAAACACTGAGGAAAAAATATAAATGTAAAATTTACACTCAACTATTTTCAGAGTAACATTATTACCAAATTGATTAGAAAGGCACGGGCTTGGTTCATACAAATAGATATTCTATGAAATTATTAGAATCTCAAAATTTCTTAAGAATTAGTATTCAATATGATTTGCAGATGTTCTATAGCAAAGTTTAGATTGATATTCTTCAGAAAGCAAAGGACGAAATTCCGAATGACGACTTGGAAAATTATTATGTAATTCGAAAACGAGGGATGTATGCAAATATATCTAATTAAAATACATTAACCAACATTTTTCACAAAATGAATAAACGTATTTTTAATCTGCAAGTCAATATACATTTTGGTACATTATCTCAAACGTGAAACTTCAAAACATTCGATTGGTAAAAGTTATCATGATAAACAGATATTTTGATAGAACGGTGGTAATCAAAGTTCGGTTAAATAGAGCCGAAAAGGATTGTACAATTTTAAAATGTAAAGTTTATTCCCTTAATGAGTTATAATGTACCTTAAAATATTATCTAAATATGATATGATGTTTGACAATATTCCACATAAAGTATCATAAATTCACTAAGTTCCAAAATTTTCCTTTGTATCAAACCCTCGCTTGAGCAGTAAGCATTATGGTATAATGAGGTATAATGATTTATAAAGAGAAATTGCTTGATATTGAACACAAAAGTAATTATATGTTTAACTGACGTAAGCACTTGCAAATATAAATATTTTTCACTTGATAAATTTGGGGTATATTGTTTATGGAAGACTAAAAATCGTTCCACAAAAATTGCCATTGTTTAAGTTACTATGTAATGAAGCTACAGAAACAGAAAATTAGTTTGGTTTTGGCTTAGTATTATTGTAACCAGAAACAAGGGGGCTATAGATGTTATTTATTTCTTTATTGCATTTTATTTGAATTCACCTTTTAAATTTTGATACATTGCATGATAAAGAAGTTTTCAAGTTTGCATCATAAAACACACAAGTATGGTAAATTAATAGAAGAAATTTAAAGTTTTACCCACTTAAATTTGAACTCAAATTTTTAAGTGTCTTGGAATTCGGTCTGGATTTTGGAATCTCTTGAAAAAGAATTAGAAAAATAAAAAAAACAAAACAGAATTTAGTATCTTCTTACAAGTAGAAATGTACCGATATGGATTTTTTTAAATGTAATCTTATTATTATTTGCAAGCTCTGATTATTAGATGAGCACAAAAGCCAATAAATCAGAGATTCCAAAAAATAATAAACCTCAAATATTATATTTTAATATACATAATTCACAATATATTTTGATCATTTTTATAATTACAGCAACAAAATTTAGCACACATTTAAAAAAATATGGAAAATAAGCCTAGAAAGCCAAATTTAAACCTAATCAGCTTTTATTTCTGTACATTTCTTTCAATGCAGCTTGGACCCAAACTGTGGGTGCGATTTACTTAGTCCTTGTAATTAAAATATGGCAATTAAAAACTGAAAACAAACAAACCTAATGAAAATTGAAATATCTACTTATTTTATTTTGTAACTATGAGTTATTTTTTTTTTTTATCAAACAACAGTTTGTAATTGGTAATTAATGTTTTTAAATGATTTTAAATTCAAAAGTATCAGTTACTAAACCTATTTACAAAAGTAATTTTTCAGGAACTTTTTGTTTTAGCTCATTTACGAAATTATAATGTCTGTTCCACGAGAACACGATCCAGAATCATACCAGAGACTAAGAGACAGAAACCAACACTTAAAAATCTGTGAAATAATGCCTATTGAAGCAGAAGTACCTCTTTTCCTTCCCTGGCGGCTCACTTCGGCAGCATTCCGAAAATTACCCCTTTCTGGAGCACTGGGCCTCTCGAATCCGTGGAAACGTACCAGTACAGGAAAAGATATTAGGCCTCATAAGCCATAAATCAAAAACCCAACCCTTTCACCCGACCACCCCCTCCTTTTGCACTATTTCTCCGGGAAGAGATTCCGGGATAGAAAATAGACGAAAGGGGTTGGGTGGAATCGGGAACGTACCTGAGAGCAGGCCAGCAAATTTCAGACACGTCGAGAATCATTTGTATTCATGGGAAAGGTGGAATTATAATTACAATCCACCCTCATGATCTGTCCGTCCGTCTGTGCGTCTGGGCGCGTGTCCATCTGTTTTCTCCGTGGTAAATTGAATTATGCAACAGTGGCATGCTCTATCAATCGTTTGCTTGTGTTGCTCATCTCCCCACCACTAACCCCTCCACCCCTGCGAAACCCCTTTTCAATCTGGTGGGAAAGATGTTCGCGGAGGACATAGGATTGTGGCAATCAGGAGTTGGGATGGGGGAAAAAGGGGAATCGGGGGTGAGCCTGGAGTTCCATTCTTCTGGTAGCAAACGATTCCTCAAGCCCTGGTATCGTATGCGGTTATATGTTTATGTCTATCTCTTTTGTGTTGGGGGGAGGAATAGAAGAGTGAAGTTGAATTGTCTTTTGGAAAATTAAACTTTGCGGGCGATTGATGGGGTTTGGAGGAGACAATAATCCAGACGATAATAGAAAAATCTTGATTTAAAAACGGGGTGGAGATGATCGATAAGCAACAGGTTTTTATTATGCGATGCGGCCTATTTTTCAAATCTGATGTACTGATTTCTCTTGTAATTCGTACATTAAAAGTTATAGAAGAACATTTAAATGCACAAAAGTAATTTAATTGATACCATCATCATATTGAGAAGTGAGAATGAGTGAATATATACTTCGCAATAAAATTTTTGTGTTCTATTATTATATATATGTGTGTAATGTTGCACCTGAAGAAAGTTAATTGCTTTTCTGTGTGTGCGAATCAGTTTCACTCGTTCACTCTTAATTAGGAACTGAATAAAGTCACTGCCAATAAGGCTTTGCTTTTATTTATTTGTTTTCATATCATTTTTGTATTCTAACTTAAATGTTAACTTTATTTATTTAAGGTATTTTATGTATTTATTCTTTGAATTAATTACAAATGAGCATTTCCTTTGAATAATGGCAAATAAAAGCTTGGGAATTAACAAATTATTTCCATTAAATATAAATACTTGTGTGCTTTCAAATGATATATATTTAATATTCATTATGAAATTTGCTAATTAAAGTTACACACACATATATATATATATATATATATATATATATATATATATATATATATATATATATATATATATATGTATGTATGCATGTGTATGTGTATGTGTGTGTGTGTGTGTGTGTCAGAGAGAAAGAGAGATGGAGATTAAGATAAAGAAAGAAGAATGTGTTTCGTTTTAGTTTTCAATTTATAAATACATTTTTAATAAAAAAATTCAAAAATTTCAAAGTTTTAGATTAAAACCATTTTTTATATAAATTTTAATATAAATATTACAGTATATTAACGACAAGAATAAATAGAATAAAGTTTTTTTTTATTTTTACATGTCAACTTAAAATTGTTTCACATTTTTTATTAATACCACAGATATTCGGTTTCATACCTCATGTTTGTTGTCATTTTCCGACTTTTTTTTTAATTATTCTTTGAGTTTACCCAAATGTTTCTAATAATTTTTAATCTTATTTATTTTTACAAACATGTCATGGGAAAATTATAAATGATTTACTATTTTTACTATTTAAGGCTCGCACATACCAGTTCTTAGAGCACGGTTTTCTGAGTGAATGTTTCTGGGTTCTGTCGAACTCTTTGAATGCTATATGCATACTTGAAGTAATAAGTGCTTGAGAATTTTCTAGAGTTTCTTTTCTTACAACTTTTGAATATTGGCGATTATCAGTGTGAAAAATTTTTATGAAAATCTATGTTTCTATGTCTAGCCAATTGATAACGGATAGATTAGTATCCCTAAATTTGAAAAAGTCGGTCCCGGGTTCGAATCCTGGGTCAGGCATGGAGGTTCTTTTCACTTTTTATGTGTGTGTTTCTTTTATCAATCACTTTTGCGGCGAAGATGGAACACCCACTGGTTGCTCCACTTTATAAGATGTCATTCCATTCCATCCTTGTAGCGTTGAATAGGCATATCTTAAAGTAGAGCAGGGCATTAGAAAAAAATATTTCTGCGTCTTCACTGACTAGTTATATTAAAATTTCACTTTGATACCCTCTTCCCTAATCGTCCCAGATAAGAATTATTTTTTCCCTTTTAGTGTCTTAAGAAAGACTTATTTATTTATTTATTTTACTTAAATAAGGCTATTTTTACTTAAACTTTGTATATATAGCTAATTTTCATTTCATCTTTGCGTAGAAAAGACTTTTCAAAGCAAGCTTGAATACTTTGTATAGCTATCTTAAATACATTTTCTAAGCAGTTTTTATGCCTTTTAATTTTCTCCTTCCAATATAGTCCTTAACAAGTTTTAAATTTTCTGTTATTATTTGAACGATTTCAGGAAGATTTTTTTGTACTTATTGAAGAGTTTAATGGAAAACAAATGCTTTAAATTAAAGATTTTATTTGTGAAATTATATTCTGTATTATTTATTACTCATAAAAATGACACTGATACATTTTAGACCATTCCTCTTTTTTGTTTTCTGATATTCTCATTTGACAGGTACTTTAAGGATAAATATATTTCCGAAAAAATTATTGACTTTACTAATGCATACAAGAATTTTTGCTTTCACATAAGTAAATAAGTAAAAATCGCTGCGTTTAACAGATAAACGATAAACTTTTTTACGCATTTTCATTTTCTCTGCTTAATACATACATATATACATACATACATACATACATATATATATATATATATGTACATATATATATATATATATATATATATATATATGTATATATATATATGTATATATATATATATATATATATGTATATATACATATATATATGTATATATATATATATATATATATATATATATATATATATATACATATATATATGTATAAATATATGTACACACATATATATACATATATATATGTATAAATATATGTACACACACATATATATATATATACATATATACATTTATATATGTATGTATATGTGTGTGGATGTGTGTGTGCGTGCGTGAGTGTGTGTGTGTGTATTCCTTTCCAACGCAGACGATAATTGAGTTCCACGGTTACCAACTGTAGAAATTTCAATTTCATTCGGACTGTTTGAACTGTTGCTGCATAGAAAGAGAAAAAAAAATGGGGAGTCAGCTAGAATTTTACTCCGGTTGGTTGGTTGGTTGATTTGTTTTTATGGCGCAAGGTCCAGATAAGGACAAGATGCGCCATAGAATTTTACTCCATAGTTGAGAATGGAGCAAACAGTACATTGCCCCAGAACAGTATATTTTTGTAAGTAAAATGCTTACCGAGTATGGATTCTGAATTTCTGGCAGTGTATGAACCACGTGCAACATCACGTCCAGCTATTGTGAAACGATGCCAGCAGTTTGAAGACGGTCACACAGGCTTAACCGATTCGGAAAGCCAAGGAAGGCCAACGACTTCAGTAAGCACATCGGATATGGTGAAGCTGGTGAAAGGTATTGTTCTCACAAATCACAGAATAAGTGTCGCACATATATCGCTGCAGCTAGAAATTAATTTTCATTTCATCCTCCGTTACCAACTGGATTATCGAGAATTGTGTGATGGATTCCTCATTCTTTGAGTTCCGAATGCAAAGGAGCAAGGTTTCCAGCTTCCTTGAAATTCCTTCAACGTTATTCTGTGGAAGGTAATAATTTCTTAATCCCCATCATTACGGGTGATGAGACATGGCTGCATCACTTTCACTCAAGAAATGAAGCACGTGTCGTTGGAATGGAGACACACATCATTGTCTGTGAGAACAAAATCCAAAGTTCCCACACCAGCTGGTAAAGTCATGGTTATAGTTTTTTTCGATTGTGAAGGAGTTATTGTTGTTGTTACTTTTGACAGTTGGACAAGCCAAGCTTGCTTTGCTTTGGCTATGCAAATTTAAGTCAGTAGGGTGCGTCCATCAAGGAGTTGCCTACACTGAGTTTATGTAAAAAGGCCCAATCATGAATGCTATACTGCGAAACTCTTAGAGGTTTGCACAAAACTGTGAAAAATAAGTGACGTGGTAAGTTAAGTAAAGGATTTGTCCTCTTGGACGACAATGCAAGACATCACAAGACACGCAAATCAACGAATGCACTTTGAAGTTTTAAATGGAAGGTCTGAAAGTATCCACTGGACAGTCCCGATACTTCATCCTGAGATTTTCATGTGTTTGGTAAGGTTAAAGAATATTTAGACACTAGGACAATTTTCCAACAAAGACCATTTTCATACAGCTATTCGAAGCCGGCTCGAGACCAAGGAGCGATTATCTATCGTCAGAGCATCCAGCGATTAGTGCTACCCTTCGAAAAATGTCTCCAGCGACTATGTAGAGAAATAGTGTGTTGTATACGTATCATATTGTATTATCGTGCCCTTCTCAGAAAAACATTTTTTAATTTACATCGTTCAAGTGCAACGTTCTTTTTGAATATAAGTTTATCTTCCTCTTTTTTTAAGTGTTCATTCAAACAATTTTGCTTATTATTAAATAAAAAATTTTCCTTACCTTTTAGACAAGGATTCCTATGAACAAAACTAATTGTTTTTTCCTTTTTATAGAAAAATTTTAAATCAAGTTTAATTGTTAATAAGCGTGTTAAAAATTCCATGCTTGTTCTTCACACACAAGTATTAATATATTTCTCTATATCAATAAAAGATATATCTCTTACAGTAATGTCTTTCTGTTAGATATATTCTGTGCGAAATAAAATAAAAACCTTTGCTTCTTGAAAAAATTTCCAGTTTTGCTTCAAATCTTCATTTATATTATCTCTTTTTCCATAAATTTGCTGAATTTAGTTAAAAAAAAGTTTAAATTTGCTAAAAACATTTTAAGTACTGAGGGATTTTTATTTATATTCTTTACGTAGTAAGTAATACGATAGAATCGTTGTTAAATACTAAAGTTAAAAATTATTTTCAAAAAGAATTACTTCAGTGTTTATTGTGCAACTTTAGTATTGTGTTGTTTTAAATATTCGTTTACCTCCAAATTTTAGCTATTATTACCTGAATCAAATTTTAACTCAAAAATACAAGAATAAATAATTTGATTTTTCAATAAAAATTCCCCTTATTTTTAAATACTTTTAGATATTCCTAATGAAAAGTATTATTTTAAAAATAAAGCATACACATCTTTCACACAATTTATTTCGACGAGGTCCAAGGCACAAATTTAGTATTCACAGTTTTAAACAGGTTGAAATATAGGCATAAAATAGAATTTTGTGGAAACTTAAAGGGTAGATTGCGATGTAGACGTGCAGCAGACTGTACATAATGTTTAACAGATTTTGAATACTCCCCCATCACGAAATGCCCGGGAATTTTAAAACATGGTTAGATAACGAAGCCATACCAGAGCTGGCATCCTCCTCTCCACATCTACGCCTCACCAGTGGAAGGACTGTGAATGTCACATATTAGCGTGGTCGCGTACCCATTCCACAATGCTCCAGCAACCCAATGAGAAAAATCTTTCAGTTATAAGATTAATGCGATATGTACAGATCGTCTAATACAACATATTAGACATTTTGTGACAGATTCAACTACAAACGCTTTTCTGAGGTTCAATGTTCGGTCTGAACAAGGTCCACTCAACTAACTATTCAACACATAAGTGGCTCGATTAAACTGAGTGTCAAGCATACTTAGGAACTAAACTTTGGGTGTTTCACGTTTGGCTGATCACCAACTGGAACATATGCTTCGCCCTCGGGCACCCTCGGTCATGAATTTAGATATAGGTACTATAAGCTTTGGCCCTCTTGGGCGACTGAGCTTAATTTTGTTATGGTCTTAGATGGCCAAGTTTTAATGCTATACATCATAAATCATTTAAGAGACTACTTTAAGATTTACAAAAAAATTTTCAGTTATTATTTCACCGAAAAGAAATTTTAAATTAGATTTTTATTTAATTAATAATTGACGAAATTATTTATGTTTTTTTTTCAAAATTATTTTTGAATAATGTAATTTCCATGTTGATCCTTAGATAAAAATCATATCTTTTAATATTAAAAGTCTCTCGTTCCAAATTTAAACGACAAAATCAACAATTTTGACTAATAATAACCAGTTTTAAAATATCTATAAATTTATTCATTTCATTCAGAAAGGAAACATTATGAATAGTGGCAAAACAAAACAAACAGCAGTGTTAATGTTCGTATTGAAACATCGAGGGGATTCATTTCCTAATAAAACAGAGCTTATTGTGAAGCGAGTTGTTCCAAAACAGTCTCTTTCCGATTAGCTGCTATCATCCCCCTTGGCGATCTTTTTCCTTGTTCAATATTCAATGTTATTATTCCTTGGCGACCTATCAATTATATTCGTTACATCTTTGTCAACAATAATTTTTGTAATGGCGTCGTTTAGTTTGAGACCAGTAAAGGAACTTCTCGCCACAATGAATAATGCATTTCGGGGAAATATGGAAAGAGTTTTCGACTTTGGCTTATTTCAAATTCCGGTTTCCGAAAGGTACAAAGAGCTCTCAAGGGAGAGCGTGAAAGTGTTAATGGAAATCAAAAGCAACATCAAACGATATTTTTCGAATTGATTACTAACTGTTAACTGCGTCGCAAATTGTCTAGTTAGCGCTGTTCAAAATCGTTTTCAAATACCATTTCGATGCCATATTCATTAAGAATTTCCCGGAAAGAGAATGTTCCATTTCGAATACCAAGTCTCTTTGAAAATTTAGAATTTGATTATTTGCATTATTTTAAGAATATCAAGAAGGTATATGTCAACATAAGCAATTTGTTGCAAATTTAAATGAAACTTTTTAGGGTAATAGTTGTTGAAAAATATTTATATAACTGACTTAGAACAACTTCTGAATTTAAAATTTTATATTTTTTGATTATATAATAAACGTTTTAAATTAAGTATAAAGTAATAATCTGTTTAACAACTGCGCATTAAAATTGAATTAATTTTTTCTCTAGACAAAAATGGCAAAATTGATGTTAACATGTAAGTAACAGATAAATTTTTTGACTCGTTGTTCCATTTCTCGTTACTCGTTGTTCCATTTTGACTCGTTGTTCCATTTCTAAATTTGTGCTAATTTAAGCACAAATTTAGAAATGGAACAACGTATTAAAGTTATAGAAAAGGAAAATTTGTTACAAAATCCTATGCCAAAATTTGAAACAAGAATTTAAGCGAACAAAAATTTAAGGAACATTATTGCTCGTAAATTACTAGAATTACGAATTAATAACAACACACAAATGAGATTATATTTAAATTTATGAATACCAATTACATATTAAATGTAACACTTTACTATTGCAGTGTTTCATTTACTGTGACAAACAAACAACTTTGAGTCAGGGGTAAGACCATATTCCTTTGTATAGATTACTGAAATCAATTTATGTATGTGTTTTAAATTTATTTTATGTTTAGTAATGGCGAATGACTATTATATTTCTATTTTGTATACATATTTATGAAATAGAAGTTCAAAAATTTTCTAGATTAGATAACGTTTGCTAACATTGTCCACAGAAGATTCAAGCAAAATTTATTTTCATTGTGTAAAATTTCGGACGAAATAGTTTTATAAAATGGATAAATTTTATTGAAACTGTCATTGGTTTGGTTAGAAAAAACCATATACATATATATTCGAAGGATATTGTTTAAGAAATGGAAATTAAATGCTGCTAGTTTCTACAAATTTTGAATATAATATTTTCAAACATAAAATATGTTCTCATAGAAAAATTTCAGACCATACATGCACATCTATGAATTAGAAAATGATGAATTTCGGAATATGAAGTACGTTATTTTTTGTGTCTGTATCCGTTTGGAATGAATAATCTGTTACACTGTATATTTATGATTAAGTTAAAAAGAATAGAAATTGAAATCGCTGTTAGTTATAGCAAACTTTCCCTATATATGCGATTAAATTGGATTAACTATAAATGTGACTAAATATGAAATATGTTGTAGTTGGTGATTAAAAGTTGAAGAAATAGAAATAGAACGCTAAGAATTCTCCAAGAAACTAATTTCTCAAGTAAAATTATATTCATTGAAAAACTTCTCAAATACGAATTATGAAACGTAAATATTAAAAGCGCTTTTTATTTTTAGATTTTTTAGGCAAGAATATTTTATTTTGTTTATCTGGAACTTATATGTATAGAAAATACGAATCACTCATTAATAAAAGGCGATAGAAACATTACATATGTAACAAATAAATGAAAACTAGATATCAATTTTTGACCTTAAAATGTTGAAGTTTTTGGGAAAACTTAATTTTTTTGCATTTGAGCTTAATCGATTTAATCTGTGATATGAAATTGGAATCAAATCGAAGAACTGTGGAACATAAGCTAGCCCACTGACTGACTTGAGATCAGAAGTAAAAGGAAAACAGCTCCTTAATTCAATAAAGATGGTTGTTTGCAACAGATAAATAACTGTTTTGTCAATGTTATTTGTATTTTATTTCACAAAATAGCGAATGAAGTGTTCTGGGTTATAAAAAATGTGATGATTAAAACAAAACATTATGCAAATTCTAATTTATGAAATAATTTGTAAAGTAAAATAAGCTGATTCTACATTAATGTGTGTGTGTGTGTGTGTGTGTGTGTGTGTGTGTGTGTGTGTGTGTGTGTGTGTGTGTGTGTGTGTGTGTGTGTGTGTAGAAATCAACTTTACATGGTATGCTCCCCATAAGCAGGCATAATGACAGTTAAATGCAATCCATGTTTTCCAGTGTTTCTAAGTTGGTATTATTCCCGATGAGTATTAAAAAAAATACATTCGTAAATTTTGCTTTGACGAGCATTTTTCGCAATTTTCCAACATTCTTTTCTTTCAGAACATTTACAAAGAACTTTTTCATTTATTTTATTTCTTTTAAAGGAATCAGACGTCGGGTATCGAATATAAATAAAAGATTTCGTGTAATTCGAAGAAAAAAGGAAGCTACGAAGAGAAAGGAAGAAAACGAAAAAAAAAAAAAGAAAGAAAGGAAGAAAAATAATTCGAGTTGTGTAAGATCTCGCAATGCCCCGCGGGGTGACGAGGGTACAATGATGAGGATGATAACGACGAAACAAAGAAAAATTGTTACGGAGAAAGAAGGGAAAGGAAGAGGGAGGAATTCCGGAAAAAGAAAAGCGTACAAAAACAAAAACGGGATCTGGAAAAGATGCACATCCCAAAGAAGGTCGGAGGAAAGAGAAAGCGAGAGAAAGGCTTGCGGGAAGTGGCGTAATTGGCGGCAGACACATCCTCTGTGGACCAACATCAAAGGAAGATTTCCGCGTTTTGACGACATTAAGAAAAGGTGGTGGGAGGACTGGTGCAGGACAAGTGCACGAGGCCTAATGAGCGAGACAATGAAAAGAGGCGCGGGCACCCCCATCGCACCTGACGCTCTTTTGAAGACCGATTTAATTATTTCGAGCTCGCGCCTCCCTTGCACAGCGCCCCGGGCGCCCTTGCGTTTTAGTATGCAGCGGTAAGCGAGAAGAAATTATGCATCTCTTGTTGATGACGTATTAAAAGGGATCGGGTGGGAGGGATGGCGACCCGGTGGTAGAAAGGACACAACGGGTACACAATTTGGAGCTAGGTGTGGTGAGTCGGGGAGGTGGGTATTTTTTATCCCAAAAAAAATCTACCCAGTGCGAAGTCACTTAATTCGATTGGCGCTTTTCGGTTGAATACTTCGCCCGGTATAACCCGAGGTCTTGGATTTTGTGTAGTCGCGTAGGTGGGATCAAAGTGAAAATAATAAAACTGCGATTAATGTATTCTCTTGTATTCTTTCACACAATCACACTTGGTGTCTTTTCGCTATTTCCTCCTCCATATAATTGAATTTTCATGATTTTTTTCCCTCTTGAACCACCTATTCAACAATCAAAAAATATGTGCATGCTTAGAAACAATTCAAGAAAAATTTCTGGTATTCTAAATTTCTAATTCCTCATACGCATTCTAAATTTTAACCAGTTTCGCTGATTACTATGCACATGCGCAGTCGTGTATAACTCCACCCATTATGAGAATTTCGCGAATCATCATTAAATATATCTATAAAATTTGAATCTAGGTATTTTGACTCTATACTAGGAATAGTCAAATAAAACTTGTCTATTGTAAGCGAAATTTCAGTATACAAATGTTACGATTCTGTGAATTGGAATAATCTAAAAAGTTGCCACAGTTTTTAAATCATTTTCAAGACTTGTGAAGCATTTATCATTTCTTATACGATTTCGTTAAATTCTGGTTAACTGGTATTTTCAGAAATTTAAGTATCCATCAGTTGTTAAATATTTATGAAAATTTAAATGAATTATGAAAGATTATCAGATTTTGATTTGTTCTAACATTTGATTCAATTCACTGTTTGTTGATTGAATCTAATGTTGATTGAGTGAATGAAAAATACATTTTCTTCTATCCATTCTCTTTGTTGAAAATTAATGCATTAAAATAATAATTAACTCTATTTAGACACTGGAGCAGTATTTAGTCCTAATGAGATCCATAGAAAAGTCAGTAAATGATTAGTAAGTTAATAGAAGAGTTTCTAAGTAATTAATTACTTAATAAGAAGAATCTTTATTTAGTAAGGAGAGATCCTAAATGATCAATAAAACAAAAAGGATTCTGCCAAATAAAATCAAAAAGTTTATATGAAAATTTATAAAAAATAAGTTAAATTTAAAGCTAAGTACTTGATTATAGTTAATATAATTTAATAATTATAAATTATTAATTACATTAATTTCTCACCTTAATTTGTTTTATTTTAGCTGAAAATTTATGCCTGAATAAATTTATTGCCAAATAGCAAACGAATCAGAGGAATTTGAATCATTGGATCAAAATGTTTTAATTTCAGCGGTACGCATTTAAAGATATTTATAAAAAATCAAACTGTCAAAACTAAAAAAATCTCCAAATAATTCAAGTTTTTGCAGCTTAGATATTATTATTCTCTATGCAAAATATATGGGACTCTACATGAAAATGCAACATGTTGTATTAGATGACATGAGTATAATTTATGAAGTTATGCTCCTAAAAAAACAACAAAGCTGGATATATGTTAATTGATTAAAATTATTTCTTGTAAATTTACCTACATTTAAGTACAAATACTAAACACAGTTGTACGAAATTAGAGGTGAAACCCATGTTTTTTCTTAACCGAGAGCCTTGGGGTGCGAAGCGTATGTCCGATAAAGTGATCAGCCAAACGCGAAACCGCCAGTGTTAAGTTAGCGCACCACTACGCCCCCTGGCTTTTTAGACATAAATACTACTTATTAAATTTGGTAAAATAAAACAAAGTGATCCAGTGATTATGGCCCATTATTTATAGTAACACAAACTCATTCTGTTATGTTTTTCTGTTGTCTAGTAAAAAGATGTACATAGTTTAATTAATTAAACACGTTCATATTTACTCTAAATGCATGTAATACTCATTAAGTTTAATAAAGTATGTTTTATTGTATCTTCTTTTCGTCAAGTATCTCTCAGGCTTTGTAATCTGAGTGATTAGTAAACTAACCTTCATTTCATCAGTTCGCAGATTCAGTATCTCCCTTGTTATTGGCTGCTTATAATGATTTGGGCTGACAGATGGATGAGTGGTTAGAGTTCCTGACTCCTGAGCTGTGGGTCTCAGGTTCGAATACCAATTCCGGCATGGATGTTATTTTCTCTCTGTAATGCTCATTCCTTTCTTCTGAGATGTTGTATGAATGTGGCCATATTTACAAATATTTCGCAATATATTCCTAAATGCATATCGATGGCTGAGTGGTTAGCGTTCCTGACTATTTAACTGTGGGTCCCTGATTCAAATTCCTGTTCGGGTATGGATGATACTTTCAGTCTCTGTCGTTTTTTCTGTGATGATGTATGAATGTGGCCTACACTATAAACTGGTTTGTGGTGGTATGGTGTTGGTAATGCTACTCTCCTCCGTGACTTGGTACACAGGTGCCCAATGGGAAACGACAAATGAGTAACAGCTTTTGACGTTGTTCTGGGTAAGGGTCAGTCACCCAGTGTTCATCATTATTATGAAAAGTAATGATTTGGAATTTACTTTCAATTATAATCAGTTTCATTAATTTAATTTTTAATTACAATAATAACAGTTATTTATAATAAATTTCTTTATATCTAAACATAAACATTGCTTATTACGTTTAATAAAATAAGAATATGATATAAAAATTATTTTAATGAAATATGAATACAATTAATTATGTACTTCTCTTACTAAATACTGGAGACAAATTAATATTATATAAGAGTATTAACTAAACTTATTATTTCCTACTTATTTATACGTAGATATATGTATTTATTAAATTTAAAAATTAAATATGCATTAATATGATAGATTGCTTATGAAAATGTGAATACATCATTTAAGGAAATTTACAGGGCTACCCACATAAAAGGATTTTAAAGTTTTTTGCTCTTTTTACATACGAGGGTTAGTATAAGCGAAACTTACAATTTAAAATAGATTTTGAATCTTTATTAATATCTACGCCAGGGAAAAGAATTGAAAATACACACTGTTGAAATGAAATTATTTAGTTGTTTGTAAGAATCTAATAAAAGAGAAACAGATTAAAAAAATACAGAAATTCTCGAAAAAATATTTCGTATAAAAGTAATTAAATGAAGGAGTTAATCTTTGTGATATTAATATAGAATTTTGCTTAATACCCATAAGTTTCATGGATTCTCTTTAAAGTTTAAGTAAATAAAATCGAAGAAATCTCTCACAAAACAACCTTATATATTCATGCTATCCATTTCATGACATTAACATGTAACACTTTTAGTGATAACATATTTTAACTCCAATTACTACTATGGCATTGCCATTTTTTTCCCATTCTTTCATCAACCATAAAAAATCACAATATATTTTGAGTATGAGAGTATATCTATAATCAAACTTTTTATGAGAATTTTACATTACTAGGTGTTATAATTTATTTATAAAAAAAAAGATATGGCAAAATATTCTTTACGATATACAATGAAAGTTTTAGCTTTCTTCATCAATTTAACTCTAGAGTCGGAGAACATGACCCAAATTTACTGGTGCAAACCAAGGTCCTTCTCCCCGCATTTCTTAACTGTGATGTTCAACTAACCTTCATGAAGAAAAGATTGAGTTCCTTATTGTTGTCTTTAACTATCAATCATGCCTCCATATTTTCTTTTTCAGTTATATACTTGAAGGTTAAACTATTAATCATTGATTTTTGATAGCTTTTTTTTTTTTTACTCTCTCATAAGCGATGGTATCTTATCATTATAGAAATATATCGCCCATTTAGTATTTAGTTACCATTAATTAAATTGACAAATTTTTTCTGAAATTAAATATAAATCATTGCACTCATACCTTACACATTCTTAAATAAATTTTAAAGGACTCGTTTAAGATAGAAAAGCGCTCATTTAAATTTATGTTTATTTCTTATGCTGGAAAGTCCATAAAAGTTTAGCAACTTACTGATAAGGTGAGTTATAAAATTTTAATTATTAACTAAACTATAAATACAATTAAACTCTTAATAAATATAAAATTATAAGAAATACATGCTTATAATTTTTTAATAAAAAATCACCTTTAACGCTATTTTATATAGAAATTATTATTTAATACCTATAATTATTAATAAAATAATTATATAATTATTTATATTTGCAAATAAATTATATTAAATAATTATTTCTATCTGCAGGTACAAAATACAAACTGAATCAATTAGGCTTGCATTAAATTATATTTTAGAAGTGGGTGATAGGAGTTAATTTTAAATATTATGAACTTTTTTTTTTATAATATATATACAATTTGACTTACTTTGTTGTATAAAAATTGCTATTCAAATATAAATTATATTTTTCTAAAAATTATATTGAGTTTTACATATTTTTATGTGTTATAATGATAAATTTTATAAAATTACATTTGCTATTTTGTACTATGTTAAGTTTTTCTTAAGGCAGCAATTAGTTGGTATAATAATAAATACTATACAAGGGGTGGCTAAACTGCTGCTCGCGAGCCAAATGCGCGTCTTTGAAGGATTATTTGTGACTCTCGATAAAAAATACCCGAGTTCACATTTCATTTTTGTCTTATTATATTTTAAAAAATTCTTGTCATTCGGTATGTGTTTCAAGATATCTTTTAAATTACTGACAACAAATATAAAAGACTAAGTGCAACTTTGTGACAATTTTCCTTTCCATCCAAGTTAAAAATGATATGACTCATCGAAAACTGCAGGAACAATCTTAAACAGTAACTTAGTCGTCCGTAATCGAATGGAAGCAGAATAAGAGAAGCAATTGGCAAGTTTTGTACTAGAAATCGTAAAAAACAGAAAAGTCTGTTTCTTATCCTCTTCAATGATAACAGACTATAAAAATAATATTCCTTCTCTTCTAAAAAATTTCATTCTATGCCAGTCAAACCGATTATTTTTTCGGCCTCTGCAATAATGTATAACGGGGTTTGTGAATTGAAAACTTAACGTGAAATTTATATATTGAGGAATTTATTATTTATTATTGTATTTTTATGGTTTATATTATTTTGTCATTAAGAAGAGAATGAAGGAAGAGCTGAATAAATTTTAGTGTCAGAAATATTTTCTTCCATTCACAAAAGTAGAAAAGTATGGCATTGAGAAATAATCTTTTGAGTAGCAGTGCTATTCTCAGCACACGTTGTAGCTTGTCGCTCATTATCTGTCTTTGAGAAGGTTTCAATGATTGCCTGAAGGATTTAGAAAAAAGGTCTAGGGAGAAAATATTTGGTGAAAGCAGAAGCCGCTGTGGTCTGGTTTAGTAGAGTGTCGCTCTCATTATTAAGTCCTGGCTAAACCAAAGATTCATCGCGTCCATTAAACTCGGCTGGGTTCTGTAATATAAGTTTTGGCCATAAGGTATTCCAAATGAAACGATACTTCTTGGGGTAGCGGGATATGTGTTAAAGATTGCTTTATTTTGTCCCCACTTCTAAATTACTAAGGCTATTACCTTTCCAAAGAATTTTTCACTTCAACAATAGAACCTACTCATGACTAGGTGCAAAGCAATATGATAGTTCGGATTTAGAAAAAAGGTCAAGGGAGAAAATATTTGGTGAAAGCAGAAGCCGCTGTGGTCTGGTTTAGTAGAGTGTCGCTCTCATTATTAAGTCCTGGCTAAACCAAAGATTCATCGCGTCCATTAAACTAGGCTGGGTTCTGTAATATAAGTTTTGGGCATAAGGTATTCCAAATGAAACGATACTTCTTGGGGTAGCGGGATATGTGTGGAAGATTGCTTTATTTTGTCCCCACTTCTAAATTACTAAGGCTATTACCTTTCCAAAGAATCTTTCACCTAAACAATAGAATCTACTCATGACTAGGTGCAAAGCAATATGATAGTTCGGATTTAGAAAAAAGGTCAAGGGAGAAAATATTTGGTGAAAGCAGAAGCCGCTGTGGTCTGGTTTAGTAGAGTGTCGCTCTCATTATTAAGTCCTGGCTAAACCAAAGATTCATCGTGTCCATTAAACTCGGCTGTAATATAAGTTTTGAGCGTAAGGTATTCCAAATGAAACGATACTTCTTGGGGTAGCGGGATATGTGTGGAAGATTGCTTTATTTCGTCCCCACTTCTAAATTACTAAGGCTATTACCTTTCCAAAGAATCTTTCACCTAAACAATAGAATCTACTCATGACTAGGTGCAAAGCAATATGATAGTTTGGATTTAGAAAAAAGGTCAAGGGAGAAAATATTTGGTGAAAGCAGAAACCGCTGTGGTCTGGTTTAGTAGAGTGTCGCTCTCATTATTAAGTCCTGGCTAAACCAAAGATTCATCGCGTCCATTAAACTCGGCTGGGTTCTGTAATATAAGTTTTGGGCGTAAGGTATTCCAAATGAAACGATACTTCTTGGGGTAGCGGGATATGTGTTAAAGATTGCTTTATTTTGTCCCCACTTCTAAATTACTAAGGCTATTACCTTTCCAAAGAATTTTTCACTTCAACAATAGAACCTACTCATGACTAGGTGCAAAGCAATATGATAGTTCGGATTTAGAAAAAAGGTCAAGGGGGAAAATATTTGGTGAAAGCAGAAGCCGCTGTGGTCTGGTTTAGTAGAGTGTCGCTCTCATTATTAAGTCCTGGCTAAACCAAAGATTCATCGCGTCCATTAAACTGGCTGGGTTCTGTAATATAAGTTTTGGGCATAAGGTATTCCAAATGAAACGATACTTCTTGGGGTAGCGGGATATGTGTGGAAGATTGCTTTATTTTGTCCCAACTTCTAAATTACTAAGGTTATTACCTTTCCAAAGAATCTTTCACCTAAACAATAGAATCTACTCATGACTAGGTGCAAAGCAATATGATAGTTCGGATTTAGAAAAAAGGTCAAGGGAGAAAATATTTGGTGAAAGCAAAAGCCGCTGTGGTCTGGTTTAGTAGAGTGTCGCTCTCATTATTAAGTCCTGGCTAAACCAAAGATTCATCGCGTCCATTAAACTCGGCTGGGTTCTGTAATATAAGTTTTGGGCGTAAGGTATTCCAAATGAAACGATACTTCTTGGGGTAGCGGGATATGTGTTAAAGATTGCTTTATTTTGTCCACACTTCTAAATTACTAAGGCTAGTACCTTTCCAAAGAATCTTTCACCTAAACAATAGAATCTACTCATGACTAGGTGCAAAGCAATATGATAGTTCGGATTTAGAAAAAAGGTCAAGGGAGAAAATATTTGGTGAAAGCAGAAGCCGCTGTGGTCTGGTTTAGTAGAGTGTCGCTCTCATTATTAAGTCCTGGCTAAACCAAAGATTCATCGTGTCCATTAAACTCGGCTGTAATATGAGTTTTGAGCGTAAGGTATTCCAAATGAAACGATACTTCTTGGGGTAGCGGGATATGTGTGGAAGATTGCTTTATTTTGTCCCCACTTCTAAATTACTAAGGCTATTACCTTTCCAAAGAATCTTTCACCTAAACAATAGAATCTACTCATGACTAGGTGCAAAGCAATATGATAGTTTGGATTTAGAAAAAAGGTCAAGGGAGAAAATATTTGGTGAAAGCAGAAGCCGCTGTGGTCTGGTTTAGTAGAGTGTCGCTCTCATTATTAAGTCCTGGCTAAACCAAAGATTCATCGCGTCCATTAAACTCGGCTGGGTTCTGTAATATAAGTTTTGGGCGTAAGGTATTCCAAATGAAACGATACTTCTTGGGGTAGCGGGATATGTGTTAAAGATTGCTTTATTTTGTCCCCACTTCTAAATTACTAAGGCTATTACCTTTCCAAAGAATTTTTCACTTCAACAATAGAACCTACTCATGACTAGGTGCAAAGCAATATGATAGTTCGGATTTAGTAAAAAGTTCTAGGGAGAAAATATTTGGTGAAAGCAGAAGCCGCTGTGGTCTGGTTTAGTAGAGTGTCGCTCTCATTATTAAGTCCTGGCTAAACCAAAGATTCATCGTGTCCATTAAACTCGGCTGGGTTCTGTAATATAAGTTTTGGGCGTAAGGTATTCCAAATGAAACGACACTTCTTGGGTAGCGGGATATGTGTTGAAGATTGCTTTATTTTGTCCACACTTCTAAATTACTAAGGCTTTCAAAAGAATCTTTCACCTAAACAATAGAATCTACTCATGACTAGGTGCAAAGCAATAGGATAGTTCTCACTTGGTGATAGTTCAGCTCAAACTGGATATAATGCATACATTTCAATTTATTGTTGTTAATGTTAGTGATAACTTTATAAACTAAATGTTTATTTTACTAACTATTTGATGTCTTAAATTAAAACAACTGATACATTTTTCCCAAAAGAGCAAATGCATTTGTTAAAAAAATATTTCAAAGAGTATCATAAATCAAAACCACTTTAAAATTATTTATAATTCCATTCCTTAAAAAAGAATTTTTCGTTTTTTATTCTCCTACTTAAAAATACTAGAGAATGCTAAAAATGAGAAAGTAATTTATGTTGTTTTGCAAATTAAATTAAATTTCAAAGCTTCAATTAAAATCATTCTTTTAATCATTAAATATTTAAAAACCTTCCGGTTTCTGTAAAATGGTTTGGCTGTTTTATTTTGTTCTAATGGTTGAGCCAGATTTTGAATAGTTATTTATTTCAGATGAAAAACTGTAGAGAAGACTAGAATATATGTGTGCTAATTCACTCTATATTTTTTATTTAATCTTTTATCTATTTGTTAGGAAATAATACACATAATAATATTATATTGATACTTGCAATACAACAGCAGTTGTTTCTGGCATAGATAAATGTTTAGCTGCTAGCAAACTAGATTTTCTACTTACAATAAAAGTCGTTTATCTACAATTTTTATTTCACTTATGCTAACAAAATATTCTGAGCATTTTTTATATGTAAAGAATTAGACATTCAAAGACAGGTTGTCAGAGTGAAAAGACTCGTTTTAAATGACTGTCATCAGACTTAATGTGTCCTCTTCTGACCTCTCCCTTTAATGTAGTAATTGCTATAATTCATATTCATGAAATATGGAACTATTTCCTTACTTAGAAACAACAAGAAAATTAAAGTTGTCGAATCAAAATAAGAAATGCTCAGCTTCAAAATCTAATAAAAGACACCATTACCACAAACAAATATAAAACATACCCAACAGTAATAAAAAACATAAATAAAGTGCTTCATTGTGAAAGAAAACTAATATAACTCAGCATCATATAATAATAAAAGTAATTCTAATTAAATTCTGAACACTAATGTATGTAATAAAAGTAAAATGAAGGACTAAAATAATAAAAAAAATTCAAGGAAAAAAAAGCTTTAATAGCGTCTAGCAGCTATGTGAAATGAAGGATTAAACATATAAAAATTTCAAACGATTCTTATATAAATTTTAAATGAATTAAAATGCTTGAAACTATTTCTTATAAGCCCTAAATTCAATCAAAATTCATAAGAAATCTAAAACGGCGTTAAAAAAACATGATTTACACACGCCTTTTGTATTTTCTTGAAATGAGTACAAACAGTAAACACCAATTTGTTATGGCGCTAGAAAAACTTATGACAATAGTTATCGTTCATAGTTCTGGTGTAAATCATGCCTTTAAAGTTTCAGAGTACTAAAAATCTTTTGATGTCTCTTCTGTTTCATTCATTTTCTATTAGACAGTTGGAACACAAATCTAGATGTCTTGATGAACATGAGATGAGTACAAATCTTTTTCAATATAGATTTTATGTCCTTTGGATTCTATTTAGTTAGTACACATTTCCTCCTAAATTCAATCCTTCATTCATTCATACATTCAGCTCTTCAGATCTGGCAATATGCTTATAGTCACTTTTAATACCTTAATTTGGGATTGTGTGATGATACGGATAAGTCAATTCTATCACAATTTTCATGATATTGAATTGCAACTTATATTCCATCGTTATATCTCAAGACAGAAAGAGTAGATCAAGTCATGCTAATTTAAGAGATGAGGAAAATAATTACATCGATAGAATAATAGAGGCCTTTATATGAATTTAATACGACTTTAGCAAACAATTATATTCCACAATAAACGCATAAAGTTTTAATTAAATATGCAATAAAACAAAAGCAATTGAATCACAAAATATTACAGGTATATGTACTTAAAAGATACCTAACAAAAATGAACATACTATTTAAAGGCCGAGTTGGTTTTCGAATGATTATCGCTTTTCTCTTCAGTTCAATAGTTCCTTGGAATTGAATTCCACCTTGGATTTGGATGTTTGTTATGGTTTGGAATTAGTTCAAACCATGGATCCAATTCTAATTAACCTTTCGTGTACAAAAACTGATCGCAGACGACAAAACAAACGATCTAACTAACCAAACCAATATTTAAAAATTGTGGTAGTCTTCTTAAATGTCCTAATAAAAAAATTAGAAGTAGACCAGCTTTGACAAATTATGTTTTCTTTGTAGTGCATATGGCTTAGGTTCAAGTTCAAATAAAACTCAATGCTATTCTTAAAGAATTAAGTGTGACAGGGGCATCATGGATAGGTTAAATCATGGATAAGAAAAATAATATCACCAACTTCAGAAGGTATTTGGTTCATTACACTACAACGCTGAAATTTATCGTACTGAGAGAATCTATAGATGGTAAAAAAATTTTTAATTTCTTAAATGTCCCTCCATTCACTGGATAAGATGTCAATTTTATCTCATTAACGTAATCATGTAGCAACAGTTGGCTGAATTTATGATCTTCAACAAGCTGAAACAGACAAATAATTTGGCTCAGTTTGTTAGTCACTTTCTATGGTTACTTTTTTCATATGAGAATTAATGTGTTTGGGACCAATATTGCAAAAAGAATCCAAAACTTCTATAAAAAACCAAAGATGAAAACAAATCCACCCATTGTTGAACTGAAGACTAAACCCCTAATTAATTAACTAACACCCCGTCAAACAAGCACATGAAGTTGTAATGTAACAAAACATGTCAACATTGAATCATTCAATAATTTTAATTTTATTTCTAAAATTGTCAGAATATTTCGATTTTTTTACGAATAGAGATTTAGTATGTGAAATCATGTTACTTGAGGAATGTACTCTGAAAACTATAAAACTCTAAATTGTTGATACAAATTTTCTTAAGGTAAAAGATTATGTAAATATGCATAGTTAGAAAAATCAACGCAATGCTCTAGAATATTTACCTAACTAATATTTTTTATATTTCCTTCACGCATTTTAAACGCTGGAACTGAAGTTGATAAAAATTGGAATTGATGTTGATAAATAGCGGAGGTAACCTCAAGTGGATGGTATCAGTATTTACTGAAGTTTTAAATAACCATTGTAAGTCCTGATTAATTATATTAAAAAACTCCCCCAAGATTTAATTAGTGGAGTTTAGAAATACTTTAATGAAGTTACCAAAGTAATAAATTGTCAACCATTTTATGTAAAATATTTCTGAAAATTCCTATGCTTAAGCGTAGGAAATAGTTTAAACACTCTATTCAATTATATACCAATAGAACTGCAATTTGTCTATATAAATTACAATTTTAAAAATGAGAAATATGCATCTAATACATATATTTCAACTTTCTATCTGCTGCCTACCCTGTCCAGTGGTCAGAGTACCTGAAGGCGGATAGAGAGATCCTTTGTTCGAGTCCCAGTTAGGGCATGGATGTACTTTCTCTTTCTGTCTATCCTATCTCTATCCTTTCCTTGTATGAATGGGCTGTGGATGATTGCCTCCTCTATAAACTGGTACCTATGGCATGCGTGTACTGAGGAAGTCGGACTCCACACCAAAATATGGTTCAATTGGAAAAGTGGAGCAGCACTCTTTATATTGCCAGTCTAGTTGGGAAAAGACAACAACAACAACTTTCTATCTCCTTAAATAAACTATCTCCTTGAAAAAATCAAGTATGACACTGACAAAGGATTGATTCTTAAAACTCTCAGTTGAATGACAGCCCATATGGAGGCCAAGGTCTTACAGTATTTATATGTGTTTCCTCAACTGAATGCTCTGGGTTTTGCGAAGCATATGCTTAAGTTAGGTGACCATCCTAACTTGAAAAACCCAGTGTTTTAGTTCCCAAGCATGCTTGGTACTCAATTTTATTGACCCACTGAAAAGATGAAGTGCTGAGTCGACCTGGCCTAATCCCGGGATCGGGTTTCGGACCTGTGAAGTGGGAACAGGAAGAGCTACCACTACGCTACCAGAGACTTTGATTCTTTAAATAGATATTCTAAATAATTCAGTGAGAAAAATATTTGGTTAAAGGCATAAAGAAACCTCATCATTGAATTTGACCACATGGCATAATATATAACTTTTACAAATATAGTTTTGAAGAGAATATTTAAATTTAATGAATTGTTTCTCAAAGATAGCATTCTAAATGAAATAAAAATTTTCATAAATATATTATTAAAAATAAAAGATAAACAATCGCAATATATATAATTTTAATTAAGGATTTACTTAAAAAATTACAAATTTCTGTTTAAAATTAATAATGTATTTTGACAATCACAAGCCGCTCCCAATAGATTAATAGCTAATTGTTGGAAAGCTTAGAATATACATCTTAAGTTCTTCTGACCTTTGATTGATTGTTTCCTAAAAGCAATATTTTTTTAAAAATTCTAATCTTGAAAAATCATAATGGGTCACGTTTTGATTAAAAAGCTTTATTTGAGAAATTTTGTAGGAAACATAATATTTATCTAAATCTTATGATTTATTTTAGAAAAGGTCGTAAGGTTATAAGATCATGGTATGTAGCATTTGAGTACCAATTCCAATTTGTAACTCACATACAGATATTTAATTTGCAGCTGAAGACCTCCTAAAATCTCAATTTGTGATTAGTATTTTTGAACTGCATAGTGGTTGATGTTAATTTCCATTAAAATTTAAAGTACTGTTTAAAAAAAAGACATTGAATAGTACATATTTAGTTGATCAATCATCTTTTTTTTCAAATTTTAGACATTATATACGGGAAACAGAAAAACCATAGGCTATTAAATTGCTATTGTGTAATATCATAATGGCCCCATGTAAGATACATGATCGATGTCTGGCCTTGACTTCAGAAACAACTTCTTATATACCTTGAAATATTTTCGCTTGTCGAAAGAAAGAAAATCCCGTAGATTTCGATTATGGGACTTTCTTCTTCATGGGGTTTTGGGACATTCTTTGGCTTTATTTGACTAATTATGGAACTTTCTTCTTTTAAAAATGTCCCAAGTGACACCGACAAAAAATAATCCAAGGAGTAAAGAGAAAGTCCCTTTCCTGTGTTTTGTAGTGGCGTTGGTTCAGGTTTTGAATCTCTGCCAGAGCGTTTCACTCATAGACTGAAAGTCTCTTTAATTCTGCCAGAGCTTTTCATTCACAGACTGAAACTCTCTAATTCTGCCAGAGCGTGTCACTCACAGACTGAAACTCTCTTTAGTTCTGTCAGAGCGTTTCACTCACAGACTAAAACTCTCTGACTGAAACTCTCTATAATTCTGCCAGAGCGTTTCATTCACAGACTGCAACTCTCTTTAATTCTGCCAGAGCGTTTCACTCACAGACTAAAACTCTCTTTAATTCTGACAGAGCGTTTCATTCACAGACTAAAACTCTCTTTAATTCTGCCAGAGCGTTTCGCTCACAGACTGAAACTCTCTTTAAATCTGACAGAGCATATCATTCAGACTGAATTTTTCTTTAATTCTGACAGAATTCTCTTTAATTCACAGACTGGAAACTCTTTTCAATTTAAAATATTTATTGTTCTAGTCTATTATGAATAATTTTATGCATATTTCATGTTTCTTGAATATTCTATTTATTTATCTTTTTAACCTAACTGTGTAATTATTCAATCTTCGTGACAGTAAAATCATATAAAAAATATGTGTGTGTTATTTAATGGTAATATTTCCAAAATCTTTTCATATCATCAAATATGCAATAAATTGCATTTAAAATATAGGAAAACGACATCCACATTTTTAGAGCTAAAAACGTCATCCTTGTAATTGGACGAAATATAAAGAATTAAAGTTATAATCTATTTTTCATGCATATATTAAAAGAAAATTCGATATCATCATAATATATACAAACTATTACACACTATTTTTCATCGCGTAGTCACTGTAGCTTGACTATTTTTATTTAATTCAAGCATATTAATAATGTATTTAAATAATTTAACAGATGATGTGTGTCTATTTCTCTTTATGTAAATTATTTAAAAATAATTTTATAACAATAAATGAATTAATGTAATGGAAATATCCGCACTGGTGGATGTTTTAGTTAGTTAAAAGTACATTTTTAAATAAATGTTAGCAACACTGACATTTTAATGAATTAGATTAACCTAAGGAATGATATAAACAGAGAAAATCACAAATTTCATTTTATAAAATTAATAATATATATGCTGTCTAGAGAATATATTCAATTTTAATGTAAATTGTTAGGAATAAAATATCCTTCCATTGACACAATAAACAGGTTAATCAATTCTGATATTTTTAATTTTGTGAATCCGTCAATGAAGACAAGAGATTACAATATTTATAACATGAAATGCGATAAACAAATCATAAATAACTAAAAATAAAAGTTGCTATGTCAGAAACTCGGAAAGCGCTTATAACAAATCGAATCTCTTGCAAAACGGAGGATACGTGATTCTATTTTAAATGTGAACGCGACTTTATTCTAGTTTTAAGTAATTCATTAATTAATCTTTGTTTCCTCAGCCGGGAGCAATTGAAATTCGTGTAAATATATACTTACCGTTGAAATTATTCGTGTTTACTGAACCAGGGAATTTACACACAAATGAAATTTTTTTCTCTTATAAGTTGGAGACAATATTATTTCGTTTGTTTATGTATGAGGATTTATTGAATATTCAATTATAGTTTATTTTATTGTCCCCATTTATGAATGCGTTTTAATTGCCAAATGAAAATGCTAAGCTTAGTCTTGTCTATAAATTTTTTAAAATTTTGAACCATGGTCATTTGATGTGATTGACGCCCGAGCTGTCCCAATTTTAGACATCTATGAATTTCTGAGAAAAAAAACAAACGAATTCCAAATTCTTTTAAAAATAATTTTGTGCTATGATAAAGTAACAAGTTCGATACCAAAGCTGGCACACTCTTCATTCCATATTAATGCAATGAATGTTAGTGTTTTAGCAATTGGACACTAGAGACCATATTTTGTGAAAATTAATTTACACCTATATTAATTGCTTAAATATGGTATTATTAATTCATAATGTAGGTAAATGGCATTCTTTTTTTAAATAGTATAGTTATTAAATTTTTCTAGAAAGAATATTTATTTTAGAAACTAGCACACACATGATACACTTTATTTCTCTTCAAATAAAAATATTAATAAGTTCTTTTAATATGTTTCACTGAACAAAGTAGTTTTATTTTCTAATTTGTTATACATACATGAAATTATATTAACAAGGGAAAATATACAAATTCATATAATAGGAAATCAACAAATTTCAGGCCTAATTTATTTTAAAAATTCATTTTGTATACTATTTTTCAACACCATTAATTTATCACTTAAATCTGAAACTGGTGCAAATTTAGTTATAAAACTGATAATAGTAAAATAGTGATAAAAAATTACTGTAAAAAATGTCAAGAAAATAAGTTCATCAATAAATTTAAACTTGATTTAGCATTTTTTAAAATTTAGATATTTTATGTCATTTAATGTCTCATAAATATTCCATGACTACTCATAGAATGGGTAGTATTAATCGTAAGTACAATAAGAGTTTATATTGATGATTTTAACTGTAAGTAAAAGATTTTATTTTACAAATGTCAAACATAAGTGCTTAAGCCATTAGTTCACGAGCCATAAAATACTTCTTGACTTGACAACAAAATACTTGACAATTACTGTGAAAATGCGGTATAATTATTTAAATATGCTTAAAGATCATTGATTGCTTATAGTCAAACACACACACACACATTTTAAGAAATATTACCCTAAATTGTGTTTGACTCTAAACAACCAATGATTATAATCTATAAAGATGGCAAGCAATCATGTCCCGTCAGTCCTCTAAATAGAGCAAATGCAGTTTATCTTCGCTAACTAGAAACAGTTCTCTCCTCCCTTAGAATTTCCCAATTACTAAGAACAGTTAGGCAATATTTAAATGAGTAGTTCAATTAAAACATAAATCTCCAAAATAACAATATCATCTTCAAACTGAAACAAAATCAAGTTTCTGATGAGGCAAAGGACTCATTTCACCATTTTCTAATTAATGTTTCAATTAAGTGTATCTCAACTTAACAATGAATATTCTGAATTCAAATACTGAAATATTTTGTTTGGCAGTCCGAATTCCTAAATCAGCGAAATATCGTACAACAGTTTGAAATCAAACTCGTGGATAAAATAAAAACACTATTTTGGGAATTTTATTATTAAATTATTATTTCTTTGCGAACTAAAGAAGTTGTGCTCTAAGTTTCAAATCTGTCAAATAACTAGAGGTAGACACAAGAAATCTTCCTTTAAAAAAATTTATAAAGTCACAAATTCTGGATTTAAATACTTATAAATCAATTAATTAATACTTTGGAAAAAAATTGTATCAGAAATGGCTTTTAAGATATCAAATTACGCTTAGAAAGAACTCTAATTTTAATAAAAAAAATTGGCAGAAATTCTCACAAACGTGATTATTTTTAATAACTTTGTCTTGAAATAGATAATTTTCTCTTAAGAATATTCAAATTAATTATCAAGCAAAATTTCTAGAGCTCACTTTACACACACAATTCAATTTTTTTGCCTCATTTTATTAAACAACCATCATAATTTTTGTATACATTTGAAATACAATAAATACAACAAAGTATTTAATATAAAAATATATCATCTAAAAATTTTATTTTCCAGTCTGGAAAATCTATTCCTGGTGGAAAAAAATACCTAACTAGAATAGTTTAACAGTTGTCAATCAAAGTGTTATTTTTTTTCTCCTAAAAATTGAGGTCTTAAATGAACTTAAAGAGTTCGAGAAGGCATTTTGAATTACCAAAGAGTTTTATATTTCATATATTGAATAATTATTCGTAAAGCTCTCGTATTTTCCATAGATATCTTCAATCTAAAAATAAATATTTAAATGTGGAAAGAAATAATCCGTTGTCTTTTTCCTTATTTTATTTACTGTTCCTGAAAATGGTGCTCCCTAAAAATAACCCAAGTGAAGCAACGTTTTCCTGGGAGACAGAGAAGCTATGCACCAAATTTCAAATCTTGAATAGCTAAAAAGGAAATCTTTCCATGATAAAAATAGAGATCAAACTTTTATAACGCGACACGCAAGAAATTAAAATTTGAGAAAAATTAATTTCATGTAAAGATTTAAAACCCTAAATTTAGCAAAATATCAATGTTAAAAATTCACAGGATTCCGGAAAAAAAAATTTTTTTTCTTGTAGACTTCTGCATTTTACTGGTTAAAGAGGCAGTTATTTAGATAACAAAAAAATATGTCTAATTTATTTGAAAAACATTATTCCCATAGGAACATATAACACACAAACAATACTAACTCCAGTAGCTTAAAATATTTAATTAGTATTTTTGCTTAGTTATCTTAATAGAATATTTTTTCTTATCCCTACATTAATGCTATAGAAATTGAAAAAATGAATAAATAAGTAAAAATAATAATGGAATAAGGAAAGAAATAAAAATTTGTAGCAGTTTTTAGCAGTGATAAAAATGATAAAATTATTATGCCACAATCAACCTGCAAATTTCAAAAGATAGTGGAAGGTAAATACCATATAATGACAAATCTATATAATATTAGTTTTTTTTTTAAATATTTTCTTTTTAAACGCCAACGTGTCATGCCTTGTTATCATTCAATCTCAAGTAAGCAAGGGTTAGCTGTTAAAGTAAATAAGCATATTTCAAACTAAATCATTCATAAAAAAGTTAAAAAAGGTATTAAGCATAACATTACCTTTTTGATAGAAAAAAAAACAATAATATAAATGGACCGCTAAAGAAATAGCTCTTTCTGCGAAATAAGACAATAATTATATAATAGCCATCTCGCCAAATGGCACGGTAATTTGGCGACACCCGTCATCGCTGCCATGATCACGTTATGAGATGGGGATAAAAGTAGGCTGTATCGTACACTCTCCTCCGATTCACTGAGTCACGATTACTGCCTCAGTCACGATTTTTTACAAACTAGGAACAAAAAATTTCCGATCAGATAGGAAACAACGATCAGGGGGTGTGGAGGAAACTCATCTCTTCAGATGATAAACAGTTGCAGTTAAGGGGGTGGGAGGGTCAGTTTGTATCACCTGTCGGAGTAGTGTCAGTGAACATGCGTTGTTTCAGTAGATTAGAATCTTCAGCCGACGGTGAAATGGTGGTAAAAAAAAAAGAAGACCCTGTTTTTTGTAGAAAATGTTAGTTACAAAAAAAAAAGTGGGGTGGTGAGCACTATGACAGCTACAAATTTGTTATCCAGCCGATATAAGCATCAGTAATTTATAAAGAAGGAATTTTTAATATTTTTTTTCCAAAATGTTTTGAAATGGAGAAGTATCAGATTACGGAAATCATTTATTAATAAAGAATGTATAAAAAGGGTGCCTGGTATGGCACATTTAAAAGTGCTCTTCCATTGACAAAAAATTTAAAAAATGATCCGGATCTAAAGTAAAAAAAAATGTTTGTAGGATTAAAATAGAAGTGATTGTAAATTTTTTACTCGTATTAATCAAATGATAAATAAAATCGAAATTGGTTCTACTTAATTAAACAAAATATTATCAGTTATTTAAATAAGCTTATTAGCAGCTCTAAATTTCAAATTATCAATATCAATCAAAAGTCTTAAATGATCCAGTATAAAATATTATGAAAAATTATAAATATAAGAAAATCTTATTAAGAACTACATTATTTATAAGTCTCATTTTTTTCAGTATTAAGTAATTTCTTCAAAGTATTTTGTAAGCACATTTAATAAAATATTATTTTTAATTTAAGATCTCATTAGTATATTTGAATTATAATCAGTATTTCTTCATCGTAATTTCATACTTTGATATTTCCAATTTATGTTTTCCAACTTATAATTTCTTCACAGTTTCAAAATTGGGACAGAAATAATTGTAAAATATAAATATTAGCTACGATATAGATTCATTTTATTTTGTTTAAAATCAATAGAAAGTAATGAAAATATTTTTATATAAAATTCAAAATTAATTTAATTTCCCGGGATTAAAAATGGTTTAATAAAAGAAGATGCTTAGTGAAATATATTTATAAGAAATAAAAGCTAATTTATTTCTACCACTTAAAGTCTACTAATTCAATAAAATAATAAAGCTTAAATAAATTCAGATAAAATGAAATATTTTGATTCAAATAAATCACACAAGCTTTTCATCCATAAATATTTTTATGTACCCAAAACTATTCTTAAATTAAATAAAATTAAAAAGAATTTAAGAATTAAATTAAAAGAATTTAAGAACTAAGTTAAAATAATTTTGGTTTTTATTTACACAATGAATTAATAACTTTATAACATTTTCATATGTATCATGTAAAAAAAATGTAATGAATTAAATAAAATGAAAATTTACTATATTCATAGATAAATATTCTAACATCAATAACTATAAAAACATAAGATTTGATTCACCTTAAAAAACGAATGAATTCTTTAATATAATTAAGGTAAAACTAATATATCTTTTAGTTTAGAAAATTATTTTTAAAATATAATTAATTTTATTCACATTTTTAAGCAGTCGAAATTGAAAATATCAATAGGATTTTGCATATAAATAAAATGATTGATGTAAAATGTTCCATTATGCTTAACATTTTATTTTTAACAAATTTTACAAAATAGTCAAATTCAAATACTTGAAAGATCCGAGTGTATTTTAAAGAAACATGTTTCTCTCTACTTTCAGAAGATTAATAACAAGATCTTCGGAGATCAAAGAAACAACTAAAAACACTGAATAGTATTTTATCAAGTCGATTTTTTCTTATCAAAAAACTTTACATAATTTTATAAGTGATTGACATTTGCTAGTTCCGCATTATTAATCAATAGTTAAAGTAGCCTTCATGCAAAATTTAAATGACTTACCAGTTTGCATTGATAATGGTTTTGTTGGCTCAGAATTGTAAGAGCAATTTTATTTCCATGTCATCACTGATTAATAACTGTGAAACTAAACGATTAGTTATGATATCTTAAACTTACTTTTAAAAATTACCGGTTCTCTTGATCACAGTAAAACAAATATGAGCACTTGTCATAAAATATATCATTTAAAAAAGGGGTTTTAAATGTTTTTTTATAGATTTAATTCATTATAAAAGCGTAATTTTTAAAAATTTACAAGTTATCAACATTTAAGTGATTTAAAAGCTTTTTAAAAAATTTTTCCAATAAAATTGAATGATTTTATTTTCAAAATAAATTTTTTATTCAACATACATTTCGAATAGTTCTCTCAATTTCTAAATAATGAATTTATCAATTATTTATACAGCATTCATTAAATAATATAAAAAGTTGTTTTAATTTTAATGCAAAAAGGAAAATTACAAATTTTCAAAATAACTTCTTAATCATTATCCTGAGCACCTGGTGCTCAGGAACGTATGTCTATATCTATGATCATTTAATTTTATCAGTTTTGATCAATATCCAGTTTTACCGGAAAACTATCCTTCTGTAGAGCTTTTTAACCCAGATTTCTTTAAAATTAACGAAACTTATTCAAATAGTTCCAATGTCAATGACTTAGATATTAATATAAATATTATAAATTAGCAACTGAATTTTAAAAGCATGAGTGAACAAAGAGTAGATTTTAAAATTGCTAATTTTATTAATTGGTACCCTAACTCTTCTACATAAATGCATTTCTTTTAACATTATTACCCATCGCAAATTCAGATCTTATAGATTTAATTTTAATTTTTATAATATCGTAAAACCACAATCATATTCTTATAACAATTTAATTAGAAATTTAATTTCTATTAATTTTTATTTTGATGAATGTTTCATCAAACTAAAAATGAAATAATTTTTGCTTCCAAATTTTGTAAATTAATTTTGTTCTAAATTTTTGCAGTTGATAATTTGCATTTTTTGGTTACGGAACTTTGATCCTTAACCTCTTTCTGGAGTGATTTGTTAAGGATGTTATCTCTTTTTTAATCACCATTATAATAGCGGAACTATTTTATTAAGTTTTTGAAGATAAAGTGTATCTTACTTCGTAATTTTCTATGTGGTTTATTTAATTCTTGATTGAACTCGATTTTTTTCTTCGCCAACGTATTTCCCCTTTTTTTGCATGTTGCTCATGACAATTCATTTTAGAAGATTAAAGAAAATAAAAATTAGGAAATTATTATCATCACAATATATTAAATATTTAATCTCTATTTTAATAATTATAATTAAATATATACATTCTACTATTATTTTAAAATTTGTAATTTAGTGCTTACATAATTCTTTTATCTATTAATAAATTTAAAATTTTATTATCTGGTTGGAATCTTTAATATTATACTAATCTTAGAAATTACATTTTTATGGAATTTTCACTTTTATGTTTCTAAGCAAATAGATACGACTGATTATTCTATATTTTCATTAATTCTTATTCTATATTTTCAAAATTGCTTAATGATTGGTAATAAATTATATGCATATTATTTGTTTTAGGAAATCATTATGCAAACAAATTTAAGAAGGTTTTATAATCATCCCTTGTCACAAAGGGAGTTTTTTTTATAATTTTAATTAATTTCTCTCCCACACTAAAATTCTTGATCTAAGCTTTTGACAACACTTAAATTAAGATTTATCTAAATTTCTTTTAAAGGTGTTTCATTAATCTAATGCTAAATACTTCAATTATAATTAATTTAATTTTTTTTGATAATTTATCTAATTAATTTATTTGATTAACTTTTATTAATTTAATTTCAGTTTAATATTTTTTAAATACATATCTTACAAATGATCCTTTTATTTAGACTATTTTAAATTTTTTATATGAGGGAAATAGAGATTCATGTGTTTTTGTCTCTTTTATTACACTTTTACCTTTCTTATTTTTGATGGGTTTTTTTTGTGATGAATTAATTCTTATTCTGTATTTTCAAAATTGCTTAAGGATTGGTAATAAATTATTTGCATATTATTTCTTTTAGGAAATCTTTAAGCAAACACATTTAAAAAGGTTTTATAATCGTCCCTTGTCACGAAGGGAGTTTTTTTATTATAATTTTGCTTCCACTTTGATATTTCATCAACATTGACATATTTTAACTTAACATTTTTTCATCATTAACACATTTGTTCGTTTTGGCATTTTCGAAGGTGACATCAACGTTCTATTAGAAACATAGTTTTATATAAATGTGTTAATAATGTTTTCTTTCTTTTCTCATGTAATGTATAAAAGTCTTATATGTACTTTGTTTGATTGATTTAATTTACTGCTTATTTATATTTACACTCTTAAAATAATTTTAATGTAAGTATATTTTTATTTATGTATATAATTCTTATTTAATGACTTCGTAACGTATACAATACAATAAATCTCAATAATTCATTATTATAAATTTTATTTTTGTCATTATTTTGTTGCACTAATAAATTTAAAATTTTATTACCTGGTTGAAATCTTTAGTATTATATTAATTTTAGAAATTACTTTTTTTTTATGGAATTTTCACTTTTATGTTTCTAAGTAAATAGAAAAGACTGATTATTTCGAAACCTAAAAGTCAACTAATGAAACGATTGCTTTTCAAGCTAGTTACTGCAGGTCATATTGAGAAAAGAAATACACAAATTGATTCAATCAATGAAGACATCATCAAAGGCAGTTTTTGTTTTTCAATGTGTTTATCAATCGTATATTTTTTATTAATGAAATATATAATTAAGGTAAAAAGAAATTCATGTATTATCAAATGAGCGAAAATCAATAAACAAAACTTATTATGATGAAGTCTATAAACTAAAACTTAGAATTTCTTATGTTTGAAGGAAAAAATTTAGAAACAATAAATGAGACATTACTTTCAATAATTAGTTGTCAATTAAGTAGAATAATAACAAAATAGTAAATAGAATAGTAAGTAGAATAGTAAGAAAAATAACAATCAAAATTATATTAATGACGTACAAATACATTTAATATACATAGATTTGATGCAATCTAAAAAATTACATCTATCAAAAAAAAAAAAAAAAATTAAAGGAACGTTACAAAAATCAAAACATCTGATTGTTATCTTTCTTAAGAAAGTATATTATGTAACATGTTAAAAATAATGAAATTAAAATAAAAAGAACGCAGTAAATAAAAGGAAATGAGACTAGTATATGCATTTTACATATGTCCAATCAAACAATTTCAAGTTTATTTTTAATGATATCACAATAAATGGGATAAAAAAACAGCATAGATAAAAATAACAAAAATTAATAATCTTAAATTTATTATTAAAAATGTAAACAAAATAATTTTTGTGAAAATTCAGAAGATGAATTAGTATTTATATGAAAGTATATATTCCTCATTGTTTTCTTAATATTATTGAAAATACAATATTTACTGAAACAAATATACAGAAAGAATGGGAAAATAACAGACTTTTTATTTATTTCAGCAAAGCAGCTTAAATAAAAAGTAATTATATATATCTGTACCACACAAATTATATTCCCTGCTAACTGAAGAAGAAAGCCCTTAAAAAACATGTATTTACATAAATACAATAATTCAGGTACGAATTGGTATAATTTCACTTCTTATCTTGAAATGTTGCAACTGTCTTTAGATAGCAATAATAACAACAATAAAATAAAAATACGCAAACCACCCCTTTTTTTTTCGACAATGGCTTTGAAAGTCTAGCCGCGGGGCGACCGTGCGCATGCGTTCATTTCGTTATCGTGATTGGTCCATTTCATGTCACGACATTCGAAATTGTGTTCAGAAAGATGACAACATGATCTACTAACTCATTAATTATCGTTTGGTTGGAACAAAAAGGGAATATTTCGTCCATCGGAGGTCCCTCCCCGAGCTTTGTTCTAAGAAAGGCAGAAAACAGGACCTTGGTGGGTCTGGGGGAAGGGAATTCGCCTGGGTGCTGAATTAGGGAGGGTGAATCACGATTTCTCGCCCAATTTTCCTAAAAAAAGGTAACAAATAAATAAAAACAATACCAGCCGACAAAGCGGACAAATTTTTTCGCTCCCTGAACGTTGAAAAGAGAGGGAGATGCTTGATTTATTTATTTGTTGGCTAATTTTTCTGTTTATGCACCTGTGGTAGTCGTCTGGTGCAATAATGGCGTATGTATGATACAAAAAGCAGACGATTTTTCAATATACCTCCAGGCTATAAAGTCGATGCAGACGATAATAATTTAATTGTAATATCACAATTTGCTAAACATATCAGTTAAGAGAGTTTGCAGATGCTTGAGGATGTAAAGATAATATCGTTTTCAATAATTGAATATTTATGATAAATTTTCAGGCATCAAGATAATTCAATGTTTTCTAAAACTATTAAAGGCACTAATGAAAATACAATGTAAGTTGTAAATATTCATTTAATAAAAAAGTTTATTGCTGCAATTATTTCTTCATTAATTCAAGCATTCTTACTATACCTAAATAGAGTAAATGGATAAAAAAAATCAATATTTAAAAAAGACTATTTTTGTTTTAATTAGAAATTTATGATTTTTTCATTATTTCTGTGATAAAAGTTTATTTAATATTATTTATTGAATATAATCTCCTTTTTAATATATTATAGCTTAATTGCTGCAAAATAAATTAAAAATAACGTAATCCCCACTCTAACCCGGTACTTTTATTACGCGTTTTCATATTATGCGATTTCACGTTCCGCGAATAACAAGGAGGTTTTCCCTAATATAACTCATTGATTCAAGCGGGTATATTTCTGTAAAAATAGTGAAATTCATAATGATTTGTACTGTTCATTATCCATTTCGTACGTTTGCACATTGCGTCAACTGTGTTCTTGTGAAATAAAATATAATAAAATTAAGTTATTGACCTTTGAACATTCTGATAAAAAATGTTGATGGAACGTTATTTCAGTTAGCTCCTACAGAGAATAAACAGGTAATAAAACCGTTTGTGGAATTATTTAATTTATTTGAAAAGAACAATTTTTTAGTAATACTTGCAGAAGTTTTTTTCTTTAAAATGTTTTTAATTTGATTTTAATAAAACACTCACATTTTGTTCATAGCACAGTTTCCCCTGGATATTCGATTTAATCCCTCTTTAACGAGGAAAGCTAAACGTGTAATTGCAGATAATGTGTTATGCGAAGTAACATGAACTCCTTTTACGATAACTCGGAACTAATATACCATATTATAGAGGGTAATAATATAGTTTATATATTTTTTAACATTATGGTTAAAATATAGCTTTTTAATACAATTTGGAAGTTTTTCAAGAAAAGGGATAAATGTTATTTGTGTATAGGTTTTATATAACTACTAAAATATATATGTTTTTGCTATTATTCCATTTTTTTTTTTTTTGGATAAATAAGATTAATTTAAAAGAAAAATTTTATAAATGTCACTTTTTATGGTTTTTTGATGTTTCAATGCATGTAAAAATATAAAAGAGAAGAGAACCAAAATAAATGTGTATAAATAAATAACAAAAAACCGTCTTCAGCCAATGCTAATGAGAAACGAAAAATGATTATTGAGTTTATTCTTATTTTTAATATTGCACTCGTTGCATGAAACTGAAATATTTGTCTTTGTGACTCAACAATACAGATTTTTATATGTACAATATATAATAAAAATATATGATCAATTTAAAATATGATATGGCATATGATTCAACACATGATAAATTTTCACTCATATATAGGATGAGTGGAAATTCTTGGTAACCTGGACAGCAAAAGTTTTCTCAGAAGTAGCGGGCTCGATGCCAGACCCAATCAAAGACAGCAATGCCGAGAGGGCCTTTGCAAGATAAAAAATAATATTATCTTCTTCTGCTGATCAAGGGAGGAGTCAAATCTTGTCTCCTGACAAGACTGAAAATTCAGAGAAAATTGATCGGCTTTGATTGGTAGAAAAAAATATGCAGATGAAAATGCATAGCAATGTACTGTGTACATTAAATTTTGAAGTGTTATGATTAACGAAATTATTTATGTGCTTCAATTTTATTTTTTCATTAGATACTGTGCAGTCACGAATATTCGAGAGAAATTTTCCCTGTCATTAAATTAATTTATTTGCAAGTCTGTTTTTATGTAAGGAAATCAAATACGCTTTCCATATAAAACTTTAAAAAGAGATAACATGGGTGGGGAAACTTAATGTTTTTATGACGGCAAAAGAAATAGGCATAGAAAGAAACGAAAAAGATTTTTAGCTGATATTGTTTGAATAGATGCTTTATGAAATATTTGGGAATTTGAGAAAATTCATTATACTTAATCTTTTAGACGTATAGATAAAATATTTTATCATTAAAGGGAAAAAAATTAATTGAAAGGAAAGTTTATATGTTTCAGCTTCATAGCATTGGGTTATGAGCATTGTTTGCTGATCATTTTATTTAATTGCGATTTTTATTAAACACTATATACCGGCACAAATCCGTCAGATTTTGTGTCTTCCAATGGAAAATGTGTACTTAGCTTTTTGGGAAAAACTACAATTTTTCTTCTGTCTTTACTATTTATTTAGCATTTTTTTCTAAAAAGATGTTTACTGGTGCAAAATAATGCGAATTCAAAATCAGATATTCAAATAATAATTTGAAAGAGATGTGAAAATTTGAACATTATTTTTAATTATGAAATTAAAAAATATCAAAGTTAGAACACTTTTTATCCACATTCCTTATCTGCAGTATATAGAAAAAAAGCTTAAACACACATTGAGTTGAAACAAACTTCTTTTAAAAATAGAAGAAAAATGAGGTAAATATTATTTCTTTAAAAATGTACTCTGTGGGAATATAGCAAAAAGGTGAGTTCTAGCTAACGTAAAGATTTTCTCTCTACCCACAATGATTACACATCGATCAATTATAAGTAGTAAATGACACAAATTTAAACAGAACTATATATTCCTCACCGTTCTTGAAGCTGATAAAGTTCCGAAACGAAATTGCTTAAATGAAATGTGTTACAACATAAAATTTTCAATGAGTTAAAATCAACGTTAATTATGATTCAAATTAATTAAAATATCATGCTAAATTGAATATAAAATGATTTTTACTTTAAATTAGACATATCTGATATAAGCTACCTTCCGTGTTGTCATTTTCAATTTATGACCGGATGAAAATTCGATGCGCAAATAGATTAAGGGTTTTATTGATATAGATTTCCTTGTTGGTTGTTTTGTCTTCAAAACACACAAATTTTATAATAATTATCATTAGCATCAGTGATTCACTCTTTTCCTATTTGAAACTCATTGTAAAAGCATCATTAATAATTTCATTTTAGTCTATCGGCAAATGCAGGTAGAAACCGAAAGCTTACAACAAAACATGCCGAATCGTCTTTGGTATCGAAAGGCGGGAGGGACGACAGAGAGCGAAGAAGGGGGTCAAGGGTCCATTGTCACCCCCCTGTTTTTGCTCTGGATCCTTGATGCTATCAGGCTATAATTACAGAGTGCTGCTGGAGGCCTATCTATCACCAGGAACAGCTCCGGCCGCGTGCCTCTGCCTCTTGACCACACGGGTTGCCTTGAAGACGGCCACTAATTCCTTCTAAACTTCGCCTGAAATGAGTTATGGGTCGAAGGGGGGAGGGGTGACTGTAATGGACATTCGTATCATAAATAAATTTCGTGTTTCTTTCCTTAATGGTGTTTTCTTTCTTTTTTGCTGGAGGATTAGACGATTTCGAATTCATTTACAAATACAAAATAGAATAACATACGATAACTCGCTACATTGTTTTGTGAAAAATGAATTTATTTAATTATGTTAAGTTGACCGGTAATCTGATACCTGATCTATTGTGTTTTGTTCTCGCATTTGTAAGATGACCGGTTCAATACCTGATCCAACAATGGTCTTCAAGCAAACGCAGTCTTCTCAAATTTAAAAATTTTGTAGCCTTTCGAATAGAAAAAGATTCGATTAGTATATTGATCCTGTAAAAATACCAAAATTAAATCAAATTACTGAGTTGCTGATAGTGTTAAATAATTTTGGTTGATAGAAAAAGCAGTTAGAAGCGTTACTTGTTAAAAAAATATATATAAGATAATTTTTACGTTTAAAATAAACACTTTAAATTGTTATTTAGCCATTAAATTCATCATCCTGTTAATTGAAATATTACTTTAAGCATATCAAAATTATGCGAACAAATTTGTAAAAAAATAAATAAATATCGAAAACTTATTACTATTCTTGGAACAATGACATTTCCCTCCATTTGGCTTTTTTTATATTAAGCATAACTTTTTATATCAGAAATTCGAAATTTCTCATACTCTGATATTTAATTTTTGCTGTAAATCCGTCCACTCTTAAGTTTGAGTTTGCTTACCCGTTGTCTCCATATAATATCAGTACATCATAAGTACATGCATAATGTCAGTATGTCATAAATACATGCATAATGTCAATATGTCATAAGTGCATATATAATCTTAACATATCATAAGTACATACATAATCTCGGTATGTCATAAATTATGTTTTACTTTTTTGGCCGTCTACAAATATTTACATATTTGAAGAAATATATATGTTTTACTTTTATATTTCTTCAATGATTTTTCATAAAAGCTCATATTTTAATCTCTTGATAATTGTTTTCTTGATTAAACAAAAATGTTGAGTTTGAATTTATTCTCTAAATTAAATCCTAAATTATTTTAGCATCAAAATTTAATTACAAAATTTTATTTAAGTAATTTATTTTTATAATAGGGTCTGCTGTTACCGTTTCTGTCGTAAACAGGAGGTAAAAGGTTTGATACTTGATCCAGCTGAAGACACCACCTAGCTGATATTGCCTACGAACTTTAAAATTCTAGTAAATGATGTTATATTCATTCACTTTGATCGGTGAAAATAGGAAGTGAGAAAAGTATCACGGTGGCTAAACTTACACAAATAATCTATTAAATTACCCCCAGATTAATACTTTATACGTAATATAAATTTCATATATATTCATTGTATAATGATACCTCTTTACGTGTTAAGCATATCTTAATACAAAAACGTTCTGGGATGACTAGCGTTTTGATTATTTTTAGATCTCTTACCCCTTTCTAATCTGCTTAGACAATGAAAAATTTTGCTTCCAGCAGCCAACTTTTATTTTCATATAAAAGTATATATTCCAGAAATATATTTTAACATTTTGAGTTATGTCAAATATTCCGAATTTGAAAAAGCGATTTTTCATCACAAAAAATTCTTATATTTTGAAATGGGAAATGTTTGCGATCCATTTATTTAGGAAAAGTTTCATACCAGAATTCATGTAAATTTTTTTTTCCAAATATATATTTGCATATAAAAATATATATTGTAAAAATATAGTTCAAGCTTCTAAAGTGTTTTGTATATTTTAAATTTTCTTAAAAAAATTTGTTCTGTAAAGAATTTGAAAATTTTGGTAGAAACGGTGTGATTTGAATATTTCAAATTTCGTTCTTTGTTATAATTTTTTTTTATACTTTTGATAAGTTTTTATAAATTCATATTTGTAAATAAAAAAACTATACCTGTATTCATACTTTTACAATAAAAATCATTTTAAGAATCAAATTTGATTTTATATTTGCAAAATCTCTCATTTTCCATATAGCGTAGATATTTTATTAATTATTTGATTAATTTGGAAAATTTTATTTTATTATGAACATACACGTAGAAGTATGCGTCTGAAGAAATAGTTCAATATAAAAAAATTGGCGTTATCAATTACTTTAAGCTTTCATTAAATTAGAAATATAAAATTAAATGGGTCTATCTCAGATTTTGGTATGAGGTAATATATAAAAGCTGTGACACATTGTTCTAAGATGCATTCGTTATTCCCCGTATGAGGGCTGCTATTCATATTTATCAAATGTTATTCATAGCGATGATAAAACAAATATATTAAAGATCAAAATTTGAATGCGATTTTTTTTAAATATTCTGCATGAAGTTCAATACACTTTTAATTACGTCTCAATATTCCAAGCAGTTTTTTCCCTCTCCGATTGAGGTACTTCTAAAACAAGCGTTTTATAAAAAAAAATTAGCCGCTTCTTATGGTATCGAAAGTCATTGATGTGGGGATTTTAAATCATTCGGTGCAAATCAAGACAGCTCGGCAAATGGCCCATCAATTCGATACTTTAGTCGGTCAAAAATTCATTTGTTTGAGCCGATGTGTTAAAACTGGATTCCCTTTTATTTTGCTTTTTGGAATTTTTCCAATGATTTTTGGTAAATAAATAGTAGTTTACCATTCGGTAATAATTCTTCTGCATTGATATAATGCCACTGTTTTTACTCTACTTGTAATTTGAAGAACCAGGCAATAATTTACTTCGATGTGCTTCTTTTTTCAATAAAATTTTGCTTGTGGGGTCGACGAAATTGAAAGGGTGACTACTTGGCTGCGGTTGAGGAGGGGGTAAAATCTTGGTAGGCACTCACGTATATCAAAATATCCTCCCTTAGAAATATAAAAATTTGTGGAAGGATCCTTGATTTCTCCCAATCACCTGTGGTGATTTGGAAGATTCCTGGGTGACTCTTTTCGGCTTTCACCTAGAATATCTAACGACTTTCTCGGACTTCATGATGTCTAAATCAGATCACTCACTTTCCATCAACAATAGATCTTCCCTCAGTGACACTGATATGGGGCTAATAGAGTGACCCCGTCCACGGTCAACTAGACACACAAGGCCGTATAAGCTTTTCGTGACGTCACGAAGACCGTCCTTCCTCCCAAAAGGTTTCGTTGGAAGTGAAACCGAGAATAGTTTGCTTATAGCCCGTTAATTTAGAATTATCATTCAAAGTTAGATGGTTAAATCATTTGCAATAAAAATTTTGAATTTAATATTTATTATATTTTTTAAGGTTCATTTATTCAAAATATAAGTCTAAAATCTGAAGATTTTTGAAAAATGAATAAAATTTGAAATATTATCTGTTTATCATTTTATTTAAAATCCAAAATTTATAAACACTTAAAAACAATTTTCAATTTTTATAATTTAATCAATTCTGTCCTTTATATTTCACTTGAATTAATATCAGAAATATAAAGAAAGTAATACTGCAAAATAATTTCACTATTTCTTTAAGTGCATTTTTGAGTGAAATTTTTTCTTTACTTTCCTTTTAATTCACATTCAGTAAGTTTTGATAAATTAAATACACATATTCAACTATCTTTCATACACAAGATTTATTCATTTAAGTGTTTGGAATTATTTTATTCATAATATAAATCCAGAACCTAAAACATAATAATTCTATAAGTGTTTTTCTTTATAATTTCAATCGAAATTTGTGTGTGTAATTTATGTACTCTTAAAAATAATTTATGTGAATACTTTAAGAATTTAACCTATTGTATCCTTTATATTTTATTAGTATTAGTATCAGAAATATATAGAAGGTAATGTGATACAAAATAATTTCACTACTTCTTTAAATGCATTTTTGAGTGAAATGTTTTCTTTGCTTTCATTCCAGTTCGTATTCTGAAAGTTGATGAATCAAATACATATATTCCACTATCTTTGGTACAAAACATAAATCATAAAAATTATTAATATTATGATAAAAATAAACTAAGGGAAATTTTAAAAAAAGAAGAAAATTTCATTTGACATCTAAATTGATGTGAATCGATATTTTAAAATAATTACCTTACTTTGATTAAAGAATTGTAAAATAAACAAATTAATAAAAAATTATCAAAGTTTTCACTCCGCTATTTTTTGAATTGCAATATAATATTTTCTAAAACAACTTTTTGTCCCTTTAAAAATCATAAATATGGTGGAATCAAAACTATGCATCCAGTTTTGATTTAAAAAACCAAAAAGGAGTTTCTTTTTATCTTAATAATGTACTTATTATTACAGAAACACATTAATAATTCAGATATTTAGGTAAAGTTATTTTCTTGTATGCATGTAACATTTCTTGTCGTGTGTACATTTTAAGCAAAAAGTAATTATATGCAATATGGTAAATATAAAATTATTTTTCTTACTGTGTCGTAAAAGAAACTATAAATTTTTATATTGTTATTTGAAATTTGCTAATTCTAAGCCATTAAAAGTTTAAATTTATCCAAACATTAAACTTTCAAGCACATTAACTTACAAATAATATATTTTAATGTAGCTATTTTTGAATGTTATTTAAACAGTGCAAATTTCTGAGCTATGAAATGAACTTTTTAAAATTAACATAAAAATATATGTGAAATATATTTTTAATGCATAATCCAAAATAATAGCTATATATTTTTCTTAACCATTTAAAAATTCATGTTTAAATATCTTGTAAATGTGAAATTCTTAAATTGGCAAACATAAAGACTTAAAAGTTTCTGCCTTTATGAATTTTTAAAAGTAAACATCTTTCAGATATATTAAATTATTTTTCAATCCAAGATTCACTTTTTTTACTTTATACATATTAAACCCTACAATGTGCAAATACTACTAAAATAAATTACAGGTACCTAATCAATGAAATATTAATTAATACAAATGCAACTTTTATAGTGGCTTCTGCACAAATAAAAGTCAATACTGTTAATGCATGTTTTGGAGTACTTTTATCATAATGCTTTAAACAATATATATAAACTTGAATAAAACAATTTTTTCACATAAAAATACTAACAGCAAAAAAATTTTAATGAAATTTATTTAATTATCAAATATAAACATAGTTTATACAAATTTGTAAAAAATATAAAAAGAAGCATTTCTTTTCAATTATTGACTCTTGATTAGAAAACCATATTACAAATAAAATATAGCTTTTGAGTTTGCCTTATGTTTCAGTTCTACATTGGATATTTTTTACGTAAATGATAGTTCTTAACATTTAAAACATTATAAGTATTACCAATGACGAATTTCAATCTAAATAAGCTTTGCATAGTGATGTAAAACAATTTATGATGGAAAAACATTAAGTTTTAAGAATACCCGCAAGAAAATGATCATTTAAAAACAACAAACTCATTTTTATCAAATTAAGATAATATATTAGGTGCAGTAAATGTATAAAAGTAGATACATCATGAAAAACATAACTCTATTTTTGTATAAATCAATAAATAAAAATTATGCATTTAAAGCTTTCTTAATATATATAAAAAGTCATTAAAATTATCAATGTAAATAAAAAAAATTTATATAGCTTTATAAATTTTTAATGTTTTATTTTTTAAATTTTTTCAATTTCCTATCAGAACAATTTATGTTCTTACTGTTAGACTTGTTAATTTCTATTACATTTTTATTGAAAACATTTTTATCTGTTTCAAATTTTGAGTAATTATTTAAACATGCATTTGAAAATATTTGAATAACTTTTAAAATATTTACAGAGAAACAGGAATTACGATTAGTGCAAATTTTGTTAAAATCAAACAGACAACTTTCTTTTAAATAGGTTTCTGTTAAATTAATCAATATTACTTGTTGTTATTACATGGTTAAGAAATTAATATAAATTAATATTATATGGTTAATATATATTATATAGAAATTAATATTATATGGTTATATTAATTATATGGTTAAGAAACAATTTTTCATAATCCTTAGAAATTAGTTTTTGAAATATAACATAACAAACAGAAATTGTAAATACCATATTTGCAGATGGTGCTTTTAATCCCCCTCGATTAATCATATTCAAATAAACAGAATGTTCAAACATTTCGAGAGGAGAAATTAACATTTCTGCACCAACTTCTACCTCAATATTTTTTTTTGAGCCATGAAAAAACAGTTTGCAATTGTCACACATAAGTTTAAGTTTAAAAACACAATATCCAGCAATGTATGTAAGAACCTCATTTTCATCAGGTGAAATATCAACTGTCAAATCATCAATAATATCTGCAAACAGGTCAAGACTGATATCATTTCTATTAGGTTGTCACACATCATTGATAAACAGTCTAACAGGAATGTCCCCATATCTTTCTGAATGCAAAGTTAGAACAGATTTTATTCTTAATTTTCTTTCTGATTCCAACACTTGTTGCAAGAATACATGATAATTACAGCCAGACATTTGTCGATACTGTGAAAATCTGAACTCCAAAGCATCAGTGTGAAAGTTTGAAGTCAAGGCATATTTTGCTCCATCTGAAAACAAAGACATAGCAATGTTAATTATAACTTCACTTGTGTGGATGAGAGCAGTAAAAGTTTCCTTACTCAAACAACCATCAAAAGATGATTAGACTTTGTTATTTCTTGAGCAACACCTTCAACAAAAACTGAAATTGAAAAATCAATGTTTATTTTAATGCTTTTTAAAAGATTGGGAACAGATTGAAAATTCATAAATAAAACATGAGCTTCAGTTTCAGTTTTGTGTACTATATATCCGGAAGAGAAACTTTTTCCGGTATTTTCGTTAATTCTTCAAAAGAATTAATTTTATCAGCAGTCATAAAATCTGATAAAACTTTTTCAGATAGAGCATGTAATTTTTCATTTCTGCTTATTCTTTTAACCACATTTTTTTTGTGTCAGATATATTTGACAGCCAGGAAATATTGTAGGAACGGCTCCATCCTTCAATTTAGGACGATCTCGAGGTATTATAATGTCCTCTCCATTTTATGGTAAATAATCAAATCTTATAATTTGATCATCAGCGAAATGCTTTTCAACAAACAACGCATCGTTTGCTAGGGGAAAAATCTTTTCGGGGAATTTTTTTTAACCACAAAATTTTCTTCGCTTCATCTTTAGGAAATTTGAAACAGGATACTTATGAGCCAGTACCATCATAATTTGACTTGCAATAAGGAACACAACAACGATCAGGCATTTTAAATTGCTTAAACTTCGAACACACGCCATAAATGACATCATTGTTTGTTTTCCACAGCTTCGATCGTTTCTCCCCAAGACGACCAATGTGACGTCATGTCACTTGACAGCCAAGCTTACACGGCCTTGTGTGTCTAGTTGGCCGTGCCCCGGCCCACATTTTAATTTGCTTGGATTTTAAAAGTAACGAGTCCTTCAGAATCTACCATTGTTTTTAAGCATTTTTCATACTTTTGGATTTATGAGGATTGTTTAGCTTTGCTGGGCAATCTGAGATTAGTAACAACAATTTTTTCTGGATTTGGCTCATTTTAGATGACCCACACAAACAATTTCTGCTTAGTTTTAGACTTATGGTAAAATACATGGTTTTTCAACTATGTATATGTTATCGACTGTATCTGATGCGTTGTAAATGTATTTTTCGACATTTCCTTGCAGCAAACGATGTAAGCTCACTCTTGAATTTGTGAGATTATGCATCATCCTACGTGAATATATCATTTTACGACTAAATGTTTATGCAGTAGCTTATTAAAGCTTATTTTAATATGCCAAGAGATGCCTCAATCCAATGCTTATTGAATGCTAATCTTGCTTTATCAGTTTAAGCAAAGTATCAGTTTAAGCAAAGCTTTCTGAGGCAAGATCCTTTATTGGGTGACATTTACGGAATTCGTCCTCAAGACTCATGATTGAATTTGTTACATTAGTTGTTTTTAGTAGAATAATGGTGCATTATCAATATACAAAAATTTAAGATAATCAAAGCAATTACATCTTGATAATCAATGTCTAAATATAAATCATCGCAAAAAATATTTACGAATCAATTATATATTCAATTATATATATATATATATATATATACACTACTGGACATTAAAATTGCTACAACAGGAAGAAATGCAGATAACAAAATGATATTTATTGGACAAATATATTACACTAGAAATAAAAAGTGATTAAATTTTCAAAAAATTTGGCTAGATAGATCCTGAGAAATTAGTACCCAGAACAACCACCTCTGGCAGTAATAACAGCAGTTATACGCCTGGGCATTGGCTCAAACAGAGTTTGGATTGCATGTACAGGTACAGATGCCCAGGCAGCTTCAACACGATGCCACAGTTCATCAACCGTAGTGACTGGCGTTTGGTGACGAGCCAGTCGCTAGGCAACCATTGACCAGACGTTTTCTATTGGTGAAAGATCTGGAGAACGTGCTGGCCAGAGCAACAGCCGAAATTTTCCGTATCAAGGAAGGTCCGTACAATACTGGCAACATGTGGTCGGGCATTATCCTTCTGAAACGTAGGGTTTCGCAGGGCTCGAATAAACGGAAGAGCCACGGGTAGTAACACACCAGAAATGTAACGTGCACTGTTCAAACCACCGTCAATGCGAACAAGAGGTGACCGAGACGTGTATCCAATGACACCCCATACCATCACGCCAGGTGATGGGCCAGTATGACGATGACGAATGCACGCTGCCAGTGTGCGTTCACCACGATGCCGTAAAACACGGATGCGACCATCATGATACTGTACACAGAAGCTGGATTCATCTGAAAAGATGACGTCTCGCCATTCGTGCGCCCAGGTTCGTCGTTGATTACACCACTGAAGGCGCTCTTGTCTATGATTCAGCGTCAATGGAAGCCGCAGCCATGGTCTCCGAGCTGAGAGTCCATGCTGCTGCAAGCGCCGTCGAACTGTTCGTGCAGACACTTGTTGTCTTCCAAACGATCCCGTTTCTTGACTCACGGCTCGTGACGTGGTTGCACGGTCCATTACGGCCATGCGGATAATATGCCTGTCTCCTCGGCTGCTAGTTATAGGTGGCCGTTGAGATCCCGCATAGCGTTCCGTATTACCGTCCTGAACCCAACGATTCCATATTCTGCTAACAGTCATTGGATCTCGACCGACGCGAGCAGCAATACTGCGATAAGATAAACCGCAACCCCGGTACGCTACAATTCGACCTTTATCAAAGTCAGAAACGTGCTAGTACGCATTTCTCCTTCTTACACGAGGCATTACAACAATTTTTCACCAGGCAACAACGTTCAAATGCAATTTGTGTATGAGGAACCGGCTGAACGATTTCCTCATTTAAAAACAATGTAGGTGTCGCTATTAGCGCCTGCTTTGTCTGAATGCGCTGAAAAGCTAATCATTTGCATATCACAGCACCTTCTTCCTTTCATATAAATTTCACTTCTGTAGCATGTCGCCTTCTTGGTGTAGCAATTTTAATGGCCAGTAGTATATATATATATATATATATATATAATATATATATATATATATATATATATATATATATATATATATATATATATATATATATATATATATATATATATATATATATATTGCTCGACATAAATTTATAAATTTACTGTTACTTAGACAAAAAATAGCTCTAATTTGGCAAAATGATCTAAAAAAAATTATATAGTTAGTAAAATTATCAAACTATCATTTAGGAGCGTACTCGATCGCTTAGTACTGTTTACTATTGCCAAGGCGATAAATATAAATAGCAACATTAATAAACAATGATGGGCCGACCGATGGCTGAGTGGTTAGCGTTCCTGAACTGTGGCTAATCACTCAGCCATCGGTTTGTCAGCCATCACTCAGCAACCGTGTTCGAATCCCGTTTCGGGCATGGATGTTACTTTCTTTCTATGTGTTTCTCTGTCCTTTCTACAAAAATTTCTGGGATTTATGATTTGTAAAGGATTTCAAATTATCGCGTACATAAATTTTTAATGTTATCAATCAATGAAGTAATTAATTGAACACAAAATACTCAGAGTTTTTTCTATGTAATCTGGAAACTTTATGGTAGCACACTACAAAACTTTCAAAAAGTGTTAAGTATTTGTGTGTGTGCGGATACATTTGTAAAGAAAAATGTATATCCTTTACTACATTAAATATAATTTTTTCTTAAAAATTTCACACCTTTTTTTAATTTAATAAATACAATATTTTCCAAATCATTTTCTTACAAATTGAAGAAATTTTATTTTGCATATGGTACTCCGGTTTTTTTTAAACGTTGTGCAATTTATTTTTTCAAAGATGCCGTAGTGTGTACTTGGCTTTTAAAAATACTTTTTTAATTGGCCGTTGAAGAACTATGTTGGGGAAATAGTCGTTCTCTTGGCAGGGAGTTAATAAGCTCGATACTTGAGACAATTGAGTATCTAACAGGCTCAACAGGGGCAACTGGGCACCTCAAATATGCTGTGGTTCCAAAACCTTCCCATTAGTGCTGTTGTTGCACCAACATACTTTCCTGTCCCTGTGGCGTGGTGTGGAGAAAGTACCAATTGAGGTGTTGTCCTTTATACTGACGTGGTTTAAAATTATGAAGAAATAGGCTATGTTAAGCAGCTTTTCAGACAATCGAATCAGATATAGTCCAAGTATTAGAATATTTTTCTTTAATAAAAATTAAAATGTCTAAAATTTTTACAGGAATAGTTACCGCTCTGACCTTTGGTTCAACAGTTTATGGATTCGAAGCCTACTTCGAGTTTGGTTCTTGCAGTGTTTTAGTATCCACTATAAGCTGTAGGCCTTAGTTTGGGCATAAAGTTACCGATGAATGACAAACATACCAAGAGATAACTAAGTTGAACAATTAAATTACTTATTTCAATATTATTTACTGAATCATTTTTTAAATTATATGCGTTTTTTATTTGAAAATGTTTTCATAAAGCTAGAACTAAATTTGACACTGTTTAAAAATATTAAATGATGAGATTATTTCAAATAACTTGCCAACAAATTAATTTCATAGTTTGCCTTAAACGAATTCAAGTAAATAAAAAATTTATAACACAATTTAAGTTAGAGGCAAAGTATATTATAAACATTTATCTTTTACACAAAATTGAAATTTTATTTTTTTTCATACATAATTACTTCTCATACTTTCCTACATACATTTTTCATACATACAATTCAACAATTTATTATGAATAGACTATGCTGAAATTTTAAGAACAAGCAATCATTTCACTGATTTAATGGTCTGAAAAATTGAGAAATATGAGATGAAATGTCTACGAATGAGTTTTGAAGATTTAGATCAAACAACTGCTATGTATACAATTTATGGAAAATGTCGCTGTTATCTCCAATGTTTAATCAATTATTTTTTAAACCCTGTGTTAATATATTCAATTTCTGACATACCTTATGACTTATATGATTTATCATTGAAAACTTTTATAGTGAAGACTTTACACCTGACGTTATCTTTTATTTTGTGACCCATCTTATCAATTGCTTTGCTTATACTTGAAATTAATAAAACTTTATGCTGTCAACTGATATTCTAAAAATTACGTGATTTTCATATTTTTATTAAGTTTGATTTGTTATAAATTCTTATAAAATAACCTAATGTGTGTGTGATTTCAGCTGTAGATTCTAATTCAGTCCTGGCATACTGCAACCAGTAATGTATACAGAGACATTTACTAATAATAATATGTAAACATTCTTGAGAATTTGGCGTAGTAGTAAGAAAATGTTCTCCGAAATGAATGATATTAGGTTCGATACCAGTCTCAATTAAGCAATGAGAATAAATGTTGTGTTTCTTATTTCTGCTTTTGCATTTACCGAGGGTAGATGCTTGGAGTTTCAAAGTTTTCTCCTTTGCATCACTTAAAAAAAGCCACTATCTATGTAAAATCTTCCCAGATAGTAAAAACATTCTCCAGACTTCAAATGTTGACAACAAATAGGCAATTCGTTATACCACAATGAATATTCATTACAAAAGAAACAATAATTATTTATATATTTACAATGAAGTAAGATATTCCAATATTACCAACACACTTCCAAGAAATATTGGTATAGATCCTGATCAATTTATTTTTATCTAATAAAAGTCAGATTATAGTTAGAGGCTTCTGCGCTTAATTTATTTAAGGTCAAAACACCAAAATTGAAATGAATTAACTGAAATCAAATTGGAGGAAAATATATTTTCCTGAATTTTAGCCTTGACAAACAATTGGAAAGTTGGAAAAAATTTTCGTTCCTGAAAATTTTTTCAATAGCGATGCCACTTTTCATTAGTTTTATAGTCATGAATATATTTACGAAAATCTCTTTAGGAAATTCTCAAAATAATCCTTCCTGCTCTGCAAATATACGACTCTTTTGGAAATACATGGCTAGTATATTCCAAAATTTTTATTTGATATTTTTTTGGAATGAATCAGGAAAATAGATTCGCATCAATTTAAGTTTTGGTAAATTTCTTACCTTCAATTATGAAATTAAGATCTGGAGAATATACCAACATTGCTCATTTTGTTATGAGTTGTCCTTTATAGAGAGTGGATCATCAAGAAACGAAATAATTCCCCTTAAATAAAAATCATCCTTAAGCAAAAGAGAATGTTATCAATTGGAAAACAAGCAAACTAAAAAGTTCCTGATATTACATATTAATATGCATAAAGATGACTTTAATACTTAGTATTTGTTTTGTCTACACCATTTTAAAAACTATCTCTATTTTTATTTTAGAATAACCTATATTTTTTCTGTATTATTTATAAAATATTTATAATAAATATTTTCTTAAATTTAACTTAGCCATTTTATACAGCTTTCCCTCTTTTGAAAAATTGGTATCTGCTTACACCTCGTAAGACATACGACTTATTCAGTATTGCTATTTAAATTTTGATGACACATAAATAATTTTAATTCAAAAGTATTTCCTCTCAAAACACGAGGAAAGTTTTTCGATTTTGATCATATTTCTATTCTCATTGCAGGAATCAGATACATGTTTGACATTTAAAATGCATTTAAAGTAAAAATACGCCCAATTAAGTGGCGTTAATTCATCCATTGACGTGTATTAAGTGGAGATAAAATCTAAATTTAAGGAAGTTTGCTCACTAATCCAACTAGCTTTGACTTGAAAAACCAAACTCCAATTTAATCATATTTGACGAAAGGCTTTTCTACAAAACCCGTCTTTGGAGGCTTTTTTCTTGCGCCACAAATATTAAGGAAGATTGTATCTTCACCAAACAAGACATAATCAATCATTTAAAAGATAAAAATCATAAAAAGTTTGACGTTGTTATCGCTCCGTCACTGCGTCAAGGCCCTACACATGCATAAAGGAGAGAAGAATACCGGAACAATTAATAATTTATCGTTTGGTTTTTGGAAAGTTAGGGGAAAGGGTTCTGGCAACAAGGCTGCGTGTGTAATATGGCCGTCCACTTGGCGCTTCATTTGCATAAAAATAGGCGGATCTTTGTTGTTCTGCACGTGATGGTGTAATCCAATCAGGTGTCCTCAATTTAGGGTCATAGTGTCACCTATAACCGGTAACTTTGAGCTGATAACAGCATGGGAAAAATGGAAGAACATTTTCTTCGTATAATTTGATAAATAAATCAAGTTAAAGTAAAGGGAAAGTAAAGATGCTTCGCCTGATAATTGTGGGAGAGAATTAAAAAGTTTTTTTTTTCAAATAAGTTTCTCAGTAAACTCAATCTTTATTTGGGTGTTGCAAGTAAGTCATGAGGCACTTTGAAATGAATGGAATTAAGCAATAGAAGAAAGAACAACAGGTTTTGAAGCTGAAATAAACACAATATATCATTTCATGTTAATTATTTTGCAGGAAAAAAAAAGAATGTGGAAAAAGGAAGCAAATCAACTAAAGAGAAAGGACAATCATTATTTATTTTATCAAAAAAGGTAGAAAACCGCAAACGTAAGTTCCTTTGTTTTTGCAATAGTTCCAGCTCCCTTTTTTTGCCGACAAAAAATCTACTAAGCACTTCTAGTTCTCTCGTACTTTTGAGTCGCATTGCGTGATGTGGTCAACATTTGAACTTGTTCCATGCGACATATGTCCCACTAATGGAGAGACATTGCGACATCAACATATTTTATGCGCCACAGATGGAATTAAAGACCATATTAACTCCTTGGTTTGGTCAAAAAAAGAATAATCTACCGCCTAGCTTTCTCAGACCACTGCAGCTTTAAATGCAATCAGCAAATCCAATTTGAAATCTTTAGCAAAGAAAATGGCCACAGTGAAATCAATCCCATAGATAATATTTAAACATAATCAAAAATGGTACAATACTAGATAGGAATTCATGCGTAGATAAGTAGGAAAATTCATTCGTCTATGTATACAGTATTATTTCTAAACTACCAGCTAGGTATAAAGAAACGTTAATTACTTTAATATAATCCTCAGGATTATCTAGCAAAACCCTAATAAAAATATCAATATACAAATTTATTATTTATATAACTGAGTGTGAGTGTTAATCATATGAATAAAAATAGCAAATGTTTTGTAAAAAATTAGGCTTCCGTTATTGTTATACAGATCTATGAAGAATTAATTTTAGAGTATCGTAATGTTTTTAGAAAATTGAAAGCTATAAACGTTTCCAGTATATAAAAAAGTATGAAATTATGAATATGTATGTACGATGTATTTTAATATACATATAGATATATATATATATATGTATGTATGTATGTATATTGCGTTTCAACGCACAACTCCTTCGCTAAAATCATATGAATAGCTAAATATGTATTGCTCATAAATAGATGTATATATTCAAATGTATTTCATAATTACATATATTCAAAAGTGGCAGTAAAGAAAAGGAACAATTTCAATGTTCATGCTTATCTAGTAATTAAAAATATATGAAAGTGAAACATGAGTGTCACAAAATTATGATGCAAGATGTACAAATAAGTTCAAATTGCATTTTTTAAAGAATTGTACAAGTATCAGTTTTATTACTGACCCTATAGAGAAACAGTTAATATTTACTCTTGAATTCTCAATCCTAGTAGATAAAATAAGAAACACTGGCTTTTGGCTTAGCTATTTGAGAATGTTGTCTCCAGTTCTAATGAGTATGAGTTTAAAATTTGATGCTGATTTGTAGATATTAAGACTGACTGCAAATCATGTCTGTGGAATTTGGATACAAGCGTTAACCCCGTGATTTCGATTGGTTTGAGCTTAAAGGAGCATGTAAAATCCAGTTTGTGAAAAACATTCCATTAACTATTCAGAGATATCGTCGTAAATTTTAACGAACAAGAATTTGAACGTTGATATTCACTTCTGCTGCCATGTTCATGGATTCTGTGTACAAGAGTATATCATTTATTCTCCATAGGACTTTGCTTAATAAACAGGATTGGTTTGTTTTTACACGTATTAGCTCTTTGGAAAAATTCTCTAATCTAATCTTATCTTCCTATTTTTCTTATCTATTTAATAAGAAGCATTATCGTGCTTAAATTATGCAAAAAGTGCTACAGGTAGTCCAACACTGAATCCTAATACCTTTCAGCACTTAAATGACGTATTGGAACTCAAAATGATAATCTTTGATGTTTCTTCTTTTGGACATGCTTCCAAATGGATATGTTTCTATTTCTTTATTACCACTGCTAGAAACTTATTTTATTCTTTATAAATTTATGTTGAGAAAATTTCACGTAGTCTGTGACTTATTTAATAGATTTATTCGAACGTTTTAAATAATTTTACGACACTTTTTAATCAACGATTTGATATTCCCTACATTTCTCTATAACACTCTAGGATAAAATTTATTTTATATTTATATAGATAACAAAAATGTTTAAATTGTTTTTAATATATACTATACTTACCTTTTAAGTTACTCATAGTAAACGCTTGTTGTAACTTTCAGAACTTTATTTTTATCATATTTAAATTAGAGCTGTTTTATGGAGTTATTAAAGATGATTTTTCATCATGACAGTAACAAGCGGGGCAACAAAAAATAACTTTTTATGCCTTATTTGTGTGTGTGTTTGGCATAAATCTGAAAAAACTCTGAAGAACACCCTTTTAATGCTCACGCTCATGACATATTAACAGAATCACGCTTTTCAGAGTAGATGGTTTCAGGTTTTATCATCCAGCGATTCCTGAATTATTGGGCATGGATGTTTTGCTTTTTAATTTTTACATGCATATAGGCTGGGTGCTTATGGATACTCTTGACTTCGTCCCATGCATATATACAACCCCACTATCTACGAAGAGTTTTCTTTGAAAGAATATCAGTCCGTCAACTAAATAGTTAATACTCTAGACTTCAATTCAACCGTTCATGAAGTGGATTCCCATATTAGGAGGAGCTAGCATTTTGTAATGATTAGGAATCCACTTTAAGCTACAGGTTTTTGTAGAATTAGCCATCATAAAAAATAATTTTAAATGATAAGCAAATGAAAACAATAATAATAAGTAATATGTGATGGATATTTACATGCCTATCAATAAATTTTAGTTTTAAAGTTTCCCATTAGATAACTCAAGCTACCATTTTCAAATAAAAATCGACCTCATAATAGTCTAATGGTAAGATCGCATTGTTTGTAGAACAATTTCATTTCAAAACAGTGTTGAACAATGGGAGATGGTCTTCTCCAAAAACATTTATATTATTTCAGACATAAACGGAAAGCATAAATGCACTTCGTTTGTATTTTCTACTACTGCTGTATGAGTTTAGGAGATTCATCCTTTGTGAATGAATACATCTCACTATCAATATTTTCCCCGAAAATAACAATACTCTTTAAAGGTTTAATAGCCTTGTATAAGAGGTGATCAAATGAAAAGGTACGAAACGACGCAATAACGTAATAGTTAAATGATTGCATATTGCGCCATGAGAGAACGTAGCGAGACATCTCGGGATGTGATTGTAGCCTCTGACTGGGATTGGATCATGCTCGGGCGCTCGTGTGCACAAGAGAGAAAAGAGGCTCTTATTAAAAGCGGCGTCCAAATGATGAGGCAGTACGTGTGAGGACAGGATGTCGTTTGCGTTGCAATATTCGACGATTGAGGAACAGCGAGGTGTTATCCTATTTCTGACAACGGAAGGTGAGAAACCAATGGAACCATGAGTCGTCACCTCTCCCTAAAATGTTCAAAACCGTATCGTCAGCAGGAAAGGTGTTTGCTCACCGTCTTTTTCGATGGTTAAGGTCCGATACTTGTAGAATTCCACGAACACACACAGACACACACACACACACAAAAACCATAAACTCCGATGTGCACTGTGAGACACTTCGACACCTAAGCATGTCAATCACGAACAAAAGACTGGGGCTGCTCACAAAGGGTGTGGTTCTGCTCAATAATAACGCGCGTCCACGCGTATCCACACATGGAAGTGGTCAAATTCAAGTGGGAGACGTTGCAACATCCGACATAGAGGCCGGACATGTCGCCTTGCGATTTACATGTGTTTGGTCCACTGAAAAAACACCTGTAAGGGAAGCGCTTGAATTCGGATGACGTATTCAAGTACGCTATGAAGGACTGAGTCTCGTCACGGCCACAGGAATTCTGGGAATAAGGAATCCTGCAGCTTCATCACTGGAATCATTGTGCTCAAGCGTATGTTGTATACTTTGAATAAAGTCTATACCCACCGTGTCGTTTTTCATTTGATCATCCCTTAAAAATTTCGGTTGCTAATTTGTCCATTATGCAATCTAGAAGTATAATTCATGTACTTATTGTTGTATGATTTCGAAATAAAAGTCCCAGCTAGAACCCGTCCAATATTGAACCATGAACTCCATTCAAGGTATTAATTTTATTTATTTATTTTTTGCGTAAGAATTTAATTGTATCGAAGTCCGGTAGCTGAGTGATAGTGTTTTATACTCCCAAGTCACAGGTCCTAGGTTCGATCCTAAGGTTGGTGGACTAATTCCTACTGTGGGTCGATAAATTGAGCATCAAGCATGTTTGTAAATTTAACACTGATATTTTTAAGCTAGGTTGACTTCTTAATCGGGGCATATGCATTCAAACCCCGGAGCCCTCTGTCAGGAAACCAGATATGGACACTATAGGAATCGGCCCACATGGGCTATCATGCCATTGATTTAGTTTTATTTACTTATATTTGTGCTTGGAAAATTTCAAAGCCTACTCTTTAGTACCTACCTTTGCAGCAATTTACATATTCTTCAATTCTTATAGGCTTCCAGAAATTAGCATTTTCTTCTTCGTGCTTAAATTTTGAAAGTAAGTGTATAAGTAAGTTAGCATTTTAATTAAAATATCGAGAAACAATTTCATCGAAAATTTGATGTGTATGTAAGTGCGGAAGTAATTTATGAAACTTTTTTTCCTATTCAGAAGTTTCAATCTCTCAATACTTTTAATGAGATTGATTTAACTATCGCTACATTCTGTGGTCGTTTTGCCCTTGAGAGCTGATTCAGAAACCAGTTAAATCTTAAAGAGAAACCCGAATGCTGCAAACACATGTGGTTGGTGTGAGAATCGAATCCATGGACTCTTAAACTGAAAGCCAAAATTAATCCAATTATGATAAATACGTGGAAATGATTTGAGCAAATATAATGTCCATCTGAATTAAAAAGATTACATAATGATCAAACATCCGTATTTGATACTTAAAATATTTGCGAATTTTAGAAGTTTCTGTCTAATGAATCTTCATGTGCATAAATGGCAAGATGGTAGAACAAATAATTGATTTCATTTGTATGTAATTAAAAGTTGTATATTATTTCTTTTTCTTAACAAATTCAATTTTAAAAAAAATATAATGTCATTGTGTAAATGATCAAAATCTAATTCTTAATGCTTAGCTGTTTTTGTTTGCGAATGTGAGAAATAGGTTCAGTTTCTACTTTATGAATATATATCGACTATGATTATTTGTGAGTTTTCTAGTTTTCTCCTTTGTATCGTTACTCAGAATAATCCATAATGACGGTATTAAATTGTGAGTATCAATTAAAGCTTTTTTTAAGGTATAATATTGTAAACAACATTACACATTTTAACTATCCCTTTTACAGGAGAAACATCTCTCATTTCGATTACATTATCCAAAAAAGAATTTTAATCATAATTTATTCTCCACAAAAAATGCTTACATCATTCTAATATTGAACCACATTAATAACTGTTTTTAGCTTATTATTGCCATCCGTGGGTATAATATTATATTTGTATTGATTCAGCAAAGAAAAAAATTTACTTCCACTAATTCGAAGAACGTATCCAAGTTTAAATTTATAAATTTCTCTACCATTTATGCAAAATTTTCTACGAAATAAAACCAAGTTTTGATTTTTCAGCCTGATGCACTGTTTTACTGCAATTTCAACGATCATTGAGTGCATTGCAGAGAAAGAATGATTACGGGTGAAGAGCTATCGAACTGAACCATTCCGTTCGACGAGATTTAACAAGCTCGCCGGAACGAACAGCTCTCGAACAGGAGGTCCTCGTGAAATATATCAAAATCCACTTTACAGCGATCGCTTTTCCGGTCTCATGAGCTAATTATTCCCGGGGAAAACGGGAAAAGTTTTCTCCACGAACGACCGTCGCCCTTAGGAAGCACTCCGAATCTTTTCGTTCAATTTGATGTTTTGTTTTCTGGGAACTTTGGTACTTGCCTTGGCGCCGTTTTCACTCCACGTAGCATTGGACTTTGGTCACGGAAACCCAATCGAAAGTGTAACAACCCGAATTCGGACCTCTCGAACGTCAACCTCCCTACTCCCACCCTCGATTTCTACTTCCGATGCACATCCTTTTCAAGTCCCTTGCTCCTTTCGCGAACATTTCGCAGAAAATTATCCCTCTTAATCTTGTCTCGATCATTGGAAATTGCGAGCGGAAGTGGCCTGATTTATAAAATTGATTTTCCTCTTCCTATTTATCCAACTTAAGCATTTTTTGGTCGTAAATATTTAGATTATGCTATTTTTTAACAATTTTTTCTCGTTATAATGGAACCAATAAGGAGCATCACTGTTCTCGTATCCGGAAGATCACATGTTCGATATCAGACATATCCGAAGGCCATTATTCAGAAAAAGCCCATCAATGTTAAAAGCTGCCTGACTTATAAACTGATTTTCTTCTTCCTTTTTATTCTACTTTGGCATTTTTTGGTCGTAAATATATTCACATTGTGCTATATTTAGCTAATTTTCCTCACTATAACGGAACCAATAAGAAGCAACGTTGTTCTCTGTCTGAAAAGTTACATGCTCAATACCTTGATTAGTCGAAATCCGTTATTCAGAAAATGCCCGTTGATGTCAAAAGTTCAATAGGGTCCGACCTTCGTTCATTGGTGTTTTGAGGATGTGTGCTAACAAGAATGTAGATCTTCATTTGAGCTTGGATTAAAAATGCAAGGTGGTTGACTTTTATTGTAGAATTGAAATCAGAAAATCCTAAAAATATACAGACGTTTTAAGATATAATTTGATTAGAATTCGTTACCTATTAATTATTTATGGTGTGGAGAAATAAGTTACATGATGTACTGTAATTTACTGTATTTCATGAAATACATTTTGTATTTTATTACATTAGTGTAAATAAATAGAACTACATGTGTAATAAGCCTTTTATTATATAAGAGAGTTTTGTAGAAATTACATATTTTTATAAAAAATTAAATTAAAAGTAACTCAGTTAAAATATGAAAAAACTTAGATTGAAAAATATTGTGTTTTTAAAAATGAGGGAAAGTAGAAGTAAAGGAATAAAAGATACTGAGGATTGATAGAAAAATTATTTGATGAATTATTTTTATTTTGTAGAATAGCTTTGTTTTATTCTTTTTTTGGTGACAGCTCAGAAATACAAAAAATAAATTAATTAATTAAAATAAAGCAATGTTTTATATTAGTTATTATATGTCGAATACAAATTCGTATTATCAAGTAATTTGGAATTGTACAACGAATTCGAAAAAAAAAAAATAAATGAAAGTGTCATACATAATGAAAAAATTTAAATTCTGACTTAATGTAGTTGGTTTGTATCTCAGAAGTTATTGAGGAGCTATAAGCGCACTTCTTGTATCAATATTTGACCTAATAATGAATGTCCATTTATTTAATAATGTTCTTTGAAATGAAAATTCCGGAAATGTCTATTAGTTTTCTATGTCTTCTCCCCCCCCCCCACCTTTCCAATCAGTGCAAAGCAGACTTACCATAAGAGTAAGATTCGCTTCGGAGAAGAAGGTAACAGGTTTGATCCCAGTCCCAGTCATTGCTGCCGAAGAATGGTAGATGGATATTTTTTTGGTTTCTATATGCACATCTGTTAGATGGGAAGTTACCAAATTTTGCTTTTTAGGACATGCAAACTGAAGAGATGTCCATAAACATCTGATTGTTAATGGATACCTCTTCTAAAAAGCAATCCTAAATATGCATGTTAAAAATAAAAAAAAATCTCTAGATGGCTTTAGGTTCCCTAATTTATAGTAACAAATAGTAATTTGTTTAATCTGTTTGAATATTTAAATATTGTTGCCTCCAGCAAGTTTTCACTTCCTTCCTTGCTCCATGTTCAATCTGTCTACTATCTATGAAAAGCCCTATCTACTATCCATGAGTCTACTTAAAAGGTATTATACTATTGATGTTGTTTAAATATATCTTTACAATATACATAATCTCATCTTCTCGCATTGCAGTATTAATCTAAAAGACGTACATACTTTATTTATTGAATGTCTTTTAGAGTGTAAATGTTTATAAGATCTTGAGAACCGATGACAGATTTAAAAAAGCTTTCAAGCGCTTTAAAAAATTTGATTATCTTGAATGTGTCATCAAAAATGTAATAAAATATTTTTAAAAAAGGAGTAAAAAAGAAACTTTAAGAGAAAGAGCTCTAGCTTACCCTTTTTGATGCCTTAATATCAAAGGTAACTCTTCTTTGACTTTGGAAAAGTAAAACGATTAAAAGAAATATCTTTTATGGATTTAAATCTCATAAACGCATAAAATTGTGACAGAATCGGATTGGCATGACTTCCAGAGCCCTGATCACTTCCGGTCACTGCTTGCGCCATCGATTCCTGCCCCCTTACCTTTGCAGACGGACCAGTTCTCCTCCGAAGGGGAAACGTGACGTCGCCGGAAGGGGTGGGGATAGGAAGTGAAGTGAATAGAGAGAGAAAACGGAGGGAAAGTGATGCTGAGGATGAGGATGCTGATCATCTTTCCGCTCCATATCTCTGCTCTCAGGAGGCTGAGCGCCCGAGGCTTTGAAAGTCGTCGCTCCAGCGGGTCGCGCCTCAGCCCGAAAGTCACGTGCACACACACGCACCCCTTTCGTTGCTCCCTGGGTCCATCTCCCTCTCCCCCCCCCCATCTATTTGTTTTCTTCTGCCTTTCTGGACAATTTAGTGCCACGTTTTTCTACCTTCTCGAATATCGCATTTTTTTTTATTTGGTGCAGTATTTTGTGCTTAAATGTGTCCAATTTGCCGTGTTAACTGGCTGTGCTGTTTTCGTTTTGAGACGGCTTCAGTTGCCTCGAGGTTTTTGCTCGATTTGAAGAGAGAGCTGGAATATAAGCACGCAATGAAAAGGCCAATTAAAATGTTACGCCAATGTCGATTTTAATGGGAATAGAATTTTTTGTCCTGTAGATTTTCGAGTACAAATATCTTATTGGTTGACTGACTCCATAAATTGAGCTCAGCTTAATAAAATCTGAAATAAATCTTCTATTACTGGTTTTAGAGTGTAAGATGACTGCATTTTACTGTGTATGTAAGCATATTAATGTTATAAATATAATTTGCTTCCCCTAAAACATGCAACACATAAACATTTTTTAACATGAAAAACACTTTTTCTTTTATTGCTTTTATCATAATAATATTAAGGTGAAGTAAGCAGTCTTATTGACACTAGTTTGAAAATAATCTTGATTGACCAATATCATTTATAGTTTCTTGTAATGACATAAGAATGAAAAAATCTTTTGTTTCCATTGAGAGACATCATTTACCATTTGCAATCGTTATGTAAATGACCACATTCTCCCCCATGCTAGAAATGTGAGGATTGGGTGTGTGTCCACATTAATTTACGGCGACCAAAGTCATTCAGTTGGCATAATGTGGATGGGATTAGGAGGATGCTAGCGTAGGTGTGACCTCCTCACCTGACCGTATTTCAAAATTACGACGATGTTGGTGACAGGGGAATATTCTAAATCCGTACATCTTATGATACAATACGGGAATCACATGCACTGTTATGTATGTATATTCTGGTATCTAGAAGAAGGTAAGTTTAATGTTATTTTTGTCGTGTGACAGATAGGGTGGCATTATGGGGTGCGCTGCGCCACCTTTCCAACTGGACCATATTTTGGTGTGGAATCCGATTTTCCGCAGTACACACCATAAATAACCAATTATAGGTTAGGTAACCATTCACAACTTATTCATACAAGGAAAGGATAAAGACAGGATAGAGAGAGAAAGTACATTCATGCCCGAACCGGGATTCAAACCCAGGACCTACCTATCTGCAATCAGGCACGCTGACCACTAGACAAGTTGGGTGGCAGTAGGTCTGACATTCATTTCCATTGAGGACTGTATTGTTGAGAAATCCTATACATATTAAACTTTCGTGAAATAGCTCTTTTCTTATTGTTTTTGTATAAAGGCTTGAAGGTTTAATTTGGTTTTTTCGACGCTCAGCAGTCATTTTTTGCTCACGAGGGCTAATTAGACCGGGACCTATGGTTTAATGTGGATTCTGAACCACTACAAACATCTATACCCAAGGTGGGATTCGAAACCAAGAACTGTTGAACTGAAGGCAAAAACGCTAACCATTCGTCTGTAAGCTCGGCAAGCGCTTGAAGAAGAGGAAGTCCAATCTGATCTTGACATCAAAATAAAGAAGCGGTTAAAAATAAAGAAAATAATTTTCTATCCTATAATCTATGCATATCATCAAGCCACTAGAAAAGTTCATTTGGATCACGGAAAAAATTTATTAGCTTGAATGACAACTTAGTCATTATTTCATAACCTAACAGTATGTTATATTTTTTCATTTTCCTCTGTGATTGCTGCTGCCACTTCGTAATTTTAAACTAAGGTTGAATAAGACTCGGTATCTTTCTACGCAAACAATTTAATAATGATATTAAGCTATCTATAGCCAAAATCTTGATATAACATACTGATTGGAAGCATTGATATATTGATTGAATGCATAGTTAGACAATGCTTAGTTGACTACAATACTGCTCAACAACATTAATTTCCCACCAAGGGCTGCACGTAAAAATGTTAAAAACCTCGTTCTTTAAATAGAAGGTCTCGTGTTTGATCCCAGCCATAGTGAAATAACGGAAGTTATTTGCAAAGTTCCTATTGTTTATATGCGATCTGTCGTGGTGGTTTCTTAGAAATTTTCCTATATATATATATAATTGTTGCAAATCGATTAAATTTTTTGTGATCTCTTATGGTAATATGCATACTATTTTATTTTAGTAATTGAATAAATTAAGGAAATTTAAAAAAATTTCATTATAAAAATTAAAATGTTTATACTAAAAAAAAAAATAATTTTATGTGCTTTATATATTTATAATTATTTCACTTTTTAGATTACAAATAAGTAGTACTTTAAGAATTTGTTAATCACATAAACTAGTTTAAAATATATCTTTTGAAGAAGTTGATTTCTATAATTCTTAAGTATGTAAGAATTATAATTGTTTTTTTTTATATATTTACTATTACTCTGCATTAAATTTACATTTATTATTGCTGTAGTTTTATGATAAAAATAAATAAGTAAAATTTATGTAATGTTAGAATTTGTTATACAATTGTAATTTACACTTCGATTCTTAATTAAAATTAAATCAAAATGATGTTTCACGGTAATAAATATTTTCTTGAAATAATTATAATTAGAAAAACATCATTATCTTTTAACGTTATCCTCTTTACCCATTGGAAGGAAAAATATAATTACAAACATAATCATCAAGTTGAATAGAATCTGTGTAATATAGTTTCAATCTGTTCTATTAGATTGGTAAACACGATTCTTTTGGAGGTAAATAACTGTATAGTTAAGTATTCCCAAAATTCTGCTCTCCAATGTATATCGTGTCCACTTGTAAGTCCCACCCCATCAGGTGACATCCACTCGACATTCGAAAATTCCTCTTCATACTCCTCCGTCTCCAATCCGGCACCGTCCGGCGTCCCCCCTCATTTCTCCCGGACCTCCTGAGCGCAGGTGCAGTCCGGCCTTCTCTCCTCTCTCACTGGAAGACCGATCACCCTTCGCTCTCTCTCTCGCCCGAGCATCATCGTCTGCTTTTGTCCTTCTCCTCCCCACTGTTCGTCCACCCTCCTGATTCTCTCTATCTATCTTCCGGATTCCGTTCTCTTCTCTCTATTATCGTTTGGATGAGAGGAGGTGAGAAGAATACCTGCTGACTGTGTCGTAAAAAAGGAATTTTTGGGGAACTAGTGTGTTTTGTGCGCGTTTTGGTTCACAGTGGGAGTGGATGAAGTCCGGCTGCTGGACATGCTGACCACGCGCCATCACTGGTTACAGCATGCATTCGAGTCAAGATATAGTGACCTGTCCTCCAGTCACATGCTCTCAAGGAATGGTATGTTTATAACTTTTTCGAAATAGATTGTCTTCGAATATTACATTAAAGCATTAAAATTTCAAACGATTTCCCTTTAGTTTCACGCATACAAAGAAGTCCTGCTATTTTTTTCCACTATTACCTACAGTTTTATTGGAGATTATATAAAAGTAAAACTTTTAAAGTTTTACTTTAAAAGTTTTAAAATACAATTCTTTCCATCAAAAAAGCGCATTTTAATTGGATTTTTAAGACCCTAATATTATGGAATCAAGTTTATGTTGTATAATAAATTTATTCAATGATTAAAAAAGCATGTTAATGGTGATAAAATTTTAAATATCACTTTTAAAAAAAATGAATATTAATCTAAAAAGAAATTTACTAGTAAATTTAAATTTTGCACAGTTGAAATCATGAAATAGCATTAAATTTTAATTAAATATTTAAAAATTACACTTAAAAATTCTATAATTAGCATTTATATGATTAATTGAATTTTAAAATAAAACCAAGAAAAATTAACAAAACGTCAATGATAAGCATTTTGATTCTTCTCCTTCAGAGAAAAAATATTAAAATATGAGCAGATTCAGTAATATTGTGGAAGTTGCAGGAATTAAAAGCCATATTTATGTTATGTCATAAATTAATTGAGAACGCCATGCAATTGAGTTACAAATAGTATATCAGTTAAAAGCATTTTGGTAAATTGAGAGTGTTATATGTTAGACTGTAGCTAGGCCAAGTGGGCTGATTGAAAAACATCAATTAATCGTGAACTTAAGATAATTTACAGCACAAGTTAACCACATGAACAATAACTAAATATTATACATGAACAAGACCATATTGTAAAAATTGGTTTATTTTAAGAAGCCCTCTTTTATCTTATTTACCTTATTTAACAGTAAATTAAATGTTTATCTTTTTATGACAAAAAGTCATCAAATGGTTAAATGCATAAAAGTTTACGTGATTAAAATTAAAAATATTTTGAATTTTCAGCGATCAATTTAAAAATAAATTTGATTTTATCATACGGTACAATATGTATAAAAAATACCAAAATTTTTATTTTTCTTCATTCTTTAAAAATATTTCTTCAAGATAACTTTATTGTGCCACTATTATTAGTGATCAATAATTAAAAGTTTGTTCATTATTTTACTGTACAATAAAATGTACAACTGCAATATAATCTCTGAAGATTAGCAATGAAAAATCCTCTGAAAGCAATGAAATGTTCATAAAAAATATAAATGTTTTACTGGAATATGTAATTAATAATAAATACATTTATTCGTTCATTGTAAAATGAATTTGCAATATTTTTCAGAAAAAAAATTTATAACTACTTTTACAACAACTACAAGAAATACAATACTTTTTGAAATATCAGTGATTATATTTTCACTGCCAAATTTTCAAAAGCTCCCTTTCAAAACAAAAATAATTTTTCAAAACATTTAAAGTAAAAGGACGTAATTTTAAAAGTTTATAAAGAAACTAAAAACAGAAAACTATTCTGAATTAAATCTAAATAAAACCTTTCATTTTATTTGAAATTTAATGAAATAATTATTTTGTGAAATATAAAACCACGAATAAATTCAAATCATTAACAAAAATATCTACTTTTAGATAATGAATTTAGATTTTGATTAAAAATATCCATGCTTTAGAATTTAACATAGTTGGTTAATTACTCAACATACTTTTTTTAAAATAAATTAAATTATCTATTTAATTTATTACGTATGAAAATAATTTTTTGAATAAAAATTAAATTATTCATTTATTTAATTATATTTTTTCCTTTGTTCATATTTTTTTCATCTAGTTACTTAAGTTTTATTATTTTGTATTCTTGTCAATATAACCGTGTAATGTGAAAAATTCTATATGGATATATCTAAAAAATTCTCTTCTTAAAGTGTACAGAAAACTTCTTACATTTTTCAAAATTTCTATTAATCCATTAAAGTTGTTATTCAAAATTTATTTATATTTTTACTGTTTTATTACAATTTTATTGTATATCACTAACAGACACTTTATTGTGAGGTAGTTTATCAAAGTAATTAATAAAATTACAATTTTATTGATATTTGAATATATTAGATTTTGTGACACGACTTTCTACTAAACACTCTATATACATTTTCAATGGGTTCCTTCCAATGTTGGATTGAATGGTAATGAAATTGCAAGATAGCTTGGCCAAATCTGCCACTGCTGACACCTTGCAGGCCAACGCTATTCAAACTTTACCGGAAATCTCCACTATTAAAAGGATGGAATTAAACGCAATTTGGAGAGATCCACCTGCCCACTCTTGGTACTTTGGGGAAAAAACATCGTTGGTGGCACTAGCTTAGTATCTCTAGGATACAGCAGACAGCTCTTTCACGTTTTTTGAGTGGCCACATGAGGTCCCTTTCTTTTGAACCAGGGCTAGAAAGTCTTTCTGGAGTGTCACTGGTGAAAGGCTGATCAGACCTCCCAGAGACATAGCCTTGACTGTCTGAATTTTACCGTAAACGAGGTTTTGGAGAATCCTATTTTATTCTTAGACTTTTTAATGATTCTTGGTTTTAGAGTGATGGTTTAGCTTAGTTACACCATCTTGGATTAGAAACAACAACAGCAAAAACAACCAATCCCATATAATATGAATACTATTGATATAATTATTTAGCTTGTACTGTAGATTCATCTTTATGTACATTTATTATTACAAAACTATTGGCTTTAGTATTTATAAAACATAAAAGCAAAAATTCACTATAGATGAATACCTGGCCAAACACAAGTCTGGAATTAAATAATATAAGTCAATATTTCCAAATTTAAAATTCCAACAATTATTTACACCTTAGAAGCACTTGTGTAGTTTATTCTCATTCACAAGTGATAATAAATAATTAATGCAATGTTCTATTTTGTGACAGCAGTGGGTATATCGTAAATCTTAAACTTTAAGTACTTCATCCATGGAGAAAATATCTGTGGTATTTTGAAAAGTATTTATTAAATTCCAAATCATAATAATATTTGATATTTATTGTCATACCTTCAGCATATAATTTGTAAATGTTTTGTAAATATTATGTGATTTTTGATATTTTAAGGTTCCGTTTTAGCGTATACTATTCGATATTTATGGGATCTGAATATCAGGCTTGCCGAATTAGCAGATTCGTTTTTTATAATTAAGTGGATATACGTCTGTTGAGTTTGTAGGCCAGGTGAAGCTTTTGTGTATAAAGGAAAGTGTAGTTTATATACATTTCAGAGATGAAGGAATTATCTGTTCAAAATCTGTATCACTATGTGACAGATTTTTATTTATTTAAAGAAATAATATATTTTGTAAAATTTTAACAAGGTGTATATGTTTCCCATTCCTATGAGATATATTAGAGCTAATTTCTGCAGAAGCTTTTCTGTTGCATTTTATTTTTATACAAATCTAAAAATCCAGAGAAACATATAGAAAGTAAACATAATATTGCTTTATGAAAATATTAATTTTGATTCTCTTTTATTATGCTGAATTTGATTTAACTGAAATATAATTGGTCATAATTCAGGTGTTTCTTTTATTTTTGTTTGTTTTATATCTATGCACATTCAAAAGAATTAAAGCTTTAGAAGAACAAGTATAAATTAATTGTACAATTCTATGATTTTTATAAATTTCTCTCAGATTGACGAGAGCTAAATCTATATGGTCATAAAATCATTTTAATTTATTGAGAAATTTATACTAACTGTGAACATAGAATTTCAAATAAGGATAAATATTACCACTAAAGAACTTTAAGATGTGTTTTACACGAACAGGAAAAGAAATATTTCCGTTTAGTTTCTTATACAATGCATGCAAAGAGTTCGGTGTAAAAATGGCCCTTAATTTGGGGGAAAAAAAAGCGATAAAATTTAATTTCTGTTAACCCTAATATTTTCAGCTTATTAACTAATGTGATTTTAGGGTTGTCATTTTGTTACTCGCATAAAAATCAACGGTTAAGCATTTGTAAATTTTTTTACAGTATGGATAATTTACTTCTGCGGTAATAATTATATCTTAAAAGAGTTTATTTTAAGAATTTCCTATAATGTAATAGGGGTGCATTCTTCGAAATGTAACTCTCAACTTCGATACAATTTAACAATGAAGATGGAAGTTGAGCTTGTGTGTCTATCATGCGCGTTCTGTCGGTGAGAGTGCTTGGCAGATTTCCGATTTCGATTTGTGATTGCATCTCACTATTGATGAGAGAGTCTGAGAAAAGTAAATGTACACGAAAGGTATCTTTATAACAGGGGTTTTATAGTTAATACAAAACGAATCATTTTTTTCTCTCACTTTCATCAGCATTTAAGGTATTTTATACAAATTAACTTTAAAAGAAAAAATAATTGAAACATAATATACATAAACAATAATTATTACACATATAACTAAGGAAAAAAACAATTTAAGCAAATTTTACAGTTGAAAAATACCAATTCATCTGGTTAAGAGAGCTTTGTATTCTAAATTAGATATTTTAAATTAGAATTTTATCAAAAAATACTATCTGTTTATATCTCCGACAGTCAAAACGAATCATTTTTTTTCTCTCGCTTTCATCAGCAATTAAGGTATTTTATACAAATTAACTTTAAAAGAAAAAATAATTGAAACATAATATACATAAACAATAATTATTACACATATAACTAAGGTAAAAAATAATTTAAGCAAATTTAACAATTGAAAAATACCAATTCATCTGGTTAAAAGAGCTTTGTATTCTAAATTAGATATTTTAAATTAGAATTTTATCAAAAAATACTATCTGCTTATATCTCCGACAGTCAAAACGAATCATTTTTTTTCTCTCGCTTTCATCAGCAATTAAGGTATTTTATACAAATTAACTTTAAAAGAAAAAATATTTGAAACATAATGTACATAAACAATAATTATTACACATATAACTAAGGAAAAAAACAATTTAAGCAAATTTTACAATTGAAAAATACCAATTCATCTGGTTAAAAGAGCTTTGTATTCTAAATTAGATATTTTAAATTAGAATTTTATCAAAAAATACTATCTGCTTATATCTCCGACAGTCAAAACGAATCATTTTTTTTCTCTCGCTTTCATCAGCAATTAAGGTATTTTATACAAATTAACTTTAAAAGAAAAAATAATTGAAACATAATATACATAAACAATAATTATTACACATATAACTAAGGTAAAAAATAATTTAAGCAAATTTAACAATTGAAAAATACCAATTCATCTGGTTAAAAGAGCTTTGTATTCTAAATTAGATATTTTAAATTAGAATTTTATCAAAAAATACTATCTGTTTATATCTCCGACAGTCAAAACGAATCATTTTTTTTCTCTCGCTTTCATCAGCAATTAAGGTATTTTATACAAATTAACTTTAAAAGAAAAATAATTGAAACATAATATACATAAACAATAATTATTACACATATAACTAAGGTAAAAAATAATTTAAGCAAATTTAACAATTGAAAAATACCAATTCATCTGGTTAAAAGAGCTTTGTATTCTAAATTAGATATTTTAAATTAGAATTTTATCAAAAAATACTATCTGTTTATATCTCCGACAGTCAAAACGAATCATTTTTTTTCTCTCGCTTTCATCAGCAATTAAGGTATTTTATACAAATTAACTTTAAAAGAAAAAATAATTGAAACATAATATACATAAACAATAATTATTACACATATAACTAAGGTAAAAAATAATTTAAGCAAATTTAACAATTGAAAAATACCAATTCATCTGGTTAAAAGAGCTTTGTATTCTAAATTAGATATTTTAAATTAGAATTTTATCAAAAAATACTATTTGTTTATATCTCCGACAGTCAAAACGAATCATTTTTTTTTCTCTCGCTTTCATCAGCAATTAAGGTATTTTATACAAATTAACTTTAAAAGAAAAAATGATTGAAACATAATATACATAAACAATAATTATTACACATATAACTAAGGTAAAAAATAATTTAAGCAAATTTAACAATTGAAAAATACCAATTCATCTGGTTAAAAGAGCTTTGTATTCTAAATTAGATATTTTAAATTAGAATTTTGTCAAAAAATACTATCTGCTTATATCTCCGACAGTCAAAACGAATCATTTTTTTTCTCTCGCTTTCATCAGCAATTAAGGTATTTTATACAAATTAACTTTAAAAGAAAAAATGATTGAAACATAATATACATAAACAATAATTATTACACATATAACTAAGGTAAAAAATAATTTAAGCAAATTTAACAATTGAAAAATACCAATTCATCTGGTTAAAAGAGCTTTGTATTCTAAATTAGATATTTTAAATTAGAATTTTATCAAAAAATACTATCTTCTTATATCTCCGACAATCAAAACTACATTTATTTGATATCAAATAACATATATTTTTCTTATGATTTTAATTTATTAAACTCATTATGAAATTTGAGTTACTTTCTTACACAATAAATCTTTGCCTTTAAGTGACAACGAATTGTGGTATAATGTATTGAAATTTCATTTACAATTTTTTATCAATTTATCCAAATATATTTAAAAAATAAAAGTAATAAATCTGGAAATAATTTGATATTATTTGATTCATAATCTTCATACCTCAATGCAGCTCTAATATTCGTTAAATTATTTGAACTGTTTCCATGTATAATTAAAAGCATAATTTAGAAACATATTTTTATGTGTAGTTATTAATAATATGATTATCGTAACTTTTAAAGAAACAGAGTAATGTTATATTTTGAAAATGAGAACTTAATACAATTGCGCTGTTATTTCACCAAATTAAATTAGTATTTTTTCTTGTAGAGCTGCAATGAAAGTCTATAGAAATTAAGAAAATGAGTAAAAATATTAATAAAAAGCTTACTATTTTTAAGACAAAATATAGAAAAAAAATGACTCAATATACAAATCATTAGTAATACCTGTTTTTTTATTATAAATATTTGTAAGCAACAATCGTTTAAAAATTATTTAGAATTATTTATGAACATAATGTTAAATATTAGTAATTCAGTTTCAAATCCTAGTGTATTTCATTGTTTTAATGTTTCATTTTAAAATGGTATTTTAAATAATAATCGCAAAGCAATCTATTTTTTTAATGTGATAAATAATTACAAAACTATAGATTAATTATTATTGCAACTTACCACAAAATAATAGAATTAAGTGTAATTTGCTTTATGGAGAAATTACATTTGTTTTTATTGTCAGTATTTCATTTTCTGAGTACAAAAAAAAAAAAAAAATTATTAGAAAACAATATACTTATATAATAACTTTCTTTACGAAAGAATTAGAGTAGTTTTCACTTTCTTCATTTCATTTGCTAAGTATCTGACACCATATCTCCTTAAATATGAAAAGAATTTACTCTGTGACAAATCCATAAAAATGTCTAACCGTATATACTCTCATTTATCATGTTTTATTGTTGTATTAATAACCACAACTACAAAAATAAGAAAATAATATCTATAAATCATAATTTTTACTCGAAAATACTGACATTTCCACAGGACTAAAAGTGTATTTATGTAATAAATTACGTGAAAATTTCAATTTACACAATCAGTTTTTGCAATTGAATTATTCTTATGTGAAATTCTATATGTTGAGAGAATGAATTTTGTTCACGAAAAATAAATAAATAAAAAATTAAATAAATTTGTCAAAGATGAAACATTCTCATTGAATTATTCTATGCAAGATAGATTATATTTCAAAACTTGTCTTAAATTTTAAATTAGGAGGAATTCCAATTTTTTTTTTACTAATTATTAATTATTAAGTGTTTTCAAGACTGAATTCTTTTTTTCATATTTATGGAGAATAAATTCAGCTTTACATTTCATAATCGATTTTTTTAAGCTTTGAATCAAAATTGGGGAAACAACATTTTTAAATTAAAAAAAAAAGAATAACTTTTGATGCTGTATATATTACATTGCAATTTAGGAAAATTTACAAAATTGGACTGGATCCAAAAACTAGAAAGATATTTGAATTCTCTAAAAACATTTTAAAAAAGCAGTGAAAAGCTAAAGGCAAAATTGTTGAGACTAGAAGATAAGTACAGCCAAGAATCAGGCTGCAAACGATGAAAAATCTGGAACGTATTCGTAAGGAATATGCATGCAAATCAGCAAGTCATAATGTCTCTTTTTTCTGCAGGGTAAAAGCTTAGAGAGAAAAGAATACCTACATAGATCTTGACCTGATCACTGATTGTATTATAAAATTACAAGTCTCTGTCCCAACATGTATTTAAAATTAATATCACAATCTTATTCCTTCTCTCTTTTTGATATTCAGTTATCTTATAGAGAAAAATATTGCCTTCATACATGAAAGTTTTTTCTTAGCTGAACATTCCCAAAATTAATGTTTACAGATGTCTTGCGCATGTCAAAATATTTCAATGAATTCAAGTGACTATTGCTTGACAAAAAAGGGTGGATGATTATATTTCATGATTCCAGTTGAAAAAAAAATTAAATTGCAAGAGTGTCTCAATAATTAAATTTCGCCATACCTAGATTATATGAATGGTTGTTGTTGGTGCACCAGTATGTTTCACTGAATCTAGCCCCGAGTTGGGCTCTAGCAGCTAGCAGCCGTTTTTGAACCTTCGCCATTTGAAATGAAAGACAAGTAGAAGACACATCAATATTTGATTTGCCACCTCCAAAAGTATTGTTTCACTTTGAGTACATTGCTACCACGATCTACCTAACGTGCTTATGCCATTTTCAATGAACTCTATGGATCTTTGATTAAATTAAGATTCGAACTCACTATTTTTGATAAGAATAACGAATACGAATTACGAATTAGGTCTCAGCCTCTGAGTGGTAGGAAAAAAGCTTCGTTCCCTCAGCTGGCAGATATCTGGCTCAATTTTAGACCATTGTACTGAGAAAGGCTGACCATGTTGAAATTTCATGCGGTTTAATTTTTTTCCTGGTATGAGTTGTGATGATAACGATACCAGATCAGGTATAAATTCAGCTCAGGTATGTTCTCTGTCGCTGATCCAAATTAATGAGCTGGTTGATTGGGCTAATTGGGTTTGGTCAATAGAGACAATCAGAAATGTAAGCATTAACTTTACTCAATTTGGTGCAACACAGATATTCTTAAGAGACTCATATAACTATTAAAATAAGGAACGTTTTGACTGAAAATATTTACAAATAAAGATTAGTTCAAATAAATATTCTAAGTTAATTTTAAATTTCATTTTAGAAATAAATAGATGAAGCATATCTTATTCACCACATGACGCGTGATACATTTTTTACTAGACACATACATAGAGCCTCCTTTATAAAGTGTAGGATATCATGTACGATTCAACACCTGGGTGATAATTGTTAAATCTTAAGATTTTTATGACATCAGAAAACCCCTCTCAGCTGCTCTAAATCTCATTCTCATTGCCCTTTCGCTGAAGGGTCATACCATCTGCCGCTTTAACAAATAGACATATTAAAGTGATATCAAATTTAACACACGTTCTTACCATTTCATCTCCAGAATCGAGCGTTTCATTGAAATTATTTCATTAACACCTCAAGACCATCCTTCTCTTTATAACGAACATCGAATTCCCAATGAGCACCATTTCGAGAAGGGAGAGGAGTTGACTATCCTTCCATTTATCTTCAGCATAAGAGCCATCCACTTTGCGACAGGTGTATATTAAAACCCACCGGATGCATATAAAAAAGAAAATGGTAAGTATTCATAAGAACAGCAAAATCAATTTTTTCTAAGTGAATCTCCGTGTGCTAACCGATGGGACGGTCGTGATATTGCAAAAGAAATTCTCCTTTTTTACGTCACTTTTCCAATCGCCTTCATTGGTCAGTAATGAGGAGCATGAAGGGGGGATAGTTGACGAGTGTTACCCCCACACCCTCTTCTAGTTTAACCCTCCCCTAAACGCAGGTGGTAAAAAAAATAGCGCCTTTTCCTGATCAAATAGAAAAACAATAACCGGCAGATATTTCTATATATGCTCATTATTATAGTCGGAGAAGGTCTATCATTATGAGAAAAATTATGAGACATACTCGAAAGGGGGGTTCTTCTCTAGGGGCTGGGGCAAAGGGATTTCTGTTACTTCTCCGACTGTCATTATTATTGTTATTTATTAATAATTGCGTCGAATCTCTGATCAATCAATAAAAGTAACACCTTTCCCTTCGCACAGACGGCGAAGGTTGTACTCGTCCGCCACCCCCCATTATGAAAGCTAATGCCAAACTTTAATTAAATGCTTTCTATTTCGCGTCTGAGTTCCGGAGATCCGGTTACAGTGTCATTAATCCTAGCTATTTATCTGTTTGACTGTTGGATTGTCTCTAGTGGTGGGGATGTAAAAAGGGAGGGATCTCTCATTCTCTTTAGGAAGGAGAGAAACTGATAGTTTAATTAGATGATTGTTATTTGTTTCTTGCTGAAAAGATAGTTTCGTTAAAAAGAAAACTGTTTTTTGAACATTGTGTGCATCAAAAATTATATTTCCTCTCTTAGATTCTTATAGCTATATTATGAAATAGAGAATTTATTCTATATCAGTCTTTAAAATTGCCTTTATCATACTTTATGTAAATAGGGTATAGTTAATATCCGATGCAATGAAACTTATTCGAGAGATTAAGAAAATCCCATTCGACCAAATAACTTACCAGTAGCAGCTATAAAAATATAAAATTTTGTACTAAAAAATTTTATGTTAAAAAAAGGAAATCTCAAATAAGAAAATGTATGCTGCATTTATAATATTTAAAATATAGTGTAATTAAATTTCAATGTAAAAATAATGTGTGGAAAACGCTTTAGCCATGTAATTTTTTGTTATAAAAATGATTAAATTAAGTAACGAAATAATAAACAAAAATATTTGAAGAATTGAATGTATATTTTTAATTATTTTTTATTAAAAATTTTTATTTGCTATTGAAAATTTTTTTACCTTAATATTTCTGATACTTATAAGCTTAAAAAAATTTTGTCATTTTTATTGCTTAAAAAAGCATGATAATTTTCAAATGCCTGATTATTCTTTTCTTCTCTTTTTGATATGGCGAGAAACTTCGAATAGTTGCATTCGCTAATTTAGTGATCCACCATTTTGACTAGCTTACTAACAATGACTGTAACTTTCAGATTTAATTCACTTCTTCTGATGAAAGGCTGAATCAGGAATCACTGTGAGCTAAATAAGTATTTTTTAAAGTGAATTTATCTTTTGACAATTCGTCTAGTTGAATTACAAGAAAATGGGTACAAAAAATAATAAGTTATCTCTTACTATTTATAATTCAGATTTGTTTAAATGCAAATTAATTCTCAATATCCGTAGTGGTCATTAAATATAAATTTATATTTTAACTTAAACTAAATAATTTCCAAATATCCACTTTTATTTGGTGTTTATGATAATATTAAATTAGAAAATGGCATAATTAGAGAAAAAGATAAATAAAAAAATTCATATCCTAAATAATGACTTCTATCTAAACGACAAACAATTGTGGGTACAATGAATCACTTCTGATTACAGAACAGATTAATCGTTTAAATAAGAATTTGGGCAAATGTTGTATTACATAAATAAACGAAATTATCGACTGCGTGAAGAAAAAGTTTACCGATACACTATTCATCGAACTGCCTGCCTACCAGTGAATTTATCATTCTTTTTGCAGAAAGTAGTAGGAATTATTTCAGCTGGATCGAAAAAGGGACTCTTCACAAAGCTACAGATGTTACGTGGTGATATAAATGTTTCTTTTTTAAAGTATTTTATCATGCACATTTTTAGTATTTAATTATTAATGTATAATTTAGGATATTTTAAAATGCTAATTATTTGAAACTTTAAAAATATTTAATGTAGGTTATTATCGTAATTTTATATGTGACAATATGTATATGTTATTAAGTAAATCTGATTAATTTTCTTTCGCTTATTTAACAATTTTTCATTGTTGCCAATTAGTTTTAAATATTTATTAGAAGCTCAAATTAGTAGTTTAATATCTGGGGCATAGTTTAAAGCTTTGAGGTATATAGCTTTGAGCTAGCTATAACATATATTAAACTAGTGTCTGCTGTTTAACTGTTGCGAAGTAGGAATATCATTAGTTAATTACTAGCGAAGTAGACTTAATATCGAAGTAAGTCTATATGATGGTCAAAAATGGCATCTAAAGTCATTTCTCAGCAGTCATATCTACCTACCTAAAATTAAGTGTTACTTAGTGTCACCTATTGGATCTTATCCATTATTTAATAGATTCGTAAAATATTATTAAGAATTAATCCCTTTATTAAACTTCGCAGACTATATATCACTAGCAATATTTTCCTGATCTAATAGTTAAACCATGATGTATGACGTGGAATGTTATTGATACCCTAATTTGTAATATGTTCTCCTTTTCGTTTGTCAATATATGTCAGTTGTAGAATTTTCAAGAGAACAAATGAATTAGAAAACTACAATTGAGTCTAACACACATTGATTAAAGTATATTATTAACTAACCAAAGTGACACAGTGGTAACTTTAACTAATTACTTTAGAAAGTATTCTAACAACATTGTACCGAAATTATCACCCTATTTACAATGATAGGCAACTAAAAATCAACATCACCTGATTACGAGTTTCAGAATTTCATGCTCGGTGTGGAATTGAGTATCTGGCGAAAAATTGGGGTGCACAAATGCGAAAATATAAATTTAACTTATCTTAGTTTTCTCATTTGTGTAGAGGCCATATTGTTAATCACGTATTGTCATCTATCTTGGCATAAAAAAAATCGCCAAAAAGTCAAGAATCTTTAACCCCAAACTGCGAGGTAATTCTTTTCTACCGACATTTCATGGAGCGAAATTGTCACTGCATTCTCCATCTTCTTATCACTTTCAAAATGTTTATTATCTACTAATTCTTTTAGTTACTGAAAAAAGTAGACATCACAAATTATAAATTATTAAGAGTATTATTTATAGTTTAGACTTCTGAAGTGAACATCCTTCCAAATTTATTCAAGGAAATTTTGAGGGGTAGAAACTCGTTAGAACCTCACAGAAGATCTTATCTATATTAAGAAGCGATAAAGAAAGGAGTTACCACCGTACAATTCTATTTCCTAGTGAGGAATTATGAGGAAGGGTAGGAATTAGGAAGAATACAATTCATCCAAAAACATGATTTCGAAGGATTTGCATAGTTTCATAAGGGATTCTCTCTAAGAGTGCATGGAAAAAATTTTCCCGAATATGAGAAAGAACTATGAAAAAAATAAGGAAAGGTTCATGTATACTGATTTTTTCTCTTTTTTGTAACAAAATGATTTTTATTTTTTTGATGAAACTCGTTATGAGTCTATTGATACCAATAAACTCTGAGACTGTTTATTAATTTTTTAGAAATTGCTTATTTTGGTGATACGGAAAATTTTCTTCAGAGGTTGCTAACAGAGTTAACTTTTGCTTTAGATTCAACAATTTGTGAGCTCGAGCTCTATCTTATCTGATTTCATTACTGATTTTATTGGATTTTATTATTATTGGATGTTTTAGTGACTCATAATCCACTTTAAATCATATATCTATATCGTCTAATTAGCTCTCGTATGCAAAAAATGACCGTTCAGAGACAACAAACCAAATTAGCTAGCAGTGTTGATCTTCTCATTTGTTTGCATCAAAAATTGGCCACGTAGACCTAAGTAAGTAAACAATATCAAAATACAGTTATTTTTATGCATTTGAAAGTATCCCCAAAAACTGTTTTTCAATTGACAGTTTGCGAAATAGAAATTATCGAGAATAAAATGTTATATAAAATGGAATCTTTTCAGTAAAAGTTATTCAGTTTATACATTAAATATGCCGTATATTTTATGTGAATTACTTATGTGGTAAATAACAAAATATTATTTCTGATAGTTTTGTAGCTTTATTATCATATTTATCATATTTTTGTTTTGTTTTTTTTATGTATTTATTACTGTCTAAAGCTTATCTAATTCAAGTTTATACCAGTTGGCATAAATTTTAAAAGCTAATTAATATAAAATAATAATAATAATAAAAAGAATCATATTTTATTCATCAAAACTGATATGAATATGTTTGTTGATTTTTTGACAAAACATACTTATTTCAATTAATAAAAAATAGATCTATTGCTCAAAATTTAAATTGGGAAAAAATACATTAACTAAAATAGCAAGCCAAAAGCATTTGTACATTAACTAAAATAGCAAGCCAAAACAAAACTTAAAATATAATTTAGTGTTAAATATGATATAAAATAAGTAATTAGAGTCACTATCTTATGCATATATTTTGCAGATAAATTAATTTTAACAGTGGAACAAAATGTAATTTATAGTGAATATGATAAATAAAAATGTGGCATTTGAATTTGACCAACGGAAAAATTTTCAAAATGTAGGCATTTGACCGTCTTATGAAACGGCAATAGAGAAAATGGCATGTTGCCAAAAATGTGTTGCTTTACACTTAACTCCCATAAATCGAGTCAAAGATTAAGTAACAATTCCTTTTTTTCTATCGGGTACCATTCATTATTTGATTAATAAACGATGTGACGTTTATCATGTATTATAGCAAGAGGAATTTATTAACATTTTCTATCAATTTATTAAAAGTTTTTTTAAATTATTTTTGAGTTTAGATTCTCAAAAAATATTATTCCTAATTACTTTTTATTTTGATTTCGGAGCCTGACTGGCTATCTCACGAACAATTGCTGGCATCAGAAAACAGGAGCATGCAATTTTAAATTTTACGATTCTAAATTTGATATGCAGTAGAACTCCAATCACTCTAATCAATTGTGACCAAAACCCATTCGGATAATTGGATTCTTTTGAAAAAAGAATCTATTTTAATTCGTTATTGTACATTGAAAATGGGAGAAAAAACTGCATATTTTTAAGGAAAAAGAACTTTTAATCAATAACAATTTACATGATAAAATACTTTCAAGTGTACAATGATACAGTATGTATGTACAGTGCTGTGAATGAAAGTCATTGTTGCTGAATTTCTTGGTCAGAGTAAGTTATTTCATAGTCTTCATCCATTTTTGGGCAATCAAGTCACGCATCCAATTGACAGTGGAAATTTGCATGTGGTCACACGACTAATGCTCTCTCTTAAAATCCAAAGTGAAACATATGCCAGATTTAAACACTTAAAAGCAGTTTTAAACCTGACAAATGTTTCACTTTGGATATTAAGTCACTTTCTTAATCAAGACTTTAAATAAGTTTACAATCATATGCAATTTGAAATCCAACGTCTCACTCATAATCCATGGCCTTATATCCTCAACACTAACTTCTGAACATTCAGAAATTTTCAAAAAATGTTTTTGAATACCTCAAATTATACAAGTCTCACTTTCATCTTCTCTTAGCCTTTCTCTTTATTGAACTTTTTCGTTTTTCTCATTTTCCTTCTCTTCTTCTGTCTGGTTTATTTTTCTGGAACTCTAAAAATGATTTGGATAATCAATGATTAGAATAATAGGAGTTCTACTAACCTACCTACTTAGGATAATAGGAGTTCTACCTTCGAGGAAAACTTTAATACAAGGTATCAAAGCCAAGACTACGTCATAACACTCAGCAAGCTTAGTAAGATCTTGTTTAATTTTTATTATAAAAAGCAGTCTTAAATCTTATATATTCAAATAATATATGTGACTTACGTTGGTTCAGAGAAAATTTTTTTGTATTTACTTTACATGGTGAAATTTCTTAAAAGTTTGAATAAATATTTTTTGGAAATTTATTATTAGAATAGCTGCCGTTCTTTATTTTCAGAATATCTGTTGATATAATCATACCAAAATTATGACCAGCTTAAAACCACTCGCTAATTTGTGGTTTCCGTAGCTCGAAGACTGTTTTTAATTATGGAAAACTTTATTTTTTTCCATAGTATTTTCGGCCTAGGAATTTTGCAATTGAAGAAATTTTACATGATGAAAAAATCAAACTAGGATTTTTTTTATTTATTAACAACATATAAAGTTGCATTTCAACATATTTTTGTTAAGACATAATTTTGTTTCGTGTGCCTTTACCCAAATCCAATTAGCGACACAAATGTTTCTGATGAAATGAAAGGCCATCTCCCTGCACCTTGTTAAAGTTAAAAATTACTTACATTTTCTAACAATATTTAACATGAAGATGAAAGAAAGTTACGATTTCTTGAAACTACTATTCTTTTTTTTTTTCGTTTTTCTTTTTTCTGTAGGATTTAATGCTTCGTTTCATTGCTAGAGTCGTAAAAATCAAGTGGTGCCAACATTTTAATTAAACTGTTTGTATTTTCATAACAAAGAAACTTTCCATTACAGAGTTTTCTCATTTTAAGTATATTTATTTTTATTTTCTATAATAAGATATTGTATTTCTTTAAGAATATATACTTCACTGAAATATAAACATTATAATTAAATTTGAAAAGAAATAAATAAAAGCAATTTCACTTAAAAAAATTTTATAAAATTTTACCTGTATCGATTCTTATTTAAGAGAATCAAAATATTAAATTCTTTTACAATGATTCAAATAAATAAGCAGTTTTTAATTTATATAATAATATAATCAAAATAAAAAATTTGTAATAAATTGATATATTGAATTATTAATGATATAACATTTTCTTAAACAGGCTACTATAATAATTTTTAAGTGTAGAGATAATGTTGAGGGGGGAAATATACTTAGAGGACCCATAGTCGAAAATTAGCGATTTTTTTTCGAGAATCGTGTTTTTGTGCATGTTCGAAAGAAAAAAAATGGCGATGAAAACACTGTGTCATTGAATCACAAGTAAAATAATTATTCAAATTTTACAAATACTTTAAAAGTAAAAATTGTGTTTTTTAAAGTAAAAACAAACATATTTACTACCAAGATACTCGATTTTACACATTTTTTTAAAATAAATGAAATTTTCAATTTTAAAAGGCTAAGATTAAGAATCACAATTTAAAGAATAAGACAATATTATATAAATGCATTTAAACGTAAAATCAATATTTTTTTCAAAAATTTCTGTATCGGTAAATTTACATAAAATAAAAACAATACACAATAAAAAATGTACAATAAAAAAAGAAAACTGGATTTATCAAAGCAAAACCAAGTTCCAAATACCCAAAAATACTGAGTTTGCCAGAAATAAACCAACATCGCTCACAGTATGACGCCAAATTGTCGATAAACTGAAAGACACCCTGAAGTAAGGGCCACGCATATTGAGAAAGACAATAATATTAGATGCTTAGAGCAAACATATATTTATAATAAAAACATATTATTAAATAAAAAAAACTAATTAAACTAATAAATTTAAATTATATAAACTGAATGTATATAAACTAATAAAACTTAATTATGAAAAGAAAAATAGCATAACACTGTTATAAAATTGTATGTGTCTTCTACCATATGTTTTGACTCTAGAAAATAGTTATGTTGGGTAATGAAAACTCCCAACCATTTACTGCGAAAGATGTGTTTGTGTAAAAAGAGGGTAAATATCTATTTTTCATTTGTTCGACAATAGGCAGATGTTTAAGAATTTAAATAATTTCTTCTTATGCCTTCTTTGCTCAGTAGCTTCACGCCACTTCCCGTTAAGATCAGTAAAGTGAAGCCTCATTTGAATCCAGTAAGGGTGAATGTGGTCACCCTCCCAATCCATGACTGCACGATTGTGGGGGGGGGGGGTGATTGCAATCTTCCTCAATGGATTGCTGGAGCTCCGTGGGTTGGGGATTTTTCAACGTTTATATGTGATGTCCAAAATCCTTCCATTGGTGTAGTGTGGATGTGGAGAGGAGGGCGCCAACTGAAATGTGATCTCGTCACTTGACCACGGTTCAAAACGACAAGGCGTTTGGTGATGGATGAGTATTCCAAATCCGTTAACTTTCCGGTATAGCCCGGTGTTTGCTTTCACCATTACGTATTGCATATTATATAGTTACATTTGTTTAATTTATTGTATACTTTTTTCTGGTGGCAATTTCAATCTACTAAAACTTCTTATCTCAGTCACTCACATCATAATTTTGAATATCTAATGTCGATACCTGAGTTGCCCCACATTGCTTTTTAAACTTTCCTTCCATGTTAAAGCAGCAATATTAAATGCTATAAAGTTTAACCAATAGATATTTTCTCAGAAGGATACTCTCCAATAAGATGACAGGCATTTAAACTGTTATTTCAAGGGATTATAATGGCGTCTTTCTCCAACATGTTGCAGTTGCTCTAAATATGCATTTTATATTTATCCTTAAAGAATATTAGACCAAATAACTACTTCATATGTTTCATGGAACCATATGAATTACTTACAACTTTCTAAATGTTATCCTTTTCCAAGTAGATTGAAATTATAAGTAGAAATTATGCTGTTTAAATAAAGTGAGTAGCAGATTTCAGAGCAATTATAAGGATTGAAATGTACTGAGGTATCTAGTTAATTTGTCGTGCGTTAGATAGCCTCATTCCACAGTTTGATTTTTTTTCTCAATTGAATTCTGTTTTATGAAGCCTCAGAATTAATCATATAATCTTTAAATGCGATAGCAGAGTTAGGGTTAATCTATGAATGGCAAGGTAAGATTGAATATGAAAGTAAACACTTTCTCAAAAGTGTTCGGATATTTGTTTTACTACAACAGTTTCCATCTCGCTATTTTGGAAAAACTCAATTCGATTATCATCACATCATATTGAACAGAATCAAATAGGGAAATTGATAGTTAAATCTGAACAGATGATGAAATCAGCATTTAAGCTGGTGCACTATCTTCAAAACTTCACTCCATGCAAATGTCTAAGCCCTCCAAGAGTTACGTCTCCATTATTAACTTCTGAAGACACTTTAAGCAAGATGGGTTCCAGTATCGAACCCACAATCATTTGAACATAAGACTAAAAAATTTTTTTCCTTACAATCCACAATAAAAAATTATCTATTTTTAAAAAGACCAAATTCGCATTTCAGGCTTCATAGTGGTTACAAAACTTATTCAATTTAATTTTTTGTAAACAGTTTTTAAGTTGCATATTTTTTGTTTTATCCCCATTTTGACTTATTTTAGTTACGATACATTATATCTGAACCTTGATATTCCTTCTTTTGATATCTATTAACCATGATATTTCTTATTTTGATGTATCTTATTTACGATACACTTTGTTTTGATTTTTCTTTACCATGATATTTCTTATTTTAATTTACATTTATCCTTATTATGATGCGCTTAATTTGACTACATCTTCATGCTCTTCATCTTGATACAAATTATAAAAAATTCTGTAATTTCGATAGTTATTAATGTTTAACGACTACAATTTCTTTGATTTGGCATCATGTTTCGCAAGACACATAAGCGAAATGGCGTGAATTCAAACAGTGGACGGTCCCCAATGAGACGCTCTTCACAAATATGATAAAGTGACCCACTCGGATATAAAGCGGGGTCGGGGGATATCTATTCCGATGGTTAGTCATGGAGAGAGTGTGTTTAGTGTCGCCGGCCTCGTCCCACGCAGATCCATCATTCCGCTGGATCGTCGACACGCGTCTCGACACTGGGGCCGACTCTTGGTGTCATTTCTCACCGATCGTGTTTTCATTTTCGTGCCATCTCTTCCCCTCCCGCCCTCCTCTCCTTACCCTAGCAGATGACAAATGACTGCATTGAGTTTATGCGGAGGAATGTGCCGTCGTCTGTACAGCCATCCTTTGGTCTGTGATGATAGGTTGAAACATGCCCTCGTTCTTTAGCATTGAGAAGATGCGTAAAAGATGTTATGGTGATAGAATTAAAACTACTTATTTAAAAAAATTGTAATGATGATTAATAAATTTCTAGGAAGTAAATCATTCAAAGATTGATAGTTAATTAGGTTCATTTACAGAAAATAGGCCCCATCCTGGCAGATTTGGATTCAGAAGCGCTTTCAATTGATCAAGATTGGCTGACATCAAACCTGGGACCTTTCGTTCTGAAGAGCATTTTCATATTATTAACCCACGGTAGGTCCAATGACTATAACACTTGTTGACCACCATACTGACATGAAACTTTATTAATACACCATTACTGTATAGTTGAATTTAATAATATGATATTAAAACATCTATGACCCAGTGATTGGACTATACCTTCGAAGTGAAAAGTCCTAGGTTCGATCTCAGGCACTGTTGAAGAGCAGGAGACATAGTGTTGTTGGGTCATTCTTGTGGCCCAACAACAGAAATAATTAATTATATAAAATCTTTCAGAAGGGCATTTGCGAAGACTCCTTTACAATAATTATCAATTAGGATATCTTCTTTGTGATGTTAAACCGTTTTGAAAACATAAGGTAAAATAATTTTTTTAAAGGAGCAACAAAAACCTAATTTAAAAATGCATTGATCTAATCTTCGGACGATTCTATATCCGATGTTAAAACTGTAATGCTGCAAAAACTCACGTTCATTAAATTTTTTAGAAAGAGTTAATATCGTTTCATTAACCTGATATGACAATTTGTAGAAGAACATTTCAGCACTGATGTCGACTTCGTCAATTATCAGTGGCTTAAGTTTAAGAAATGAATGAAAGCATTAAGCGGGTAGGTGCAAGAAGATTTGTTGAAAAAAAAATTTTTCAATTTTAGTATTTAAAAAATGTGTATAGAGATTTTTGCTTCTATTGGTGTTAAAATTTTTATTTTCTAATTGCACTAGAATTCTTTTATTTTTGTTTTCAAATTATATAAACAAAGGGCTTTGTTCAGTGCCAGGCACATTGAAATCGAAACTATTCGCTTTACTTGCGGTTTTTGTGAAGATAATTTCTTTTGAAATTATGAGTTTGTTTTAAATGTATGGAGTTTATCTTGCTTTATTATAAAATTATATATTTTAGGCATAATATGCCTCGATTTAGTAGTTACATCTTTAAAAATAAGGATGGTGTTTGGAGACATGCTGTTCAGAAACGTGAGACAAAGATAGCTAGTGACAATGTGGAAGACAAAATGTTTCCGATTCTAAAGTTGAAAAAAAAAAAAAAAAACTTTTGAATTAAATATTAATAAATTTTTGAATGAAACTAATAACTAATTCTATACATGAAATGATTGATTTCTCAATATATGATGTTTTGCAACAATTCATATTATGCAAAAACTTTAAAAATACTAGCACCTCTCTAAACTTCTCAAAATGTGTCTAGTGTCTTGCAAACAAAGTTTTCCACTTTTTGCAAAAGCTGTAATTTTTTATGTCATTTTTATATACAAAAGATGTTACTAAAAATTGTAAAAGTAAGAATATGTTGTTGTTACTTAGATCACTTGGACTAGCCGAGTTCGTTATGCCGTTGTCTATGTGAATTTAAGTCAGTAGGGTGCGTCTTTCGCTTAACCAGATCACAACAAAGGAAAAAGTAAGACTTTGCTCTTCAAATGCTCCAATAGATGGCACCACTAGAGCATCCACTCCCTTAATTTTGACATTGATTTGAAAGAATGGGAAATTATGATAAGGATATTAATATGTATAATGTAAACGCAAAACTAACGTATGCGTGAACATGCAATGGAAAAGTTAAGATGGCAGAAAAATCTTTTGTGGTTTTATGAACTTGCCTCCTTCATCACATAAACATAAGAAGCTTCATGTCCACAAAAACAAGTACGTCAAGCGTTTGCAGTTAACTACATTTTTAATCGTCTGTTGGAAATTTTAAAGTTTTTGGTCTGACTTGTCACACAAGAAAAGACATTTCATAAGAGATAAAAAAAGTCTAACATATATTGCCGTATTAAAATTTCCATGTATTCTAATTTGTGTTATATTTCTAGTATTGATTCTTTTAAGGTTACAAAATGGATTATTAAGAATAAAATAGGACTTCCAATAACCTTTTGTCAGCAATGCTCCTTAATTCTGTATGAAAAAGTTCAGTGACAAAAACTTTGTTCCACATAGTATGCTACTCTCTAAGCATCTAGAAGAGATTAAAAATCAAAGCATGGGCAATGCAGCTAAAATCATCGATATAAGTATTATCTCTTGTTAGGTTATGCTCGAATTTAGTAGGTTCTTATATCAAATGCGAATTTGTTACCTTTCTTTGACACTGTACTGGACAACCTGACAGCTCTATGCAGAAGTAAGGATAATTTAATACTAAAAGTGTATTGCCTTCAGCAATGACTTTTCATAAATAATGGCCTACATTTATGTGTCACAAATGATAAATTACGGAAAATACCCCACCACAGTGGGGCCGTGGTGTCTTGGTTGGTTAGCGAGTCATTCTCATTATCAAAAGGTAATGAGCTCAAATCCCGGCTACACCGAAGATCCATCGTGTTCACTGAAGGCGGCTGAGGCATGTTAAAACTGAGCATCGTCTCAATGTCCTCTAAGTGGAATGATACATCTGAGTATAATAAGCCAAGTATTGCGAGTCTTCTGCTTGGTCCTCCCTTCAAAATCACGAAGACTCCACCAGGCTGCTTCTCTCTAACTGGTAGAGCCCAACTCAGGGTTAGGTACTGGGAAGCATGCTGGTGCAACAACACCATAGACGGGAATACAATAATCATCTTCGGTTGTTCAAAAAGAAAGGTATTCGAACCTGTACCTCTAATTTGAAGAACGGAGTACTATTCATAAACCATGACATGTTTGATTTTCTTTTATTGTTTCCTTTACCCTTCATAAATTGAAGAATTTTACATCACGTTGTGCAATGCCTAACGGCCTAAGGCTGCTTTAAAGCATTTTAATATCCACTGTGTAAATTACCTTCTATGAGGACTTTTGATAGATAGAGGGCCATACTCATATGTCATCATGAGAGAAATCCAGAAAACTCTCAAGCTCTCCAAGCTCTCACCCTGACAGATTTGTATGCAGGACGTAGAACTTCAACATCCATCTCACGTAAGACCATGAATTGAAGACTTCCCACGGAGATTATTTTGCTTAGGGAGTGAATTTTTTTTAACAAAAAAAAATTTACTAAGCATATTGGTCTTTTGAAAACTTGCTAAACAAATTGGTTCTGAAAAATTTACTAAGCCTATTGTTCTTTTTTGTACATCTCCTCCTCTAAGTATGCCAAAATAAACAAATTCATATCATGACTACATACCAATTTTACTTATCCAACCTGTTTCTATATTGATAGCATCAATGAAAATTTAAAATGAATTTATAAACAGAACAATTCTTACTGTTAAAGAAATTAAATTATGGAGCATTTATTTTTATATAACTATGGAGCGATTTATACAGAAAAATTTTATACGAAATAAAAATTTTAATTTTCTTAAAGCTTCTCTCCAAGACATAGCTCAGATCAATAAATAATCATTAACACTCAACTAAAATATTTCCTTTAAAAATTATCATGATTACACTTAATCGCGTTTACCAGGAACAATCAGAATGGTTAAGGTCGTAGTGGTCTGTTTGATTAGGACTTTCATCCTCGTTATCAGAAGGTAGAATTTAAATCTCCACCCACTCGTATATCCATCCTGTTCGATGATGGCTACTGGGCATAGTTAAATATGTCGTTGTCACAATGTCTTCCAAGTGAAATGATACCACTGGAGATGGCAGGTCAAGTATTGGGAGTCTTATTTTTGTCGCTGGTTCTAAATTACAAAAATTTCAATCCGGCTGCATCTATCTAACTGCAAGGACTTTATTCGGGTCTAGGTATAGGAAAGTATGCTGGTGAAAGAAACATAATCAAAATAAAGAGGCATCCGATGTTGTTCTCATGTGCCAGCTAGGCTGGCAAATTGGGATGTGCTGCTCCACTTTTCTAACTGAACCGTATTTGATGTGGAGTCCGACTTCTTCAGTGCAAACGCATGCCATAGGGAGCCGTTTATAGGGTAGGCAACCATTCACACCTCAGTCACACAAGGAAAGGACAAAGACAGGATAGAAAAAAAGTACATCCCTGCCTGAACCGGGATTCAAACCCAGGATCGTTGCCCACTAGACAAGTTGGGCGGCAAGGCATCCGATAATTTTAATGTATAGAAATTATTGACACCAGTGAGACATAAAACAAAATTAATATTTAATTGCAATAATGTTAGTCGATTAAAGAATAAAATAAAACTTCAATTGTGCCCAATATTTCACACGAAAAAGATTTTTATTTCTTACAAAAATCATGGAATAACTAAATATATGATTACTTCAAATATCTTATAATTTCAAAAAATCGGAGTTTACTTTAGAATTTATATAGTGAATAAAATTAGTTCCTTTAAGTGTGAGGCTCCATTGGATTAAAATCTAAAAACACTATATTACAGTGAGAAGACAAAAATAAGTTTATAAAGCCCACAAATATATAATGCATACATACTTTCACAATGAGGTCCGAAAATATTCAATTAGAAAAAAACTTATTATTAAAAAAATTTAGTGTGCTAAATTGAAAGTGAAAAATCAAAACTAAATCTCTCTTATGCCTCCTTTATATATATATATATATATATATATATATATATATATATATATATATATATATATATATATATATATATATATATATATATATATATATATATATATATATATATATATATATATATATTTATATTTATATTTATATATTTATATACACTACTGGCCATTAAAATTGCTACATCAAGAAGGAGACATGCTACAGACGTGAAATTTATACGAAAGGAAGAAGGTGCTGTGATATGCAAATGATTAGCTTTTCAGCGCATTTAGACAAAGCAGGCGCCAGTAGTGACATCTACATTGTGTTTAAATGAGGAAATTGTTCAGCCGGTTCCTCATACACAAATTGCATTTGAATGTTGTTGCCTGGTGAAAAGTTGTTGTGATGCCTCGTGTAAAAAGGAAAAATGCGTACCAGCACGTTTCTGACTTTGATAAAGGTCGAATTGTAGCGTACCGGGATTGTAGCGTACGGGGTTTATCTTATAGCAGTATTGCTGCTCGCGTCGGTCGAGATCCAATGACTGTTAGCAGAATATCAAATCGATGGGTTCAGGATGGTAATACGAAACGCCATGCGGGATCTCAACGGCCACCTATCACTAGCAGCCGAGAAGACAGGCATATTATCCGCATGGACGTATGTATCGTGCAACCACATCACCAGCCGTGAGTCAAGAAACGGGGTCGTTTGGAAGACAACAAGCGTCTGCACGAACAGTTCGACGACGTTTGCAGCAGCACGGACTCTCAGCTCGGAGACTATGGCTGCGGCTTCCCTTGACGCTGCGTCATAGACAAGAGCACCTTCAATGGTGTGATCAACGACGAACCTGGGTGCACGAATGGCGAGACGTCATCTTTTCAGATGAATCCAGGTTCTGTGTTTAGCATCATGATGGTCGCATCCGTGTTTGGCGGCATCGTGGTGAACGCACACTGGCAGAGTGCATTCGTCATAGTCTTACTGACCCATCACCTGGCGTGATGTTATGGGGTGCCATTGGATACACGTCTCGGTCACCTCTTGTTCGCATTGACGGTGCTTTGAACAGTGCACGTTACATTTCTGGTGTGTCACGATCCATGACTCTTCCCTTTATTCGAGCCCTGCGAAACCCTACGTTTCAGCAGGATAATGCCCGACCGCATGTTGCCGGTATTGTACTTACCTTCCTTGATACGGAACATGTTCGGCTGTTTTTCTGGCCAGCACGTTTTCCAGACCTTTCACCAATAGAAAACGTCTGGTCAATGGTTGCCGAGCGACTGGCTCGTCTCCAAACGCCAGTCACTACGGTTGATGAACTGTGGCATCGTGTTGAAGCTGCATGGGCATCTGTACCTGTACATGTAATCCAATCTCTGCTTGACTCAATGCCCAGGCATATAACTGCTGTTATTACTGCCAGAGGTGGTTGTTCTGGGTACAGATTTCTCAGGATCTATCCAGCCAAATTTTTTGAAAATTTAATCACTTGTTATTTCTAGTATAATATATTTGTCCATTAAATATCATTTTGTTATCTGCATTTCTTCTTGGTGTAGCAATTTTAATGGCCAGTAATGTATATATGTATATATTTGCTTTAATATTCTTTTAGTAATTGTTTTAAATATTAAACCTGAACTTCAATTATTATATTCGAAGATTGTTTAATATTTAAAACAAATACTAACACTAATATCATTAGTTAATATATTTCTCAATACTTTATAAATTTTGAAAGCAGAGATTCAAATTATTATTATTATTGTTGTTGTTCAATCTTATGAAATGTGATTTTTATATCAATCAAAGTTTGAATTTATATTGCGTTAATTTCCCGCCTTTTACACTTGAATCATGCAAAGCTCATCCTTTAAAGATATTTCATAGCTATTTGCTGTTATTATTTGTAAGTTTATACTGAATAATATGCTAACTCATTTTTCAGCCTCTTTATCAGTCATAAAGTAAAATTTCTAGCTAATTACCTTTGTTGGTTAATTCAGACAATTAATTAAATGGCATGGTGAGATCTTCGTTTCTATATATTCTTTTCTTCCACTATTTTTTATTACCTTTTCTCGCTTAATTGTATATTAAATCAATAAAACCTGGAAAGAAGAACGCCACTTCAAGGGTTCACCACGTTATTTGATTATTTCTTCAAAAATTACAAGAACGGGGTTATTAATTTCAATGGAACAATAAATGGCAACGGGAAACTTTATCACAATTGCAACACAACCTTTATACATTTTTAAAAATAACATATCAAAACAAGAATGTATTTTCATGCCATAAAACTTTAAACAAGTATCTTCAATAATTTTTTAGTTTTATTTATGTTTGAAAACAAATACTTACTCGTAATATTTATTTATAATTTTCAACTATGCTGTTCAAATGTTTAATGATTTTATTAAAAAAATATTGATTTGATTTCCAATTTATCTTTGATTGGATAATTCAAAAATCAACAAATGAAATAGTTAGAAAAAAAACTAGAAGTTTATGCTTCATACTAAGCAATTTATCTTCTTAACGTTGTTGCAAATAACTTAAGAAATGCTAATGTCCACTTATGTAAAGCATGCATTCGATCTTGCAAATCTTCTTTTACAATAATGACTTTTCCGAATCATATCCCATGCCGAAGTTACGGTCACAGAAAAGTGAGCATGCAAACATGATGAAGCGTGACTTATTTTATTGTGCTCGCAAACGTCATTTCTTAAATTATTGAAGCAAGAGTTGCAATGCGATGTGAGGTTCATCCCTTGACCGTTAAGTGGCCACCATCTTCTGATGAAGGAAGTGGATTTGACATCCGAAGAAGAAGCATCTTTGGAAGCGAGGAAAATAAAAGGGAAGGAAGTGACCTTTGCCTAACGTGACAGTAATACTTAAAAAGGAGTTGTTGGTTATGCATCACTACGACTGAGATTTATTTTAATACTTTTATTCGAATGTTTAAGAATGATTGAAGCATTTAGAGAAGGAGTTTTTTTTACCATAAAGTTGTTGTTTCCTTCGTTCCAGTTGAGATCATGTCTACATCACATTATTACAATTTTCATTTGTTTAAAATTTCCATGACGTCAGATAACGTTTCATTTACATCACATCACATTCAAACAGAATATGTCGACGAATTTGCTGCCTGCCTTCCAAATCACATTCTTCAAGCGGCAGCAAACAAGGCGAAGTTCAACATTGAATATCTGAGAACAATATCGAAGTTCATTTTGTTTATAAAAATATTTCTTATATAAAGAGCAAAGCATCGGATTGAGAAGTCGTTTTCTATTAATTCAAACCATTAATATGTTGACAACAGAACAGAAGAAAAAGCAAAATGAAAAAGACAAGACAAAACATCCATTTTACAGTTAGTTTAAATCGGAGAGGATGATTTAATTTTTTAAAAATTTTCTTAATTAATAGAAATTTAAATTAATAAATTCAATATTTGTAGACAATCTCTATTAAATCTTAAGACTAATGCCTTGCTTACCCTAATATTATTAATTTATATTTTTTTAAACTCTTGAACTAATTTGTAGTATTTATCAAATAAGTTTAATTTATTCTATTTAAACTCCATTTGTGTATTTTCTGGATAATATTGAATAAATAATGGTTTCAATACAATCTAGGAACGTTCTTATATTGTACCGGAACGTCCATTAGTTCGCACAAGTTGTATAAAATTCAGGTTAATAATAAAATGTCCACAAAATTGGTGATAATAAACAACTACATTGATGGGAGAACTGCTGCTAAATTATTATAGCACGCTCAAAGAATTTATATTAAATGGAATTCGTTTACACGCGATTCAATAAATGCCCATAAAATAGACATTTTTACCAAGTGATGACAAAGTAGGTACCAATCTTTTACAATATGCTGAAAGAATTTCCACTGAATGGGATTCGTTTACATTCTTATGAATAAGTGCCTATAAAATAGACATTTTTACCAATTGATGATTAAATTGCCTCCAATCTACTACATGTAAAAGAGCTTTCACTGAAAAGGATTCATTTATTTTTCGTATAAATAAATGTCCTTAAAATAAACATTTCTACTATTTGATGACAGAGATGCAGCTAATTTATTAGAACATGTTAAAAGAATTTCCACTGAATGAGATTTGTTTACATTCTTATCATTAAATGTCTATAAAATAGATATTTCTACTAATTGATAACAAAGATGGTGCCAATCCTTTACAGCCTGCTAAAAATTTACGTTGGATGGTATTCGTTTACTTGCAAATCAATAAACGCCCATAAAATAGACATTTTTACCAAGCGATGACAAAGTAGGTACCAGTCTATTACAATATACTAAAAGAATTCATACTGGATAGGATTCGCTTACTTTTGAATGAATAAATGCCCATAAAATAGACATTTTTACCAAGTGATGACAAAGTAGGTACCAGTCTATTACAATATACTAAAAGAATTCATACTGGATAGGATTCGCTTACTTTTGAATGAATAAATGCCCATAAAATTGACATTTTCACCAATTGATGTTATTTCACTACATGTGGTTGCTTAGGGTGTCTTCTCACTATCGGAAGGTAGTGAGTTTGAATCCCGACTTAATCGAAGATCCATCGTGTTCATTAAAGGCGGCTGGGGCATGTTAAAACTGGGCGTATTCTCAATGTCTTCCAACTGAAATGATACCTCTGGGGGGTAGGTCAAATATTAGTGGTCTTCAGCTAGGTCATTACTTCAAAATCATGAAGACTCCACCCGGCTGTTTCTATTTAACTGGTAGAATCCAACTCATGACTGTACTGAGAAGTATAAGCTGGTACAACAGTTTAACAGTGTGTATGCTTTAATCTCCTTAGCCATTGTTTCGTTGCAATTTTTGAGATTTTCGTAAATTCCTCGAAAAAGTCGCATTCATTTTCTATTGTGTTTCATACATTAAACAATTTTTAAATTCCCTATTATTATACAAATTATAATTTGTGTTTTTATAAAATTTTATAATTTGTAATTGAGCTATTTTTACGATTAGATTTATATTCTGAATAACTATAAACATATAATTATAAATAGCTAAACCTGTGAAACCAAAGCTCATATGTCAGCCAAGGCCTACAGGGCCCATCCCTATTTTCCAATCAAGCATATGTTTCGGTTAGGTAGTCAGACTAACTCGAAAGACTCAGTGTTTTGTTTCGAAGCATGCTTGGTACTCAGTTTTATCAACTTTTCGCAGCTCGAGGATCGAACCTGTGACACGTGCCTTGGCAGCGCGAAGCGCTACTACGAAGCTAACGGCTTCATTATTATAAATACTACAATGCATTATCTAAATTCAATGATTTTAAGTTATTTTATCACTTAGTATATTTTTAGATGCATGATGTGATATATGTTTTTAACTGGGCTTATATTACACAAGTATGGTTTACGATATCAAACTTATGGTTAAATTTTGTATTACATTACTAATCTCTTAAAAATTTTTAAAATTGTGCAAATCACATTGTTGAAATAATTTTAACATTTATTTTAAAATATGTAATCTAAAAATTATTGTTTAAATTATCTAAATAATTTTTTTGAATAGCTTTATAAATAGTAAGTGTATGGAACTAAATAATTAAGAAAGTAAAAGACATTACAGACATTATTTCACTACTACCACTTAATGATACGACTTATCATTGTTTTTACTGGTTCACTTCTTATATTTACAGATTTCTTTCTTTATTAATGGTAATTTCAAAATTCCATGCAACAACTTTATTACAATTTTACTAAAATTAAATTTTTTTAAGAAAATAAGAAACCAATAAAGCATAAAAATAAGTAAAACAAGAGAAACAGAAATCAGTAATGTAATGTAAATTCCTGACACTATTTAACAATCGTAAAATATACTATTATATATATTGATTTATGTAATTTCTCTAAAATGTAAAACTATCATTAATTATACAAAACCAATGATTTAGTGACTAAATTATAACGTAATGCACCTTAAATAGATTTTTAGGTGACATTATTTAACGATAATTAATCAATTATGTTACAAAAGAATAATATTTTTGTGTTTTTTCTTTTAACTTTGTCTCTATGCTATTTTCGGTAAACAATATTATTATAGTTACATTTTTTAAATATCTAACCGATATTTCTATCAGTTTTAGTTCATTAATAGATGATGCATTGTTCTTTGTGGTTTTGGTTTCTATTAACTTGCACATTTTAATAGTTTAGAGATTTTAAAACATTAAAGCTATAAATTACTGCATTGATTTAATGACCCATCCTGACTTTAAATCCATTTTATCCAATATTTGTACCGTACGAGATGGTTTTTGAAATTATTCGCACCAAACTATTGCTGAATCTTTTACTTTCATTTCCCATAATTCTTTGCGCAAAGCATTGATCCTCCCGTGACTTTGATTTATATCCCTGTAATACCGATTTCCCTGCCAAGCCACAAAAACGTCTGCGGGGGTGGAGGGGGAGCAGCAGCATCTCAAAACCATTCTCAAAGTCTCCATGTCTTTTGCTTCTTTCGCTGCATGAGAACTCACCATCTGCCAGGTCCCATCTCCTTTTTGCTATTCATGCAATAAATTTCCTCCCTCTTTCCCGGATTCCTTCCCGGATACGACGTTCCCGGACACTTTGTCGTGCGATCCCGGGTTTCCGAAAAGCAGCTGTCTCCGTTCCCTCAAGGGGGCTGCAGATATAAAGAAAACGAATATTAGTGTGTGTATTTTCTAGCGATGGCTTTTGCTTGAAAGAAACGGAATTGAATTAGGAAAACTTCTGAAGAAGAAGAAAAAATTAAAAAAATAAAAATAATAAAAAAAAACTGGGAAAAAGTATGCAGTTGTATTTAAAAATGTTCTTTTTTTAAAAATTTTATTACCTGTCAGTTGTAATTAAAGTACTGCTGATAGGGATTAATTAATTAACACAGTTTTGCGTGATTCTTTTCTGGAATTACTTTATATCATTACAATATAAAATATAAAAATTGTTTTAAATAACAAATATCCAGCTGATATGAAAAAAAATTGTTGTTGGTTAATTAAAAATGCACACATTTATGCAATTTTTGAGGAGATGCGTCATGGTGTTTTTTTTTTTTTTCTATATAAATACATATGGAAAGTAAGTCAATTAAATATAACTTTTTGTAAGTACATGAAGCTATAAAAAAGAAATAATATAAATTCTTATGTAAATAAATTTTTAAAGATATATTTTATATTTTGTTGCATCTATTCATACATATTTTTTCAAAATAGCAAATTTTTGAATTGTTTATCTCCCTACTATCATATTTTACACACGGAGTTAATTCGATTCCGGCCTACAGCTTTAAGTGGAATAAATATCCATAACGAAAGTGGGAATCGAACCCTGAAACTGCAGGACAAGGCACAAAGTAATTATCTAATAGGTCAAGCAATTTATATAAATCATTAAAAAACAATATCTAATGTAGAAGTTCTCTAATTTCAGTTGCTTTCTAATAATGAATACTAATAATATAAAATTGCTATCTATTGTTACAGTGATATAAAATTTCATTTAATTTGTTAATGCATATATGAAAAGATATATTTAATTTAGAAGATGAATATGATCCTTAATAAAGAAATGATTGGTCTATTGGATTTTGTATCACAAAGCTTAAAAATGGACACACTGCGCCAAAATTTAGCTTTAAAAATTCCTTGAAAAATATAAAATCGTTTCAATGAATGCATTCTCACGTTGAAAAAATAACTTTTAATTGTTATTATTATTATGATGTGCACTTGTTATTATTATTATTATTATGCTAATTAATGTTCAAATTTTAAAAAATTATAAATTTTCCCTTTTAATTATAATGTGAACACTGTAACAAGAAATTATCCTATGCCTTCTCAGAAAAATATTTAACCTTAAAATTAACAACAGATACAATTTAGTTTTTAAATATATACTAAATATGATCAAGGTTATGGTGAAAGAATTAAGCATTTTGCTTCATTAAAATATTTTTCATATTTAGAAATAAGTAACCATGTATTACAAAGGAGAAAACCTGAAAAACTCCATGTTGTTTTCCAGACTCATACATATAAAGTAGAATACAATAATGATATTTAGGACGTATTTAAATGCATTTTTAACGATAAGGAACCTATCACTAGGACATAATGTTTTTAGAAATATGGAAAAGAGGTAAAATACTTTTTGATTTAATTACTGCATTTACATTGGGCAAATATTTTTTAACATTATTTTTAACTCGCTCATATATTGCTAATAACATATATTTTATTAAGAAATTCTAGTCAAATTAATTTTTTTGCGAGTTGGCTGGAGTCGGACTATAACTTGAAATCTTATTCTTCGCGCATAATGTCCATTCTTGGACCTTGCTCCATAAGCCCAACTAACCAATCAGACTATAACTTGATTGCTGCATAAATATATCTTCTAAACTTAAACTAAGAACATGTACATAAAAATATTTTAAGCAGTTTTTATTTGTTAAATAATATATCTATATGTTGCGTATGTTATAACATTATGTTACGCATTCTTTTTTTGAACGGTTCCATTTAAATACTATTTAAGCTCATACTATGGTCAATTTTTATTTTCCCCTCCCCATATAAATAAAAATATTAAGTTTGATTCATCATAATTGTATGAGACTTTTGCTTCCTACCCCTATTTCATCACTGACATTACAGATTCTTAAATTTCGATTTGAATCATAAATAATTTGAGTAAGAATTATAAATGTAAGCAGTAAGGCATATATAAAATTACATTGACGATTCGAATAAAAGTATTAATGATACAGTATATAAATTATGTATTATTGCACACCACTTAGTAATTATATTATTTTTTATTTTAAAGTTTTTCTGTTATTTACTTTTTGTGTTGTGATTTAAGAATTTTACGTTAACCTGATACTTAATAATAGTTGAGAATTTTAATCGTTAGTAAATGTTTTATTTCTTTATATTCTTCAAATTTTTTAGTTTTCTAAAATTTTGCCAAAAATTGAGATGTACTGTCATTTATTATTTTATACTTTGGTTGTAAAATAAGATTTTGATATTCTGAGTGAATTAATTTACATATTACTACATGTTCACTTATTTGGAGTTATTCTCATGTCGAAAGGTGCAAAATAAAGAAAAAAGGTTAATATATTTCCTTCTCACAACTGATGTAAGAACAAGAGACCAAGACTTTCTCTATCTCTGCTTTGTGACAGGCAGATCAACACGCATCTCTGTCCCGACTTTCCAGTGGGCACTTAAAAAGTCTCACATATTCTGAGAGTTACAAGAAGCTTGCCCTCAGCCCTAAATGCCAGTAAAAATAGACATTACCTCAGCACATTTTGGAATGACTTGGTCTGGACTGTTAGGATATCCATAACCGTACATTTTTGGTATCAGACTTCGTTAAAGGGAACGGTTTCAATGATATCGTCTACTTGTTCCTATGGGAGAGTAGAAACGACAACGACATGCATCAATAAATAAACGGATATGTAGACTTATATAATCGTATAATTAATCGATTCCTTTTAATATAAACATTTACTTATACTTCTCGTATTTACTAATTTCACATTTGCATAACGCATTTGATTAATTTTTGTTGACAATTAATTATTTATAATAAAATATTTTTCTTGTAGTATATTTTTCTCTATTAATCACAGTTTCAATCATTTCTCCTTTTTGAATAAGGGTGTTTAAATATTAAAAAAAAGTGGACATCCTATATGGCATGCTATATTTCCACAGTTAAGAGATAAAGAACTCTATAAAAATTCATCGTTAGTAAAATATCTAAAAGCTATGGCTTTACACAGAATCAAATATTGAGCCCGAAACCTTTCGAGCATGAGAGAAACTTGGTTAAATTGCCACTGAAAAGTTGAAATAAATCATTTATAATATAATATTTTTTACACTATAAAAGATATAAATGAATTAATTATGATTATTGCTACTTAATCAAGAATAAATTAAGATCCTTATAAAATTACTTTCTCAAAATAGAATAAAAGTCCCCAATGTGATTCTTTAGTAAATTCAAAGCGTTCCAACTAATTGCAGAATTCTTTTCCCTGAACCAACTTTTGCGAAAAATCTGAATGTGGGGCAAATTAGTTCCTCTTTTATTCTTATCCACAAGTGGATGCTCTCACGGGTGGAGCATGCAACACCCCTGGAAGGAAATATTTTATCGCAGAACCCCAGGCCACGGAGATGCAAAACCCCACGAAAAGAAACTGTTTATCCGCTCGAGTTTCCAATTCGGGGTGGAAGTTACGACGCAAACTTTCTTTGCTGAGAATTGTCCATTTATTTGCATGTATTTGCGGCGGAGCGCTTTTCCCCGCAAAAGTGTTCGTAAAAGAAGAAGGTGATGGGGCATGCGATAATTTATCAGGGCTAAAACCAAACACAGAAGCTCCCCTCTCTTCTTCCCAAACACGTGAAAATGGGGTTGAGGCACGTGCTAAGGAGCTTCTTAACAGGCAAAAGGAAAGAGTTTAAGAAGTATTGGAGAAAATTGCCGCGCGCATTTTGCTCTCACAAAACTGCTTCTCTTTTCTACTTTTCCAAAAGTTCCGGGCCATCCGCCCACCCCACACCCACGCGCCCTTTTGCACATACATCCTTCCGAATTCCACCCCTTCCATAGCTAATCCGAAACAACAAGTACAAACACACGAGCGTGCACAGACTGGAGTATTACTTTAGGCGTGTGGTTGAGCTCTAGGACTCGGAAGCCGATAAAACTGTGTGTGTGCACAATGTGTATGAAAGGGAGGAGGGGGAGTGGAAGGAGACAGCAGTTTGCAGACGAAACTTTTCGGTTGCGTCGCTGATGTGGAGGGGTTTCGGTCGTGGGAAGACAGGGATAGTGGGGGAGGGAAGTATTTAAGCGGATGGTGGTAAAGAGTTAAAAGCAAAGGAAATATAATGTCTGACGTTTAAGGATTTTAAGGGGTAGGAAAAAGGATTATGGGGGAGAAGAGAAGTGGACGCTTTTAATTAACGCGGATGCTCTCCCTACCCTTCCTAGCTCCACCCCTCAACGTCGCTTACCCCTCCCCACCATGCAGATGAGAATCTCTAACCGTTAATTGAATTCTGGGAAAGAACACCTGTGCTAAGTTTTCCTCAGGTGAGTGGAAAGTGGGGGGCGGAGATACCGAAGAAGCGACGTCTCTGATTGGCTGACGGGTCGTCGATCCCCCGATGTCCCCCTACCTTCAAAACTGTTTAAACCGCTCTCGGTTTATTACCGATCTAGTGATTACGCGATGTGTCTGCGGTGTCCATCGCTCAAACCATCCGGTAAAACAGCCGCCCGCTTCACCAGACTTGGCTCCCACTCCCGATTCCCCCTCCCCAACACAACGCTGCTGCTAATTGCCAACACTAAACGGAATTTGATTCCCAATTACCCCTTCTTCCTTCACTTTAATACTGCGCGGGGGAAGGCGAGTCCATTTTCAATCAATGATGGGGTTGAAAAGCGAACGGCGGGGTGGTCGACAATTGTTCGGGGATTAAATAAACTTCAGTGAGGGGGACGAATATAGGGGGGAGATACAACTATTAAATTCATTCTTGGCTCTTGACAAGAATTACGGGTAGGGTGGTTCGGGTTGAAGTGAAGGGGGGGGGCAGGAAATCGGAAATCAGTTAATGAGGATAATGAGAAATAAAAGGGAGCTTAAAGACTATTGAAATACGATTCTAATGCTTAAGCTTTGGCGAAACTTTGCAGAAACTCTTCCCTCTACCCCAAGTCAAATGCGGAAAGGGGGTTGGGGTAAAAAAGAAGGAGGGACAATGTGACTAATGAGTACCTAAGCAACGGAAGAGTTAATTACCCTGCGCCCGAAAAACGCACAACTTGGGAATTGATTTAAAGTTTCAAAGGGTTGAATTAATCTCGTTTCATGTTTTTTTTCAACCTTCCCTTACTTCATTTGCTTTTCCATTTTTAATCGTTGCAAGCTTACTTTCGTACAGAGGAATTTTTTTTTCCTTCTTCTTCTTAATATTATTAATATTTCGTTTTTGATTTCAGGGCAGCTTCCTTAAGAAAATGCGAAAGAATTTAACTTAGTCGAAAGTGCCGATTATTAATTAATAAAACTCTTCCTTTTAAGAGGAAAATTAAAGCGTAGTGAGAAAAGATTTTTCAAAAGCATGGATGGAGAAAAAAAACTGCATATCTGTTGTAATAATTTTGATAAAAATAAATTTTCGAAAAAAAATAATAAATAATCTCTGGCCGTGTTAATTTGTGAGGTAGGCGATGATTCTACGACAGTGGTTGTTTAATTTCGCCAAATGAGCGGATGAAAGAAATAAAATTAAAATAAAAAAACATGATAGGAAAAGGAGAAAAACATAACCAGTGATTAAAGCTTAGACTTTCCTCATTTATCTTTAAAACTATTATTTTGTTCCTTGGCGACTTAAATTTAATTATTTTTCCCAAAAACCTAAATACAATTCGCCACACTAAATGTCTAAAGTCAGCTTTTTAAGCAGCGGCTTTTGAAGTCTATTTGCGTTGGCTGAATTAAATTAAAACACTCGTGCATTGGGAAAACTTTCATCGTCAATTAATGCTCGCCAAAGTGTTCTTTTTTAAATATTTATCGCTTATGACTGGTGTTTAATGAAAAATAAATTACTCATTGAAAAATTTAAGAATTTTAGCTTTACTAAAAGACTTTAATTAATGCCTCTTGGCTTCTTTTATAATTTAAAGGAATGAAAAACCCCGTAGAACAGAAAAATTAACAGCAATTACTTTTGCTGTTTATTTGGATACCTGAAAATTCCCTTTTTACTAGAATTAATTAAATATGAACCTCAAAATGAAATTTAAAGAATGTTTAAAAATGGAAGGATCAATTTTTTTTAAACTAAACTTTTGCAAAGCTTCTGGCTTATCAGGAATATTTGAATATGTAGAAAGTGTTTATGTTCTCAAATTTAAAACTTAAAACTAAAACATCAATTAAAAATTCATTAGAAAGCCTTTTATGAACTTTTACGTTGAAAAGAATAAAAACTGTGATAACTAAGCATTTACATTATAAGAGACCTAATTATTGTTGTGGTAATTTGCTTCTATTGATGCCTTCAGAAATTATAATTAAAAAAATCTTAATTTATATTCTGTTCTTTGTTTACATTATTGATTTTATTTAACTATACATAGCAATCGCCAAAAAAATTTGCATTTGATTTTTTTATTCCACTTTTGTAAGACGATAACGAAGCATAATGGTTAGATTTGGCGTCTTTAGTTCAATAAGGTTTGATTTCCACTTCGACCCAAGGTGTCATATAATTTGCAATCCACACACTTTAAACTGTAATTCCAGTCGAATTAATCAATTTATTCAAACAATAATAACTAAAACTATTTAAATAAAAGTTATTAATTCTTTAACATATATTTATCATGAAAACACTATTTAGAGTAAAAATACAGAGGTTATTCATTGTGTCTAAATATTGCTAAAAATTTTTTTGTTATATATTTCTAATTCATGCGTTAATCTCTTTCATATAAGATCAAGAAAAAATTAACTAAACAAAAAATAAAACTCAATAAAATGCTATGCATCAAAAAATGCTTTAAAAATCTCTTATAAGAAATTACAATTATTAACACAAAAAGGGGAAATTATTAACAAAAAATAGAAGTTTATGAAATATTAAATGCAAAAATTTGTTTAAAAAAATCACATAAAAATTAAGTTTAATATATAAATTTCATTGTGTCACTTGTGATACAAAAATTTAATCTTGACAGACCAAACACATTCTTCTTTATATGTTTGAAAGTGAAATTTTCGTTGCATAATTTGAATATTCAATTCCAAGATTAGTATTACATAGCTGAATTCTGAAGAATTATATATTGTTAAGATAAACGTTATCAAACCCATACAATAAAGTTATCATATCAAAATAAAAATATCAATTTAATTTCCAGAAATATCTATCGAAATATTTATTGATAGCATACTAATTATAATGTTTAAGGTATCATATTTTTGTATTTGTTTATGATAAAATTTAAGTATTCTTACTTGAAAAATTTCATGTATCATTTTCAAAATCATACTTCTGTAGGTATAAAGACTATTATCATTATTCTTCCATAATAAATTTCAATTATTAATGGCAGAGAAGCCTTGTGTAGGTTTGGTTTGTTTGTCGCTCAACGGTCATTTTTCGCACACAAGGGCTAATTAGACCAGGACCTACGGTTTAAAGTAAATTCCGAACTACTACAAACATCCATGCCCAAGGAGGGATTCGAATCCACGAACTGTTGAATCGAAGGCAAGAGCGCTAACCATTCGTCTGCCAGCACGGCAGCCTTGTGTAGGATAAGCTCCTGGTTCTCATATCCAAAAACAATAGGTTTAATAGTTTACGCAACCGAAGATCCTTGAGCTGAGAATGTGTATGGATATTATTAGCCGACTAATACTATTCACTGGTTAACGAATAATTAGTGCTCTTGTCTTTCGTTCAACAGTTCGTATGTTTGAATCCCACCTTAGGCATGGATGTTTGCAGTAATTCAAAATCCAATTCAAACCATAGGTTCCGATACAGTTAGACCTAGTGTGCAAAAAAGTTTATACGTATTAAATATTATTCATTGGCTCTAGTGATCCTGTAATAGTAGAATTGAAAATTTGAACACCTGGCTCGATTTCCATTTAGGATTTGAGGAACGCTTTTGAAAATGCATGCCCTGGTCGATTTGGTTCTTGCTTTCAAAAGTTACGGAGTGATAGTTACCAAACATCAAGTTAAATACAGCCATCACTCTATGTTTCCAGTTTCATTTCGTCGTTCAATTCGGATTTGGTATAATATGTTTGGTTTCCTTGTGCTATCTCAAAGCTCATGGTTTGCACACAATGGCTATGGTAGGTAAGTACCGACGATCAAAATTTTGAGCTTTATGTTTACTATAGATGCTATAGAATTAACAACAGTGTAAAAGAAGTAATTTTTACGAATTGATTCTGTCAATGTGAATATTAGAAGATGGTTGACTCGTTGTAATAAAAGAAATAAATAAAAGAAGCAAATAAAAACAAAAGACCCCGAATATTTAACTTTCCTCCCCCATAGGTATTATCTCTCTTGGAAGACAATGAGACGAAGATCTGTTTAATACGTCCCCCAGCCGTTTTCATTAAACATTAGAGATCGTTGGTAAAGTCGGAATTCCTTTACATTAATTGCTGATAGTGAAAATGACTCTTTGCCCAACCAGCCCACAGCAGCCTTACGATAGATAAATTGATTGGGAGCTGCGATTAAGAATGATTTCGAAACCCCCTCGAACATACCCCATCCAAGATCGAAAAAACAAACTCATGGGCTGTTGAATCAAAAGTCAAAGTGTTAACCATTCTGCTTTGAATATTTATTAATAAATGATCGCTTATGGAAATTCATATGCTATTGTTTTAAATTGTTTTTTTTAACATGACAGCTTTTATTTTTTCGTTTACAGAATTGCATAACTCATGATAGTCTGTAGTTAAATGTCCATGTGAATGTAGAAAATTCATACTTTGTGTTGATGATGTACATTTTGTAAATTACTGATTCTTCTTGACTCAATTGAGATAAGATTGTTTTGTTTGTCGCTTATTGGTCTTTTTTTGCATACGAGGACTAATTAGATGGGGACCTACGGCTTAAAGTGGATTCCGAACCACTACAAACATCCATGCCCAAGGTGGGACTCGAACTCACGAACCGTTGAACCGAAGGCAAGGGCGCTAACCATTCGGCTACCAGCTCGGCCTATTGAGATAAGAAAATAGCCATAAATTTTGTCTGATAATATACTTATCGAGATAAAATAATTTGTTTAAGTGATGCATATGTTTATTTCTTAAAAAAAAGATGGAGCAACTCTAATGGGATGAAGTGATGAGAAGCTTATAGGGACATTGTTTCTTATATTGTTAGTCATATGAAAACTTGAATATATAAATTAAATAATAAATAATTAAAACTAAAAATAGATAAAGATAAAAAACACTTCTCCTTGATAATAATATTCTTCTCAAAAATGCTTCGTTAGATCCTCGAATAATAACTGTTACTATAAATTTTTCAAATTTGAAATATAGGATTATTAATTACTGGCTTCATAAAAATCACTTCTAATTTAAAATGATGAATTTTAAATTTCGGAGTTTTATTAGAGATTCCATTTTTGGATATTGTTAAGGAAACAAATGTAAGAAATTATTTGCGCATATTGCACGTGCATACTTCTAAGATAGGTCTTAATATTTAGTATATCCTCTGAATTGATAATGCAGAGATGTTAGCGGTTAACCACTAAGAAATTTTCACTATCAAAAGTCGGGCCTTTTACAGGGAAGCATGCTAGTGGAACAACTATGAAAATTCAGAATACTTCAAGAATCTCATTACATCCATCGCGTTCACTCATATTTTTTTCATAATAAATTGTTCCAATAATAGAAAAAATGCTTGGTAAAAGATCAATAGAAAAAACATGTGATCAAAAATTCATTAATCATCAAAAGTTCAATAGTTAAAAATCATAAAAGGGTGATTAATGTATTTATCGTCATAAAATTCATTATATACATGAAATTATGCATAAAATTCATTTTTTAGCTACTAAATGCTCAAGCCATGTTATTCCATATAATTATTAAAAATTTCTTTCCTCGTGTCCATTTGTTGACCAATAAAATGTTTAATATTTTTCTCATATAATTAATTTTTTAATTAGCCTCTTTATCTCATTACCATTACATTAAAATAGAGATAATTCTTCCTCACTTGAAACTCTGACAAATAATTTTGTCAGTGAGGTTGCCAGTTCGTTACCTCATCCCGCAGACGATCATTGTGCTGATAGGACCTAAACACGTTTAAAATCTTATGGGGTTTTAATATCCCTTAATTCATGTTAAAAGTGAGTATTGTCAACTCTGATGTCAATCTTGTCATTTTAGTTTGGTAAAGATTTATCCGGTGTCTTTTGTGTGATGCAGTTTAAAATACATTTTAGAGTATAAAAAAAGAATCTGTTATGTCGCTCTAATGTATTGTACACAAATAAAAAAAATATCATTCGACTTATTTTTATCTTTAAAATGATTACCTAGTTTCCAAGAACATTTATCCGTAATATTTTTATTCTGAGTCGATCATACAAATAAAATCAGTTGTAAAATTTGTAGGCGTTATTATAGTCAGTCAAACAAGTACTTTACAAATACAAATATTAAAAATTATTTCGACAGTCATTTATTGGATGTTTTTCGGCAAGCCTTTGGCGTTCCATCGTAATAGACTCTTAACCGATTTCATCAATGCAGTCAAAGAAAAATTACGTCTCAATCATCATCGAAATCAAAATCACATCTTCGATAAATTCGAATGCAATTTGTCGCATATCTCAGTGAAGCAACCGCACATCTAAAAATGACGCCATTTATCTCACTTTTTAAACACACCCTAAAATAAATTGAGTCTCTGTTTTTTTATTATTTTCAGTTGTTGAAGTCACGGCGTTAATAAATGCACAGAGGGTGTAGGGTGGAGATGAAGAGGGAGAAAATATACTCTTTTTAACAGCCGATTCTAATCGCAAACTCGCGCAAGAGAATATTATTCCTTTCGCGAAACAATCCTGCTGTATCTCGTCCCTAGAGGGCGCTGCTGAGAGTCATGTCATCATTCAAAACTATTCCCGCTCGAATACGAGAGAGACATTTTCATCGAGTCGACAGTGATAAGGACTTTTTCGATTTAGGTATCCCCAAGGACTCGTTCAGTCGACAATATGTCCGTAAACCAGCATCAAAAAAAAACTTTTCCCGGGACATCGTCGTGTGTAATTAGGGAGCCAGGGACGCGTTTTCATTAACTTTTATAATCGAGGTTTTGATAAAGGAAGAGATTGGAAAAGAGTTTTAGGGAACTAAGAAATAGGATTTGGGGTGATTATGCGAAACGACGAGGAAAAGCATTAAATAAAATGTGTGTTCACTTATTATTTTTTTTCTTTCATTATTGTAATAAATGTCTATGAAGAATATTTTGAATTTAACTAACTCGGTGCAGTGTTATCTCAATTGGAATGGTTTTGATTAGAATTTAAAGTAATATTGCGATATTGCTCATCGATATTTTAATATTTTCAAACTGCGGAAATACACACACATATGTGTGTGTTTTTGTACCCTATATATGAACCGAAAATGCATAAAAAATTGCCCAAAATTACACAAGTGCAATGCATATACCTTTTTATGTGGTGAATAGAATCAGCATATAAAAGTCTCTCATAGAAAAAAATAATACAAAATCTTAAAAATAATTAGGAATGGTATTAAACGAAATCAAGTTATGAGTCTAGTACATTCAATATAGTTGGTCTAGGTGCAAGGAAGCTACTGTTGCGACAACATACAGCATCAGCAGCAAATTTCAGGATAGAGATACTCTGGTAAAGCAAAGAAGAAAAGTGAACTTTAAGAAAATAATTCAAATATTTAAAACGAAAAATAAATTGAAAAAAGAAATTATGAAGACCAGAGTACTAAACCAGGAGCTTCAAAGCACTGATCATATAAACTTGGTTTGTACTACAATAACAGTACAAATGTAATGTAATTGGTTGACGCAATTTCTTTGTAATGTTATGTAATTGGTTGACGTAACTCTTTTGTAATGTGATAAAATACATATAAAAATATAAAAAAAATTAAATGGCAAATAAAATTATATTATTATTTTTGTTGACAGTTTCAGTTATGTTCCAATTTGAAATTTTTATAGATATAGCAAAAAGAGGTTCGAGTTTATATATATAATTTGGTCGACTCATATTGTAATTAATAACATTTTGCCACAGCAATTTATTTTCGTATTTGTAAGGAAGTTTATTTTCATATTTTTAGATCTATTACAAAATAATAAATTCATATAAAAGAAAAAAGTTCTTATCAAGCTTCAACATTAATTAAAAAATTTACAATTGCTTTTCAAATTTTTTTTTCTCACTGAAAAATTTGTGTATCGAAAACTTTTTCAGAGATGATTTTTTGCGAAAATATATTTGATTTACAATTTTCTGTCTCCAATTAATTTCACTATGAAGAGAACACACAATATTTAATAGCATCTAAATCCCAATGTCATCAAGGGTTGGTTTGTTTGTCGCTCAATTGTCATTTTTTGCACACAAGGGCTATTTAGACCGGGGCCTACGGTTTAAAGTGGATTCCGAACCACTACAAACATCCATGCCCAAGGTGGGAATTGAACCCACGAACTGTTGAACTGAAAGCTGTTGAACTGTTGAACCGAAAGAGCTGTCATCAAAGGAGATTGGGTATATTTAATTTAAGTTATATTACGATGTGGAGAATCTCTCTCTGGTGAAAACATGTTTTTGAATATATTCAGAGATGCGAAAAATAACTACAATTAAGAATTCTAAAATATGTTACTTATTGAAATACATATTTATAATTTAAATGTGTTAAGTATTTAAAAAATATGTGTGTGTATATAAAATAACTTTAAAATATATTAAATATTCTTAGAAAAATTTATATTTCGTGATGGCTAAGTGTTTGGGAACTTAATGGATATCGCTCTGGATATTTTTTCGGGTAACTTCTGAATCCAAATTTCTGGTTGAATTGAGTTGTTTACAAGAAGTTCAGAATGTTCTAAACAGCATGTACATGTCAGTCAAATTAGTTCAAAAAGATAAAAATACCGTAAACTTTGCACTTTCATGACGAAATTTCCTTTTATATATATGCACATATAAAATTGTTTTCATTTAAAATAATAAAATTTTTCGTGTGATATTTTCATCACACAAAAAAATTTTTTAAAATGGCAATCATAAGTGATATATTTAAAAAATAAAATGAAATTCAGAATTATTTTTCAGAATGTTCCACACTAAGTCAAGCAATCGGTGCCATTCATAAAAACTTCTCTCTATACTCATATAATATATATACTATATATATTCGTTCTTTTTAACGGTTAAATCAGTCCATGTAATCAAAAAGCGGCCCTAATATGAAAAGAACAGTAAAATCAAACATTAACATATCATAAACTTTAAAAGAATTTTCAGCCATCTTTTAATTTTCATTAATATTCACACAGTTCATTTTAATATTCCATTAAAAATGGGAACTATACACTGAGGAAATACTGAAAATTAATTCAACTTAAATTAATTTCTGTTTTCATCTAAATATGGCTACTATTTATTCATTTCTTTTTGTGAAGAATTTATCTATGTTTTATGTGTGTTCAAAGTAAATCGTTCTTTAATAAACCTTTTTTCCGGAAAATTTAAAATTTCTCAAATTCACGCATTGTAACGAAATGAACTGCCATTTTTATGTCTTGTATACAAGAATGTTTTCCTGATATTTTCTGTAAGGAGTCTTTTCTTGGTTTATCAGGTCACGACATTAAATTTCATAACTAACGAACTGATTATTTTAGGTTCATCTGTTCATTCCGTTTTGCTTCAAGTCTTATGATGGATGGTACTGTTTAATATACCATTTCCTTGTTAAAATTTCCTGGTCAAAACAGAAATCAAGCTGATAGGTGTGATTTTGATCGAGTGAATTTCGTAATTTGATTGCAACTTTGGTTTTCAACTTTGAAACATTATGATCCACCCTCAGATCCAATGAACAAGACAAGTAAAAGCAATTAGAATCTATATTTCCTCACCCAGTGACTCTTATTTAAAATTTGCTGTTCAAAGGTGAGATCGGCAACGTCCAGAATTGTACACTCGTTTGTTTATCAACAAGGGTAAGAATGCTAATCCCGAAATGAAACTTGCGTTGAATCTTTGATTAATGATATGAATTTCCTAAAATTTAAAAACAACCAGTACAGGTATTGAAAATTGGAAATTTTTTACTTTGCTATTAATACATCGGTGACATTTTGCATAAAAATTTTATATTTAATCAGATGATGTTGAAAGTTTGATGATACACAAATTTATCTGTTTCTATTGTTTTTATGAACATTTCTATACATATTACTTTTGCTGAAAACTTAAAAATTAAAACTCCCTTACTTGTATATATATATATATATATATATATATATATATATATATATATATATATATATATATATATATATATATATATATATATATATATATATATATATATATAAAGATGTGAGTAATCTTACGAATAAATTAAAACACTAATAATGAAGTTGGAAAATAAGTTCGTGACGCTTTAACCAAGGACTTTTATTTAAACAAAAAACAATAATTATATCAATATGTTAATCGATTATACCCTCGCCGGCCGTTGCTGTTTACAATCTCTTGCCACCTCTTGACCCAGTTGTTGATGCCGTTCCGCCAAAAATCGCCTGGTCTGGTTTTATAGAAGTTGTTCAGCCCGTTTATAAGGAACTCTTTGTTATCGAAAGTAACTTCATTCACATGGTTTGACAAAGAGCGGAAAGGATGGTAATCGGTCGGTGCAAGGTAAGGAGAATACGGTGGACGCTGAAGGACCTCCCATTCGAGCTCTTGGAGTGCGGCTTTGACGACTTGTGCAACATGGGACCTGGAGTTGTCATGAAGGAATATGGTCTGATCATGTCGATCAGGTATTTTCTGTCGAATAGCCTCATTCACGTAGTGCCGAGCTGGCAGCCGAATGGTTAACGCTTTTGCCTTAGGTTCAACAGTTCGTGGATTCTAATCCCATTTTGGGCATGGATGTTTGTAGTCGTTCAGAATCCACTTTAAACCGTAGGTCCCGGTCTAATTTTCTCTCGTGTGCAAAATTGACCTTTGAGCGACAAACAAACCAAACCAAACCTCATTCATGTGATAATGTAGAGCTCCTTGATGGCTGTGGAATTCTTTTCAAGCATTTTCCAGTGCACCAAGAGTTCCATAAAAACTGGTTCAACAACTTGTTTGATACCAGACCAGGTGATTTTTGGCGGAACGGCATCAACAAATGGGTCGAGAGATGGGAAGAGGTTGTGAACAGTAATGGCGAATTTATAAATGATTAACTTATAATTATTGTTTATTGTTTAAATAAAAGTCTTTGGTAAAAACTATACAAACTTATTTCCCAACCTAATAAAAATTAGATCACAAGGGCTGGAGAAAATAGACAGTCTTTTGCTTTGAATGCAGTACGTGTTATACTCAATGATATCGTAAGGAATCAAACTCACTAAATTTATATATATGTTAAGCTTTCACAGATTTTAAAGAGCCCTCTAATGATGTGGAGTAAAATGGTGAAGAATTATTTAACTGAGATCCCATCATCACTACCTGACAGCGCTGTGGCTGCTCTGTGTATCTTCGATCGCCAGAAACAAGAGTTCGGAAGAAAAAGGAAACATTTTTTTATAAATCACAATGAAATTCGGGTTGAAAAGAAAGCATTTAAACTTTGTGCGAATGAAAATACAATTTAAAATTTTATTTTCACATAAACATGAACACAAAGATAAAAAAAATTATAAATAACTACAATTAAATAGTTTTTGGTAGGTTTTGATTTTTTTTTATTAATACCTCAGCATTCGAATAAAATCTGGTATTATTAATTTTGCAAAATATAGACTTATGAGTAGTTGACAACATCCTTTCTTAAAATTTATATTAAAAATATATTTTCGTAAACATATTTTGAACTGAATTCACACAGGTAACTGATTGAAATCTATAAAATATTCGGGTAATAAGTAATGAATACAGTTTTGAAAAGTATAAAAATTCAGAATTTTGGTTCATGTAATCATTATCAATCGATAACACGGACACCATTAAATCAGTTGAGATGATAAATAGCGTTATTCTTCGTGGAAGAGAAAGCTTGGTAAAAAAGAAAAAATGTCTTGAATTTCATTCTTGAAATCAAAAAAATTTGTTATTTAATTCTTTAATAGTAGGTAAATACTTTCTGAATTTCTGAAATTCAATACACACAAATTTTTCCAAACTTCTATCAAAAAATTTGAAAAAAATTCAAAAATATAATTATTCCTAAGTTTGCGTAGCGCACAGAAATATTTAATTTGACGCAAAAAGCGTGGCTGACTCGTAATTTGTATATGCTTGCAAAAAATAATAATAAATAAATAATAATAATAAATAAAGTAGAATACAAAGTCAAAATTATAATTTCAATGTTATTTTGTGTTTAGATAAGCTTAACATGTGTTCCCTTGATGGTTGTTAAGTGTACCTAGTTATAAAATAACTTGTTACAAGAGTACTGTTACAAATTAACTTATAAAGTTATTTTATGATTGAATTCTGTTTCGTAGTTATCTTATATATATATATCACCCGAAAACTATAAAAGTTTTAACATTATGAACCCCTGGAACATCATTTGGAAGCATTTAGGACATCTCATGGATTTATCAATGCCAAAACAAAAAGGAAAAAAAAAAAAATCATTTTAAACTAAATGTGCTCTGTGAATTTTAAGTAACCCTAAAACAAAACAACTGTTACCTGTAATGCTACTTTAGGGCTATAATTTACTTGAACTAAAGTCACCATATACCTCACACGTAAAGAAAATCAAAATTTGGAATATTATTCTTTGAATATTACCGGGAAATTTAGGGATGATTTGGGATTACCTAAAATACATATTTTAAAGACATATTACGAGATGAATTTCGTAAAGGTTAATATGTTATTTTAATATATATGATGATGTTGATTAAATTTTATAATTAGTAAATACAATATTAATCATGATTTTATTGTATATCCAATTTAATACCCGTTAAATGCTGAACGGCAAGAAAAATTTCTGTGAATTATTTAAGCTTTTGACACAATTCTTGTATTTTTAGTGAATGTAGACATTTGGAAATAAATTTATCTTGGTATTGAATTCACTTTCTTTCAAGAATTTTTTTAATTTATACATTAACTACCCAATTAAGGTTGTCATCAAAAGGTTTTAATTAGATTACTCAGATATAAAATCCAATTTGACATCAAAACAAAATAATTCCACTTCAACCAAACGTTGTGGTCTTCCTCAGTGAGCAATTATTCAGGAACAAAAAGGAAACCGCATTGTCAACTAAAATACATATTTTAAAGACATATTACGAGATGAATTTCGTAAAGGTTAATATGTTATTTTAATATATATGATGATGTTGATTAAATTTTATAATTAGTAAATACAATATTAATCATGATTTTATCGGATATCCAATTTAATACCCGTTAAATGCTGAACGGCAAGAAAAATTTCTGTGAATTATTTGAGCTTTTGACACAATTCTTGTATTTTTAGTGAATGTATACATTTGGAAATAAATTTATCTTGGTATTGAATTCACTTTCTTTCAAGAATTTTTTTTAATTTATAAATAAACTACCCAATTAAGGTTGTCATCAAAAGGTTTTAATTAGATTACTCAGATATAAAATCCAATTTGACATCAAAACAAAATAATTCCACTTCAACCAAACGTTGTGGTCTTCCTCAGTGAGCAATTATTCAGGAACAAAAAGGAAACCGCATTGTCAGGTTAGGCCACGCGAGGATGATCTGTCCACCCCATTGCTGAGTCCAGTCACGTTTCCATCGTTACCGTTCGTCCACCCTCGACTGTCCACTTTTTTCGGTCAAGCGGGTGTTTACCTTCACGTTATGGACTGTCCTTTTAAACTTCAAATAGTAGTCACCCCGCGGGACAATCATTTAGCTACAAGTTATTTCGGGACGGCATTTCCCGATGGTTAAAGATCAATTGATGTATCAGCTCATACGCCGCTTTTTTCCAAAGGGCTAGATGAAACAGGTGGGCAACACGGAAAACATTCAAAAATCGGTTTTTCATGCATACACAGATGAATATTTATCTTTCTTTCTTTAATGTTAGAAAGAGGAAATGCAGAAGCATACCAAGGATTTTACAAAACACGAGTTATACTGAAATATTTATTGCTTTCTTATATCTAAATTTATATAATCTTTACAGTAAAGATGTGCTTATGTTGAAGGAATTTAATTTAAGACTTTTATTTTAAGACTGTTTCTGTGATTTTAAGATATTAATTTGAAAAGTAGGATTGCCGAAAATGAAGTCTCTAAAATTTAAGATGATCATTTACAGCATAGATAGGCTTACAAAAAAAAACCGTTTTAAGACATTTGAAGTACATCTCTCATTGTCTTTTAGATAAAGATTGGAATAGAAAGAGGGAATATCAGTCACGTTCTCTTGTAAGCGAAAGCAGGAAAAATTCCAAAACATTCACCCGCACTGAAATCCTCACTAAAGTGATAAACACAATATCTATTTTTCATTTTTCTACATTAGTTTTGATTGAACTTGGGCTCATACATTCTGCAGAACGCTTCTGAGACATTATGATAGTTTATTATGTGTAAATAGATAAAAACTTTAACCTGAAATATAAACTGATTATAATTATCAAAAATTAAAAAAAAAACTCTTTGCTTCATAATCTGATCAGTTAACCTCATAAAGCTTTATATATATATATATATATATATATATATATATATATATATATATATATATATATATATATATATATATATATATATATATATATATATATATATATATATATATATAATATATATATATATATATATATATATATATATATATAACGTCCAGCTATTATTAGGATTTCCAGTTTTCAGCATTATAAAGGCTGGAAGTGATGGTATACAGTTAGTGTGCCATCACTTCAAGTTCTCAAAAAAGGACAAATATTATCTTATTCACTCCTTATTCAATTAATATTAACTTATTCTTTAAGGGTTGGGAGTGAGGGTGCCTAGTTGGTGTGCCATCATGGCCTCGACAATAAGTGTTCGTAATTTAGAAGTATGTATCAAGAGGAAGACCGCTGACTTGGCTTGTCATCTCCGGAGGTGTTATTTTACATGGAGGACATTGAGACCACGACCTATTCTACACGCACCAACAGCCATTAATGGAAACTATAAATCTTGGTTTGGGTCGGAATCTGAATTCACTACTTTTCGATAACGAGAACGAACGCTTTAAGCAAACAAGTCATCTCAGACATATATTTCATATATTGATATTATTTTGGCACCGTAAAATAGTCTGCCTAGTGGCGAAAGATTATTTTATAACATTATTGTCATCCAAAAGGATTTTCATGAATAATAGTGCGTATTGAGGAAAAGAAATGAAATGAAAAATAGGAAACCCGGAAACTCTCGAGTTTGCACCACGATAGGATTGTACTCAAAAATTTCCACACATGTTCATTTAGCTGAGAAGTCTGCCTAGTAATGATAATAATTAAGTTTATTTTTGAAACAATTTAAAATTAAATAAAATTTTCAATTTATTAAAAAAAATTAATAGCGATTTTCAATCTTATTTTATTCAAACCAAATTTTCTGACTTTTCACATGCCTGAAATGATTATCTATCAACCAAATATGAGAATATTTGTGGTATGGTGAACAAAAATTCCTGAAAATTTTTGTTTTAACTTTCCTAATTTGATGTAAAAAATTGTGACTATTCTAAAAATTCAGATTTTTTTTGCGTGGGAATTTAGATTTTAAGCACCTAATATAAATTTCAATGTTCAGTTTTTAACTCGTTTCTTCTGACATAATTCATTGTGTATACCTTTCTGTTTTTCCCCTTATTTTTTCTCACACAATATTGTAAAATTTATAATATGCTTTCAGGAGTATTTTCAAAAATAAAGATCTCATTCCAGGAATGTTGAGAAGGATTTTTCCATCTCATTCCTGGTACTGTAAAAAATAATTTCAGTGATGGAATTGGTGTTAAAAGAGGCAAAAATGTCCACAGATCTCCCTCAACAAAATCATAAAGGATAAAATCTGGAGTCTTGTACATACCAATGCACAAAAATCTCTTTGAAAATGTACTAAATATTTTTTCAGTTAATATTACACTAGTCCATGGATTAACATGTGGTTGGCTATAGCATAAAAATCTGCTTGATATGTTTCTTTTTAAATACCACCTTTTCAAAATCTATAGCATTTTGGATTTAGACCATTTAAATGTTAGATGTTGAAGAATGAGTCACAATGATCATTAGAAAAGTGTGTATGAAAGTGGTTATAAAAATTTTTCATTATAGATAAGAAAAATTATTATAAGAGAAAAATAGCATAGACCGGCTGCAATATGCAACGGTAACATTTATTTTACAAAACACACGGAAAAACAATTAAATTCAGCAATATTATTAAAATATTGTGGGTATCGGTGCATGTTATATACCCATGCCTTTCTGGCTTTGTATAAAAGTGCCTTCTGCTTTCAAATATTAATCTGCACAGTCGTTAGTTAATGCGCATGTATCAATGAGTGGTTTAAATAATCGAATAGTGCATACTTAATAATTCCTGAATAAGCTCTCGGGAAATAGGAATAGTAATTATACAAATGGGGTCTCTCTGTAATGCACACAAGCTGATTCTAGATTCACAAAAATGTGATGTTGAAATTTATCCTTAACACACACATAAAGAATAAGCTATTTTGGGTATTCAAATGACGATATTAAAGAAGACAATGTTCTTGCCTAGTTATCTTATTATATTTTCCAGAGTAAAAAAACTTGTTCTTCAGAATTTTCAAGGTAAAAGCTTTTTATTTTAAATTTTATTTTAAAACTCTTTAGATCTCACATTATATATATATATATATATATATATATATATATATATATATATATATATATATATATATATATATATATATATATATATATATATATATATATATATATATATATATATATATATATATATATATATATATATATATATATATATATATATATATATATATATATATATATATATATATATAAAGATAGACATATGAGTGTATATATATATATATATATATATATATATATATATATATATATATATATATATATATATATATATATATATATATATATATATATATATATATATATATATATATATATATATATATATATATATATATATATATATATATATATATATATATATGAAAATGAATTTCCCCAAATATAATGGATGTGAATTCATAAACTTCATAAACATCTGAATTGTAGGCCGGCACTCTACCCATCAAATTTGCGGTATCAATTACAAAAACTATTTCTCTTTCAGTTATAGTTAATAAAAATTATTAAGTGGAAATTCTAAATTTTTAATAAAAAATTGCTTTTAAATATATATATAATACTATTTAAAATAATTTATAATGTCATTTAAATAATTTATAATGCCATTTAAATAATTTAATATAATTCCCCCATTTTCCATGTTAATATTTAAAATTCTTTCATTATCATTTAAATAAACATTCACAAAATGAAACTAATCTTCTTCAAACAATTTTAAATATGCAAAAAGATATGATACGTTATTTTTTATTATTTATAACACTACGTGTGCTCATCATCACAATATCAAAATTAATTTTCTTAAATTTTTCTATTATTTTAGAACTTAGCTGTTAATTGTTTTATAGTCCCACCTTTTTTGAAAGACTGAGCATGAATAGCACATAAGCTGCGATAGCAAAATACAGAAATTAATAATCGTAAGCAAATTAATTATATTTATTTAAACACATTCCTTAATTAGTAAAAATTAATATCTTGTAGAATGTAAATTATTGAGGACTGTATTGTAATTGCTTACAATATTTCTTTGCTTGGAAAGGGAATTCGGTTTGTTTGTCGATTAATGATCACTTTTAGCTACGGTTATTTAAACTGGGATTTAGAGTCTAAAGATCATCATGGATCCCTACAAATATCAAAGCATTAGGGAGAATCATGCCCATGAACTGTTGAAGCAAAGACCAAAGCACTACATTCTGGCTGATGTTTCGACTTTTGGAGAGGGAGGCGCTACTTCAGGTGTCATTAGCTAGAAACATAGATTATTAAATGAAACATAGATTATCAAACGATAAATTATCAAATGAATTGATGCGGTAATATGATGGTGTAAATTAGTAAGGCTTCGTTCTCATGGGTGTGAGTTAGGGGTTTAATTCCCACCCCAACTGAAGACCTATATGTTGAGAAGACCTTTGCTTGTTTAAAGTTCTTCAGGTTCCAATGTCTCTCCACTGGTTTCATTTGACAACGGAGATGAGAATATCTGTTCTGTTGTCCACCTCATCATTGAACCATAATTTAAAATTGCATGATAATTGGTGATGAGAGTTAGTTGTGATAGCTGGTGGTGAGAGTTAGTTGTGATAGTTGGTGATGAGAGTTAGTTGTGATAGCTGGTGGTGATAGTTAGTTGTGATAGCTGGTGGTGCGAGTTAGTTGTGATAGTTGGTGATGATAGTTAGTTGTGATGGTTGGTGGTGAGAGTTAGTTGTGATGGTTGGTGGTGAGAGTTAGTTGTGATGGTTGGTGATGATAGTTAGCTGTGATAGCTGGTGGTGAGAGTTAGTTGTGATAGTTGGTGATGAGAGTTAGTTGTGATAGCTGGTGGTGAGAGTTAGTTGTGATAGCTGTGATGATAGTTAGTTGTGATAGTTGGTGATGATAGTTAGTTGTGATAGCTGGTGGTGAGAGTTAGTTGTGATGGTTGGTGATGATAGTTAGTTGTGATAGCTGGTGGTGAGAGTTAGCTGTGATAGCTGGTGGTGAGAGTTAGTTGTGATAGTTGGTGATGATAGTTAGTTGTGATAGCTGATGGTGAGAGTTAGTTGTGATAGTTGGTGATGATAGTTAGTTGTGATGGTTGGTGGTGAGAGTTAGTTGTGATGGTTGGTGGTGAGAGTTAGTTGTGATGGTTGGTGATGATAGTTAGCTGTGATAGCTGGTGGTGAGAGTTAGTTGTGATAGTTGGTGATGAGAGTTAGTTGTGATAGCTGGTGGTGAGAGTTAGTTGTGATAGCTGTGATGATAGTTAGTTGTGATAGTTGGTGATGATAGTTAGTTGTGATAGCTGGTGGTGAGAGTTAGTTGTGATGGTTGGTGATGATAGTTAGTTGTGATAGCTGGTGGTGAGAGTTAGCTGTGATAGCTGGTGGTGAGAGTTAGTTGTGATAGTTGGTGATGATAGTTAGTTGTGATAGCTGATGGTGAGAGTTAGTTGTGATAGTTGGTGATGATAGTTAGTTGTGATGGTTGGTGGTGAGAGTTAGTTGTGATGGTTGGTGGTGAGAGTTAGTTGTGATGGTTGGTGATGATAGTTAGCTGTGATAGCTGGTGGTGAGAGTTAGTTGTGATAGTTGGTGATGAGAGTTAGTTGTGATAGCTGGTGGTGAGAGTTAGTTGTGATAGCTGTGATGATAGTTAGTTGTGATAGTTGGTGATGATAGTTAGTTGTGATAGCTGGTGGTGAGAGTTAGTTGTGATGGTTGGTGATGATAGTTAGTTGTGATAGCTGGTGGTGAGAGTTAGCTGTGATAGCTGGTGGTGAGAATTAGTTGTGATAGTTGGTGATGATAGTTAGTTGTGATAGCTGATGGTGAGAGTTAGTTGTGATAGTTGGTGATGATAGTTAGTTGTGATGGTTGGTGGTGAGAGTTAGTTGTGATGGTTGGTGGTGAGAGTTAGTTGTGATGGTTGGTGATGATAGTTAGCTGTGATAGCTGGTGGTGAGAGTTAGTTGTGATAGTTGGTGATGAGAGTTAGTTGTGATAGCTGGTGGTGAGAGTTAGTTGTGATAGCTGTGATGATAGTTAGTTGTGATAGTTGGTGATGATAGTTAGTTGTGATAGCTGGTGGTGCGAGTTAGTTGTGATAGTTGGTGATGATAGTTAGTTGTGATGGTTGGTGGTGAGAGTTAGTTGTGATGGTTGGTGGTGAGAGTTGGTTGTGATGGTTGGTGATGATAGTTAGCTGTGATAGCTGGTGGTGAGAGTTAGTTGTGATAGTTGGTGATGAGAGTTAGTTGTGATAGCTGGTGGTGAGAGTTAGTTGTGATAGCTGTGATGATAGTTAGTTGTGATAGTTGGTGATGATAGTTAGTTGTGATAGCTGGTGGTGAGAGTTAGTTGTGATGGTTGGTGATGATAGTTAGTTGTGATAGCTGGTGGTGAGAGTTAGCTGTGATAGCTGGTGGTGAGAGTTAGTTGTGATAGTTGGTGATGATAGTTAGTTGTGATAGCTGGTGGTGAGAGTTAGTTGTGATAGTTGGTGATGATAGTTAGTTGTGATGGTTGGTGGTGAGAGTTAGTTGTGATAGTTGGTGGTGAGAGTTAGTTGTGATAGTTGGTGATGATAGTTAGTTGTGATAGCTGGTGGTGAGAGTTAGTTGTGATAGTTGGTGATGAGAGTTAGTTGTGATAGCTGGTGGTGAGAGTTAGTTGTGATAGCTGGTGGTGATAGTTAGTTGTGATAGTTGGTGATGAGAGTTAGTTGTGATAGCTGGTGGTGAGAGTTAGTTGTGATAGTTGGTGATGATAGTTAGTTGTGATAGCTGGTGGTGAGAGTTAGTTGTGATAGCTGGTGGTGAGAGTTAGTTGTGATAGTTGGTGATGATAGTTAGTTGTGATAGCTGGTGGTGAGAGTTAGTTGTGATAGTTGGTGATGAGAGTTAGTTGTGATAGCTGGTGGTGAGAGTTAGTTGTGATAGCTAGTTGTAATACTTGTTATGTGGATAGTCATTTGTGGCTTTTGAAAGTATTACAACAGAAATAAAAAAATATCCTAAAAAATGGGCTTTAATCTGAAAAAATTGTATTTCTTCATAAAAAATATTTTTATTTCTAAATGCAATGCATAAATAATGTTAAGTTTAGTCAATAAAATATATAACGTATAACACAAGTTTTATTATAAGAAGAAAAAATATAAAAAATAACTACACAAAAAGTACTAAATATATTCATAAAGTAATATTTCTTGATTCGTCAATGTTTTCACAAAATTAAATTATTTGCGTATACAATTGGTACACAAATACTACAAGTTTTACTTATTTCTAAAATTGTTAGTTTTATTGAAGAAACATTTCAAGAAGTTTATAATTTGCTGCTATTATTTTCAGCTATAAATGCTTTTGAATTTAAAACATTTTACAGTTAAACCTATTTATATAATTTTCTAAATTACATTATAGATTCTAGAGCTGTTTTTTAAATTTTTTGCTTACTTAACTCCTACAATAGTTTCAGCCCCTTTTCAATTTTTTTAAAGTTAAAATATATCATTTATGCTTTCCAATTGTACAGTTACATTTTAATATCTACTTCAATTCTGCTATTAATTTTTCGGTTCCTAATTTTTTAAAATTCGAATGCTTAGATCAATTGGTTATAAACGTTCTTTCATGTAAAAAATATCCGGTAATTATCACTATTAAGATAAATTCGCAAACACAGTTAGATTGCTGTTAAATAGATTGACACTATTATCAATTTAACAAGATTTTTACTTTTTCTTATTTCTGAAGATTTTTTTCTTTGTCTATCATATATTAAAAATATTTTATGTGTTTATAATTTTATCGAATCATTATAAAGGTATTATTTTTTAAATAAATTCAAATTGTTAGACTAAATTTACCATAAAAATATCAGTTTTAATTCTTGATCATTGTGTTTAATGATTTTTTATTGAAAATTTGTACTGTGTGTACTATATTTATATAAAGCACATTGGGTGTTTCACTTTGAAATAGTGATATATTGTAGAACATTACAATCTTCCACAATATGTTTATTATATCATGTCCCCCTTTAGTATTGATTATCACTGAAGATAAAAACAGAAAACTAAAGAAGTTGTGGGAGTTTTTAGTCTTGTTAATTTACATGTGAAATTTTTAATATTTTTTTATTTCGTTTATTTATATTTTGTGAAAAAATTATTTTCTGTTTGAAGAGCTGCTTTAAAAATTTCTGTTGGGACAGTAGGAAGAGTTGAAAGCCAATTTTACAGTCTGAAAGGTGTAAAATTCGCTTGAGTTATTGAAATGGGAAAAAAAGTTTGAAAAAAAAAATAACCAAAACGCCTTTATTTTCTTCTGTATTCCACGTAGCACACTTACCTCTCCATTCATCTTCAACTTCCTTCAGCAAATTTGGCGAGGTTAGGGGAGGGGGGTAGAATATAGAGTTTGAAAAGAAACTTAGAGAGATAGAGGGAGAGAAAGAAACACAATCAGCGTTAAAAAAACAAAACTCATCCGGAGTACACTGGATGCGCGCGCACGTCAAGTTTGCCCATGGGGGGTCGTGAACCAGGATGTGAGCTTTTATTGGCTCTCCTTCGGAGCGTCATCGTACCAGACGTGTCGTGCCTGTCAACTGGTTAGGGGTGTCCCAGCCATCAAAAAAGCAGCAGCTTCGGTCCTTCAACCCCGCGCTGCCAGATCGTCAATGGCGCGTGCAGTACGCGCACAATTTACTGCGAGGCGGGATGGAAAAAAATGGAGCCCATTTGCGGACCTCGCTGCGCGCACGAGAGCGTATCGCGGGGGTTGAAAGGGTTGAGGAAAAAAGTTGCAGGAAAAAGGCACTAAATGTAAACATGAGTAGTTTGCATTGTGGCCGGCTGAAAGGAATTCCTCTAGTGCCGCATTTTTTATTTCCTTTATCACAAGCCCACAAACATGGCGTGTTTATGGTGTCACTCGCTTTCCAATCAGCTTCATCTTAGGAAGCAGGAAGAAGGTGCTTCCAAGTCGTGTGTGCTTGGGTTAAATTTAAACGCAATAGAGTAAATCAAGAATAAATTAATAGACACTGCATTCATTGAATCGTGTTCATAGCACACGCCCTTTTTATGATTGGTCAAGAAGAATTTTTCAGAATTTACGTTACACAGCAATATATATATATATATATATATATATATTATATATATGACTATTTTCACAGTTTATTTCGATTTTTCTTACATTTGTTTTAATAATTTTTATTTTTCATCTTGTTATTTGACCGTAATTGTAGCAGGTAATTTTTTTTCTGTTGCACTGTAACTGAATATTCATTAATAATCTTTCCGTTATTTCACATATCAGTAATTACCAATTTTTTGTATCTGCTAACTTTTTTTAGCAATACAACAAGGATTCACTCTAATTTGAAGCAATGCTATCCATATTTTACCTATAGTACTATCTAAACAGAAACAACCGAAATATCATATATCAGTAATTATGAAAATTGAATGTACATAATTAATATAAATCTATGATATTGCTGTCAAAATTAAAATAATTAAGACTAACTTACCTCTCATTTCGCGCTGTATTTTTTTTTTTTACATCAATTCAAAGCAGTTATTATGAAAAAAATTTTATTCGACATTTTTAGGCAATCATCATATTTATTTTCATATTTCCAATTGTTTTACATATTTTCCCATGCAATCTTTATTTCCATATATTACACTCTGAAATTAATCCAATTATTGGCTATGATGGATCAAGAATAATAACTACAAATACAGAATCCTAGTATTGATTATGTAAACAACGTTTAAACGATGGAATCAAAGGAATTCCATTTAATCTATTTTGAAAGGAAATCTCATTCTCAAAATTTTAAACTAGAATTTGTGCGAAAAACTTTAGCAAACATTGTTATTATCTTTTGTTATGAAGTTTATAAATTTGTCAGATGAATATAGTAAGAAAGAGGAATTTTAAGCCCTGTTGTTGTTACTAATGGCACTTGGACAAACCAAGTTCACTGTGCCTTGGCTATGCAAATTTATGTTAATAGGGCACTTCTTTCGTTTAATCAGAGCACCACAAAGGTGAAAGTGTGACTTTGCTCTTCAAATCCTCCCATAGATGGCACCACCAAAGGATCTGTTCTGTCGCTTTTAACATTGATCTGGAGGGGAAGGAAATGTTTTCCATACCTTTGCACCCATGGTAACTGCTCAACGACCGATCACAGGTCTTTTGACTCCACAGATTTAACGACCACCTATATCTCATGTACTCGATGGGTCTTTGGCGGCATTGGAAATCGAATGCCACCCTTCCGGAGGGAAGGCCGATGCCCTACCCACTAGGTTACCACAGCCCTTCAAAGCCCTTTTATGTGTTAATTACATTCTGATAAATATGAGACTTATAGAGAACTTTACTTTCTGAAAAATATGGGACTTGTAGAGAACTAAATTCACGTGTAACAAAGTTATTCGCCTAGAAAATTCTCAAGTAAACACTAGAAGACATGCCATTTAAGAAGCAAAAATGTAAGCTCATAATCCCTATGCTTGATAATCGCGAAACTAAATTTCGAGCATTTCAGTCTGAAAATCATTTTAAAATTAAGCCGAGTTAGTAATAATTAAGGAATAAGATGATAATAAATAAATAATATAAATAAAAGATTTAAATGTTAAATTAACACAATAAATGGGGAATATTAAAATTCTGCTCAATACACTAATTAAAAAAATAGATGGTATTTCTAGAAATGAAATGAAATTAAAATTAATCTCTTTTGAACTTTCAAAGTACATTGCTTTTACGAATTTTTTGAATGGAAGACTGTCACATTGTCTTGAGGAAAATGACATTAAAACTTTAAGATTAATGATTAAAATGTATATACTTTACATAAGTACAAAAAACATGAGCTCATTCTTAAGCAGGATATAAAATAAGTAAAATAAAAGCATAAAAAATTTACGGTACCAAAGAAGTTATAGTTGCGTGGTGTTTTCCCAGTTTCTTCGTTTGTGCTCCTTTGAGTTTTCCCAGTTTCCTCGGTTGTGATACGTAGAATTTTCCCAGGTTCCTCAATTGTGGTTGTGATGCGCTCTCTACAGTATTTAAAACTAAACTTTTTTCTTCAATTGCCTGCTTTTTTATTTAAATAATTATTAATCTTCAGGAAGCAAGATAGAATAGAAATTTGGTTGGGCAGGTTAGTAAAAAAAAAAAACTGTAGAATGTGTTTATCAATACTTAACATTTAGTTTATATATTTCATAAAAATAAAAAAAATCACTTATACTATAACTTTAAGCTTGTGGAATGTATAAGCAATACGAAACCAATTTTCTTTTAAGCTATATGACAAGCTACAAATTCTCGTTAAAATGATTCATAAATGTGGTAATCAATTGAAATGATAGTTAGACTAGCACTCTTGCTATCAGTTTCACAGTTTTTTCATTTATTTATTATTATTTTTTTTTATTGGATTCTTATATTAGACTTGGGTTTTCATAAAAGTTCCTATTATAATTCAACTCACTTTGAAAATAAAATTAGAAAAAATAAGAAAATAAATCAAACTTTTGATTGATTAGACAGTTGATGTATCTCTTTACGGTTAATATAAGGCCGTGGTAGCCTAGTGGTGAGGGCATCGGTCTTCTGTCCGGTAGGGTGGGGTTTGATTCCCAATGGTGTCAAAGAAATGCCATGTGCGTGCTCTGTGGAATCGAAAGTACTGTGGTCGGTCGTTGAGCAGTTACCACGGGTGTAATGATCCAGAGAAAATTTCCTCCCCCTTCAAATCAATGCCAAAATTGAAGGAGCGTCATCTATCGGAGGATTCTTGGAACAAAGTCGCAATTTCGCCTTCGTGGTCCTCTGGTTAAACGAGACTCACCCCACTGACTTAAATTCGTATATACGTCGGCAGAACTAGCTTGGCTTGTACAAGTGTCATGAGTAACAATAATGCGGTTAATATTTTGCCCTCAGGTGATTATTAGGCAGGGTAAGAATCAGTTTCCACAGCTAAGGTAGGAATCAAACACACAAACTGCTAATTTTTGGTGGCAGTCTTGACCATTCAATTGCCATTTTTGATATATTATTGGTATTTACGTTAATGTTAGGCTAGAACTACATAGTTGACTACTAGAAACAGTTTCGAACACACATTAACAGTATTTTATAAATATAAATCATATTTGAGACCTCCTGATTAACGATTCTTTACTCTTTTACTAGGTTTAGATTTCAATACTGAAGCAACGATTAATACAGTGTTTATTGTTCTGATGATGGATGCTGATTATTATTACATGTCTTTCCATCGTGGTTAAAAGTATTGAAATCGTATTTTAATTAGACATCACACAGTATTAGTAAGACATCACAAGGTCTTTCTAAACTGAAAGAAACAAGAACTGATTAGAGCTCTATTATTTCGACAAATTCCTTACTCGTATATATTAAAATCCCACTAATAATTATTCATAAATAAGTCACGAATTTTCATTTAATATATATTTAAAGTGAAAACAATTTCTTTAAATTCTATTTAATAGTAAAATAATATTTAGTTAGACATCATATAACCAATCGCAACGTTTCAACCAATCATTAAATTTTCTTGACTTTTAACTTTCGGCTAATGATCTTTAACTATTGGTTAATTATTTAATTTTCCCATATCAGATCTTAGTACTATTGACTCTGAATTTGTTTTGTCACAAATTTTTTAAACATAATTAACATAAAAATTGCTCTTTGTTAAAAAAGAAAATTTATTATGAATGACTCACTTTTTTATTTAATAAAGCTATAGGAAACATTTCTCTTGTTACTATTGAAATTACTCATGCTAAGGCTTTGTGCTAAAAATACGATAGTTTTAGTTGGTAATCGAAAAACATAAATTGAAGAATATAAATCCAATATGAACAAGGATTTGTGCAATATGAACTTTGATGCACAAAAATTAACATTGTCATTTGACCTTGAAAATCAGCTTAAGCTATGAGTACCAAATGTACATAAATAAATAATATAATGATAATAAATTAAAATTCTCCATTTGTAAAACTAATTGGTTATAACTTAATATTTTGAATAATGCATCCCCATATTTAAAGGGACAAGGACAACTCTGTCAAAAAAAATGAATTACTTTTAGACCCTTTGATCTTTTTAAATGTCTGTCGAATTTCAATCTATCAGCAAAATCTTTACATTATCCCAATTAAAAGAAGAGCCGCGTTCATTCCCCTTTCAACTTTTTACTGTTACACTTAGCGCCATCTTTATCAATCAGCTCGAGTTGTCTTTTAAACATGATTGATTCGCATCATTAGCGAGCGATCGTTATTACCCCTTTACTTCGTTATTTAAATCCGAAATGAATAGGTGACAAAGTTGCTTAATTTTGGAGCATTTAATGTAGACGGAGGAGCATTCGTTCCAGGAAGCCGGCACTCGAAATTACTGAGGCAGACTTTCGGAAAATTTAATTATGATCTGTTGAAAGAAAGAGAAGTGTAAATTCAAGAATAGACGGAAAATACAGTTATTTTATAACTAAATTCATAAAAATCTATTAAATGCGATGAATTATTTAGTAAAGTGCGGATCCTGGCTATAAATTTTAAAATAAAAACTAGTTTGGTGTATTACAACTAAAAATAGCAATTACTTTCAAAAAAAAATTTTTTTTACTATACATATTTTATATAAAAAAACCAGTTTAATTAAAAGTTCATGTTTAATAATTTTAGATACTTGTTATCGATTATTTTTATGGAATGCCTTTATTATATTATTGTAGATCGGAATGGTTTTTATGAAACCTACATTTAAAATAAATTAGTTTTCAAACTTATAATCAATTTCACTTTCATCTAGACAATTTCATTATTTTTGTCAAATTGTGGAACCCAAAGTTTTACAATGCATATAAGAAATTATGATGGATATATATTCAAAAGTGTATTTAAATCTATGAGTTAATTATTGATAATTATTTTAATAAGAAAACAATTTTAAATGCGTCTAGATATATCATTTAGAACTCTAAATATACATAAATTTTCATTCGCAATTTTAAGCAAATGCATATAATAATGTGCAAAACCTATTAGCTTCTTTATTTTGTAGCTCAACTGACAACCTAATCGTTGTTGCTCTGGTCTGCGGTTCTGCGGATTCGACTCCCACCGCTAGTTTAAATATCTCTAATGGTTTGAAATCAAGTTTAAACTGTAGATTCTGATTAAAGTAACCATCGCCTGGAACAAATGATTATTGAGTGACAACAAAAACAATTTTGGAATGTTTGTTTTTTTTTTTTTTACGTTATCATTACTAAATAAACTTTCCATTATTTGCTGATGGTTTGTTATATTGATGTTGTGAAAGCTCCTTATTAACTATATACACCGGTACAACACAAAGTATCGAATATTTTTATGTGTCCTAATAAAAAGATATTCATGGCAAAACTATATGACCCAAAGATCAACATATTATATTTGGTTTCTTTCTTTTTCATTATTAGAGGTAATGTTATGTTATGCTATATTCATTTTGATTTCTAAGTCTTCGTCTTTTGAATATACGTAAATGATCTATTATGAGTAATAAAAACAAACCATGTAAGCTTACATAACGACATTAATATAACAGACATTAGGCTTATGATTTTTAATAAGGCTGAACATGCACTAAAAATAAAGTTCATAAAATTTATTTCTTGGGCTTATTGTAATCTATATATGAAAACAGATCCTATATTTTTTGCATTCAGATGCAGGTCTTTCATAATATTTGCTTGGGAGCTTTCAGGGTTTTCTTCCTTGTGATATATAAATAAGTCCTATTATCTATAATAAGTTATACTTACAGACAATAAGCCGTGGTGAATGTTAAAATCTCTTCTCGGTATCTAACGTAGCTCACTGGGGACTAGAGTAAAAAAGTTTGCTGTTCGGGATAAAATGTTACTCAAATTCCATCTAAGTTTCTTTTGAACAGCATAAGATAGATGTTTTAAAACAACCAAATGGTAAAAAGCTATTGTAGGACTTTTTAATATACATTACGTAGACTTATCATAGATAGTGGGGTATATTTGCTTATCGCAAGGGATAATACCAGGAAAATGTGTAGTATCTCTCCCCCGCAAACTGGCATGAAGAAAGCAAAAGCACCTGCCGAAACAAAAATTATTGTAAATCATAAACAAAATATTAAATATATTTAAACATTGCAGACTTAATTAACAGTTTATTAGATCTATTTTTTCCTGTTTTTCAAGCTACTGAATTTGATATGTATTTTATATAAGAAAGCTCCAACTAAAATTATCAGAAAAATTGTATGACAATTAATATATACATTACCTTTAATATATAAAACATATGTATAATGCAGTTATGCATCTTTTCCACTTACTCATATTAGTGATGCTTGAATGCGATTTTGTTGTTAAGCTTTATTCAGAAAATATAAGAAAAAAATATTATTTTATTATTTAATATAAAATATTAATTTAATGAATCACACACACACACACACATTAGTGTTTGAAAAAATGACTACGTTAAAATGATTGAATTAAGCATATTACTTTAAATTCATTAATTAAATAAAATTGTAAGTAATTATCCTCTATATTTATCATGAAATTCTTCGTATTATATACATATATATAAGTTTAACAATATTTATATGTTTATTATAAGTTTATAAATTAGTTATCATAACAATATTTATAAGTTTGTTAGATTATAAATATTGTTATAATATAATAACAATATTTATAAGTTTTACAGGTTTTCTCCTTTGAATTTTTATTATTTAGATTTTCAAAAGTTTTGCAACAATGGAAAGAAATTTTGTTTTTTAATTCCATACAAAAGACATGTTTTTTAGTTTTTTTCTTTTAATTTAATATCCGTGAATTTTTTATTTATTATTTTGAATGTTATTAATGTTTCCTTTAAACTACTCTAGTATTGACAAGTCATGAATTAGCATAAAAACATATAAATTCAAGTATAAAAAAGAACATTTATTAATTGAATAAATATAGAATATCTCGAAATAAGAAAATATTGAATATTTCATTGCATGAAAAGACAAATTTTCAAGTTTATTATCCATTATTACGAAAGTTTAGCATTCTGTTGTATTAAATACCAATGCTTATGAGGTAAGCCATTTTGTCACAAACACACTTCTTTTCCTGCCCTATAACTGGATTTTCAGAATACATATTTGCTGCATGGATGTCATAAATGTGTTGTCAAAGTTTTCGACAATGTGACAAATAATCAAACTGGTAATTAGTTACTATATTTCATATATTCATAAGAAAAAAGAATTACTAATTATGTCTTGAAAATCACATGGAAAACGTATAAGAAATTTTTGTTGATTAGACATTGTTTCGTAAATCGTTACCACCCTGATGACTTATATAATAGAAACTAATAATCACATAAACAAAACTTTAAATTACTTTCTTTTCGTTGATTATTAGTAATAAAATATGGCCATTATACATTTAAGATTTTAGCGCCACCAATCCCAATGAATAACTTATATTGACTTTGTATATTATAAAATTCGTGTTTCACTCATATCATATTATACTTTACAGAACTGTGCCATACGAAACTTATGCTATTGGTTTATATCTTTTAATCTATACTAGTGAACTGGCTATACTTTTATCTATACTAGTGAACTGACTATGCATTTATCCATACTAGTAAATTGATTATGCTATATTAGTGAACAGACTATACTACATTAGTGAACAGGCTATACTATACTAGTGAACTGACTATACTTTTATCTATACTAGTAAACTGACTATACTTTTATCTATACTAATAAACTGACTATACTTTTATCAATACTAATAAATTGATTATATTATACTAGTGAACTAATTGTACTCTTATCTATACTAATGAACTAACTATACTTTTATCTATACTAATGAACTGACTATACTTTTATCTATACTAATGAACTGACTATATTATATTATTGAATAGACTATACTATATTAGTGAACAGACTATAATATACTAGTGAACTCTGACTATACTTTTATCTATATTAGTGAACTGACTATATTTTTATCTATACTAGTGTGAACTGACTATACTTTTATGTATACTAGTGAACTGACTATACTTTTATCTATATTAGTGAGCTGACTATACTTTTATCTATACTAGTGAACTGACTATATTTTTATCTATACTAGTGAACTAAAGATTCAACCGAATTTTGAATGTTTAAAGTGCTGTCTGCATACTTACCTTGTGTAAGATATTGAATCCCGATATATTTTGAAAGTGAGAGTGGTCTCTTTCCTTATTTCACCTTATTAACTTTCCTTTTTAACACCCACATTTCTATTTTTAATGATCATTTGTAATTTTTAACTTGAAAAAATTTTGAATTCCTTACATTTTCATAAGAACTATATTCATAGTTTACAAGTATCCTGAAAAGAAAAGTATTTTTAAATATTTCATTGAAATGTTTTTCACCTCCCTCGAGAAAATTAAAACTTAAAACAAATGTTTATGTTTATTTAAACGAGACATTTCAGTTGCTAATATTGATAAATATGAGTGAGCAATAGCAGCAATGTGCTATTTCCTCTTGAAACAATAAATGAACGATAGTAACATAATAAAGACATATTGTTGTTGTTCAATCTGTGACATTATTGATGTGTGTGTGTATATATATATATACCAAGTGATTATAATTAAAGTCCCGATTTTAAAAATCGATAATTTTAAAACTACTGGTCAGAATGACTTGATATTTTAGCAGAACAATCGTAAGGCAATGGAATTTTGTTTGGCGAAAGAAAAAAAAAATAGTTCCAAAATGTGCCGATAGATGGCGTAGTCCGTGTAATATCAGGAGGAAAGTCCAAAAATGTGTTCGTTAAACACAGAAATGTTGTTAGCCAAAAGAAAAAAAATTAGAGTTCAGGGATTTACTAAAGATTTATTAGCGAAAAGACAAGAATACAGCGACAACAGCGATTATGACAAAAAAAAAGAGCTTCATGGAATCAACACCTTGCTGATGATTAAAGCATAAGTTGTTCGATATGCCCTCCTCCTTGTTCCGCTACTAATTGGAAGCGCAAAACGGCATGCTCCACAACAGATCGGAGGGTATCTGTACTGATGCAATGGATGTGGTGTGTGATGCTTGCCTTCAAGTCGGCTAGATTCTGAAAACTCCCGCTGTAAGCAACATTCTTCAGGTACCCCCAAAGCCAGAAATCACACGGGTTTAAGTCGGGGGAACGTGGCGGCCACGTTGTTGGAAAATGACGGCTTATGATCCTGTCATCTCCGAAATTAGCACTCAGTAGCTGCTTCACAGGAGTAGCAATGTGCGGAGGAGCGCCATCTTGCATGAATATTGTGCGATCCACACACTGACTCTGCTGAAGTGCCGGAAGGATATGGTTACGCAAAAGTGTTTCATACCGTTTGCCAGTAACGGTGCAGGTAACTTGACGACCCGCAGGTGTGATCTCCTCGAAGAAAAACGGACCAACGATAAACGCTGCCGTTATTCCGCACCACACAGTAACCTTTTCAGACTGAAGAGGTAATGGTGTAGGTGGGACGGATTCTCGGTCGCCCATATCCTGCAATTTTGCGTATTTACAGAACCTTGCAAATGAAAGTGGGCTTCGTCAGACCACAGAATGTTCCATGGCCATCCGTTGTCCACTTCCATCTGGGCAAGAAATTGCAGTGCGAAAGATTGATAGACGAGTAAGGTTGATAGTTAATATATACGAGTAAGAAATTCCAGGGCAACCGGTAGCAACTTCTGCACATGAGTTATCTTATACGGATAACAGAGCAAGATCTTCCGTAGGATTTTACGCACCATGCTGTTCGGCATATCCAGCATTCGGCCAATTCCCCGTGCACTGCTGATTCCAACATCACTGTTAGTCTGTTCTTGTAATGCTGTAGCCACATCTTCCACTGCCGCAGCCGAAACTGGTTTTCGTCTTCTACCCCATTTAACGTCAAACGAACCGGTCTCTTCGAATTTAGCAATCATTTTCGCAGACCTTTTGCGATTATTGGACCCCATTTAATGGATTTTAATGTTCGAAACTTCCTAATAGCTGTAAGTGCACAGTCATCGTTCTTATAAAAAAAACTTCAAGAGCAGAGCGCTTTTGTCTTTTGTTTATAGTTAGATAATTAAAACATTAGTGCTGCTTGGGATTATATCAAATGCAAACACTGCAGTGTTGATAAAAACCATAATAAATGACGTAATCTTCAGTTTTTAATTTAATAGCACTTTATCTTTGTAGAAATGTACCACATTTAAAACTAAAATAATAACTAGAAGATAGGCTAAATTTTACTGAATTACGTTCTATGATTTATATTATCCTTCATATGTCATATTTACATCATTTCATATTTCATGCTCATTATACTGAACAAGAATACCCCGTCGTAAATAAATATTAAACAAAATCACTGCTATTCTCGAATTTAGGTTTTAAAGATTAATATCTCCACAACATGTGAATGCACATACCAAATATACCTCAGCAAATAAATAACAGCATTAAAAACAATATTAAGTAACAGACAGTCCAGCATGTATGGTTTAACTTCATTTGCAAGGAAATTTACTAAATAAATAAGAGGGACATTTCTTGGGGAGGAAAAGGCATTTTGATGACAAGAAAGACTTTGATGATGTTGAGAGCGTTCTATACTTGAGACGGCCATGGAACGGGATTCTGAGAGGACTCATATACATTAAAAGTTCCATATCATCAAATGTTCCACTGCTTGTGTGGGGTAGTAAAGAAGGAAGAATATTAGATTTCTATCTCATCGCTTGATTAAGATTAAAAATAAATGATAATTTTGAATGATTTGGTGACATTACAGAGTAGTTTGGTTTGTTTGTCACTTAACTGTCACTTTTTGCACCTACAGTTTAATGTAGATTCCGAATTACTACAAACATTGAAGCTCGAGATGGGATTTGTTGAGGTATCACTTGAACTGTTGTACCAAAAGTCAAAACTCGAGCCTTTGGCTACTAACTTTTCTCTTTGCTGTATAGAGTCAATATTATTGACAGCTGATATATTCTGTTCTACTCCTCCTTTGTCGTTCTTTGGGAATTCGTGGAGGTGGTAAGTGGCGGCAAACTCTTCTGCTTAGAATGCCTAACATACTATAAATTTCTTGGATTCATTACTGAAGAACGCACGAGAAAATCCATTCTCACAAGGTTCTTCCTTCGAAATGGAAACAAGCTACACACTCAACACAATGTCGCCTGGAATTGTGGTCCATTAAACAAGAAGTGATGTCCAGTTTCTGTTGCATAAATGATTACAATAATTCTGCGGTTATCGATGAATGGTCTAGTGAGCATTTTGAATAGAAATTGCGCTCATCAATGAAAATGCCATCATAGACTCTCATTTCCCAGCAAATCTGATACTTTTTTCCAAGAAAGTAAGAGCATTGCTAGTGTTATGTTTCATCTAGATGAAAACACGCCTATTATTAAGATGAATAGGAAAACGGAATTCGTCAGAAAACAGAATCATTCATTTCTTCTGCCATTCATAATAGGTTGGGGAATAAGTTCGTAGCGTTTTTACGAAAGACTTTTATTTAAACAAAAAACAATAATTATATGAATAAGTTAATCAATTATATACTCTCCGTTGTTGTTTACAACCTCTTTCTACCTCTCGACCAATTTGTTGATGACATTCCGCAAATATCAACTGGTCGGATGTCAAAGAAGTTGTTGTGTGTGTGAGCCAGTTTTTAAGTACCTCTTTGTTATTGAAGGTAACATCTTTCTTAAACTCTGACAAGGAGTGGAAGAGATAATAATTGGTTAGTGCAAGGTCCAGAAAATACTGTGGATGCTGTGGAACCTCCCATTCGAGCTCTTGGAGAGTGCGGCTTTGACGACTTGAGCAACATGGTGCCAGAAGGAATATGGTTTGACCATGTCGATCAGGTCTTTTCAGTCGAATAGCCTCAATCACGATGTAAAGCTGGACAGTTAGAGCTCCTTGTTGACTGTGGCATTCTTTTCGAGCATTTCCCGGTGCACCAAGAGGTTCTTAAAAACTGACTCAACAGCTTCTTTGGCACCAGACTAGGCAATAGGCAATATTTGGGGTAACGGCATCAACAAATCGGTCGACAGGTGGGAAGAGGTTGTAAACAGCAACGGCAAATATATAATTGATTAATTTATTGATATAATTGCTGTTTTTTATTTAAATAAAAGTCTTTGGTAAAAACGCTACGAACTTTTTCCCCAACTTAATATTTTCAGCCGCCTATTCTTGAAGAGGGCCTGGTATCTTGCTGTTAACATAACATAAACTATTGCTTTAAGAGCATGCAGACTTAAAGCCGGTTTTGAAAAGCTTGAATCGATAGTGTGATGGCAATTCTAAGAAAAGGTGGTGTTGAAAAAGAAGAGTGATATTGAAACTTTGGTGTATCTCAGCTTTAGCTGAGTATTGTTACAAGTTTACGAGCTTGCTCTAATCTTAGACTTGCATTTTCAGTCATTGAAAAATCTGTTCCGAATTCTGGAAATCACATTTTGTGAAACTCCTGTAGTTTCTGCAACTGGCTTTTGATTGCTGCTCCACTAAAGAACCAACAACTATACAAATTTTTAAATTGGCCTAATAGCGCCATTAAGTTATTGCATTTATAAAAATAAAGCACTTATTGAATATCGATCATTGTTAATAATTTACTTTAAATTTGGCATTCAACCAATAACTTGAAAGCCAAATTTCCCTTTCTTTCATTGATGTGTCCCTTTAATATCAAACTTTAAATATGGATATTTCGATGAATAAAAATGTTAAATTGAGATTTTCTTCCAATTTTGGGGAAATAAAATCATTTATAACTTTGTTTCTTTTTTTACAAGAATTATAATGTGCTTAAGTATTCTGAGCAGGATGTAAGTGCGACTCTTCCAATCAAGAAATGCAAATAAAACCTTTTTGTACAATTTTTAAGTGGAATTAGCACTTAAGAGAAGCGTGTTTAACATTATTTTATAGAGCTTTAAATCTAGGGCATTGGTGCCATATAATCCACGATTCCAAATTCTAAATTTTTTAGTGATGAAGAAATGTTGGCACGATAACATATTGTGACGTGCGCGATGACGTAAATACTAGGATTACCAAAATAGAATTTTCTGCATAATTCTTATAGGTCTCCTTATTTATAACGTAATAAAAACGGTATTGCCAAATATATAAGAAAATCCGCCAAAAAATCCCCATCTCAGAATTTGGAATCCTGGACTATACGGCACCTATATCAAATCTAGAATTTTACAAAGCTTAAGCATTAAACCTTACTTTATTTTGAATGTTCATTCCAGTGAAATAAAAAATATCATTTTTTTATTTTTTATTTTGAAGGACAACATGGTCTGAGTAATAAATTTATGCGTTGAGTTATTATGTAATTAAAAATGAAATTTATTCTATAATGTGTAAATCCGGTAAAAGTAAACTACTTAATAAGCAAGAGAAATTTCTTTTCACATAAGTTAAAAGATCTTGTCCCAAATATTCTATGCTTAAATATTTGATAGCTTGTTGAAAAACTCATCTGTCAAATTTTTAAAATTTTAATACATACTTCAATTGTTCTAATTTTCTAATCTTTTAATCTAACTCTTTTCACTTTAAATAATAAATTAACCAGCACGAATATTTTATATGTTTCTAGTATTTTACTCTTTCATCTTTATTCCATGTGCATCATATTCAAACTAAAATAGAGAATGACTTATTCAGGAAAAGCTCATGATTTTTTTTTTTTTTTTTGAGAGAAAATTAACAAAATAAAGGATTTGTGATAGAAAAAATATGAAAAATCTTACGTCCTGTCGCTCTGGACTAAGAAATGATTTAGAAGGTTAAGAGCAATAGGATAAAAATTGCTGAAGGTAATTCTCTCTCTCTCTGTCTTCAGAATTTTTCAAGAAAAAAAAAAAAATACTCAAATTAGGATTGATATCTATTATGTGATTCAAATTAATTTCTTCATTATCGTAATTTTTATTCTTATTCCTAATAATGCATGTATAAAATATAAGTAGTATATAAATATCAAATGAATCATTACTTCTCATCCCTTTACTTTGGCAGTATTTTTAGTATCTCCTATATATTGGTGGTTCTAACCTCTTGGCCGCATTTCCTGGACATTATAGTTAGTTTGAATTTTTGATTCCATTCTAAAAATTAATGCAAAAAAGCCATGATTCTTTTGTGTGTGTGTTCAAATATCTTCATTGTATTTGCATCTATGTTGGTAAGAAGGAATCATATTAGTCATATCTATATGAATCTTATTGGGCATAATGCACATGGAAAATTCTTGCAGTCAATAGCCATGGGCATTATACTTATCAACCATGTATGCTGTTGTTATTGATTACTAGGAAGAAGTTAAAAACTCAAATTAATTTCATAATTTATAAATTGCTTCAGAATATTGTCATAATTTGTTTATTTGCCAGAAATCTTATGCTTATTGACAAATGCAAAATGAATAACAATTCATAAATCTTAAAAATAAGTCATTACTTTTATGTAGTTTTTATTGATATAAACTGTTAGTACTAATTCTTGATTCGTTGCTTATGTTTATTGTACAAATGTTTTTTATTTCATACAAATTAAAAAATAATGCAAGGTCTAATATTAATTTCTTAAGTATGAAATTAGGAAGAAATTTTCATGTCCTTTAAGCTTAAACTTAGGCTCCATAAATATTATTAGTCATAATCATTGTTAGTGAAGGAAAAAAAGTATAAGTTGGATAAAAAATTTTATACTGCTTTATAATATGGTTAATTAATTTGCGTGTTTGTCAAATTTTAAGAAAATGATATACAAAAAATGTAACCAATATGTGAATTTTATAATAAGTCATTACTTTAATTAGTGTTAAGGATATTAGCATATAGTAATAAGGATGAGATTCTTCATTTTTGAAATTTTTACATAATTATTGATACCAACTTCATGGTTTACATATTCTACTATCCTAATTTGATGGAGGTAGAAAACGCAACCTGACTTTTACTGTACAACTACCTTCGTTGCATGCACATTACCATTGCTAAGAAAACAAAGTCCAGGATGAAATTCATTGACTGTATGGAAAGTGCAAGAACCTCATGATACGCGGTTTCTTTGCATGAACCTTATAATTTAGATATATATCTTTGGTATTAATATACTTGGTCATTGAGATAATTTCATCAGTTTTATGTTACAGTGTTGCAAATTTCATTATATATTAAAATTTCTATGAACAAGCAAAATTACAGATTGACATTGAAAATGTTCTTTTTCTTGAAGAAAACTTATCATTTCATGCAATAATTTTATTTAGCTAGGAATTTCCCTGATGAGGTTTCTCTGTGGTTTACTAGCAAAATTAAATTATCACAAACTGAACCCATCACAAGACATACAGTGGAAATACCATAATGATTCGTTTTATTATAAATATAAGAAAATGAACCCAATAAATTATTTCACTTACTTTTTAGTAGATAAAATTTGTAAGTAAATAAGAATTTAATATAAATAAATATACATACAGATATTTAATATCAATTTATTATAAAGGAAATTTTTTCAAGCAAAACAAAATCAATGTGTTTTGCTTGAAAAATGATCAGGAAACCTATAAAAATACGAAACAAAACTAATGTGCTTTGAATTTATATATATTTCCTAATCATATAAAATATAAATATATATATATAAAGCACAAATTAAATAAAAAATTATAAAACTACAAACAGTATATAATAAATTACAAAATAAATTTAAGTAGCTATTTGTATATAGTACACACTTAAACATGTTTTCAGTTTGTCTTTTATACTCATACCATGTATTCAGGGGGGGTGTAAAAGATGGTCAGAACTGTTTTCCAATAACTAGATATATCATGTCTTTAAATACTAAAAAAGCGAGTATAGTTTATTTTACATTTAAACATAAATTTTAAAAGATTTTACATTCAAATATGTTAAATTTAAATTATATTAATCATAGCGAAACATCAAGAATATTTACCTAAAAAAACAAAATATAATTTTGAAGCTACTACAGTATCGTTACTGATAACTAGTGTTATCGATAACTAAAAATTTATAGATTATCAATAATGAGTTATTGTGTTATTTAATGATCTCACGATCTTTCAAAACTATAATTAAACGTTATTGAAGTTATTGCTTTTTTTAAATGATTATAACATTTATTAAAATGAGAGATTTCTTAACTTTCTAATTTTTTTTTAAGGATTTTATAATTCTAAATTTTCTAATTAATGGAATAACTAATTTCAATGTAAGAAAAACCACATAATATAATTGAAAATTAATACAAATTTATATGAGAATTGGTTGCAAATCATCCCCATTTCTTATAATTAACTAAAATCGCAGTTTAAAATCGAGCTATGGTAGATTTACACATAAAAAATTTACTGCAGACAAGTGAATAAGTATAAATTACTCCCAATATGTATTTGTTAATAATCACATAAATAATTTTATAACTCTTTAATCGCCTTATTACAATGCAATATTTGCAATATACATATATATGTGTAAAAAGATATATATACATATACACACAAATATGTATATATATATATATATTAAAAAGATACCACTATATGAAGGAACTATTCCTATTTTACATCAATAAACACTCGCTTTTCTTTGATAATGAATCCTTTTTTTTCACCTCTCGTTCATTTGAAACTGTGTATACATTAAAATGTTAATATTCCATTTAGCATAGTGTCATTACTAGCATGTTCTAAAATTTATAAACATGTTTTCCAATGATTCTTTAGAATTTTCTAAATATCAATTCTTAAGTCTGTGTAGTTAACTTTATTTAAATGCTTAATAATAAATTTATTTAAATTGTAACTAATATATATTTAAACAATTTCCTCATATGTATCTAAGGCTAAGTCTAAGGTATATATAATAATGGCTAAGTCACGGAGAACTAGTCATGGTTACAATAAATTTTATAAATCAAATGATGTTTCATCAAAAGATTTTGTGGATAGAAAGACAATTTTATTTTATTATTTTTTTTTTTTAATCTTTGCTTCCAAATTATACTCGCTTTCGTATTGAAGAGAGACCTACGGGGAAGTTTAAAGTGTATTTCGAGTATCTGAAGATGCTTAGATATGCAAATTGAAACCTATTGAATTGAATTGAATTTTTTTCTTGACTGTTATACAGAACTATTGAATTGGAAAGGAACTGTTTAACTTAAAATCTGAACGATAACCAGTGAAATACCAGCATACTTTTTAAGATGAAGCAAATGTCGATTGCAAACAACATAGCGTGTTTTAAAAAAAAGTTTTACAAAATGATAAAGTAGCTACACACAGTAGTTGATTCTAGTGAGTTGCTTTGTCACTCTTCTGCTGATTTATTGTTCACTAGGCAAAATTTGACCAGGGAGAACTGGTTTATAAAAGATTCCAAAATTTTGGTAACCTCTGAAGGGAGAATCAAACTTACGAGCTGCTAAGATAAAAGTTAAAACGCTCAGAATTTAGTTACCAGTAAGACTATCAAAACTCAAGAGATTAATAAGCAAATGACGAGTAATTGTTTTTTAGTATTGATTTAGAAGATAAATAAAAAGAGATCAATTCAAAGTATGTGAAGAACACTTCGATGCACATTCTTTCGAATTAGTATAGCAAAATTCAGTTAAAGCATGTTTTGTAAATAATAAATTGTATATACATAAATATTTCAGTTTATATAAATTTTTCTAAAATAAACCATCTATAACAAGCAATGTCTTATATTTCACTTTGAGACGCGCTTTTTTCATATCATTGACTTTACGAAGAATAAATGCATTACGAGTCGTCACCTTTTAAAAATGAAATAATACCGTTACGGCGTCATCGTCATTGCAATAAAAAATATGATTGTTTTTTTTATCTAATCAATCAATCAACGTATTACATTTATAACATTGATGCATGTTTAAAACATTTATCGTTGGCAACTAAACATTAATATAAGTTTAAGATTGGAAACACAATTACGATTTTCCTTTGATTTAAGTCAGTTAAATTTTTGAGTGTATAATCTTTACAGCGAAAGTTTTTTATTATTATTATTTATAATTTATTTATTTATTTTTTTTATTAGTCTATATCGCAATAAATGCATTACTTGAAGAATTCAGTACATTCTGATTGAATGAGATGCTATCATTTATGACGTCATCATATTAGCAATAAGAAAAGCTGCTTGTTTGCATCTAATAAAATCAATCAACCCATTACATAGGTATCATTGAAGTAGGATTAAAATTTTTCTCAATTCGTGATTAAGTCTTAATATATAAATCTTAAGTTTGGTGCATAGTTGCGATTTCAATTTAATTTTTTTCTGTACTGTAAAATATTTTTCAGCTTTTAATTCTTACCGAAGGAGCTTCCTTTTCTTTGACTGTTATTTTTTAAAGTTTAATCAATCGATATCTCACAATAATTGCAATGGCTAAAGAATATAGTACAGTCTGATTGTCACAATGAGAATTATTTTTTATCCTGATATTATATAATTAATAGAATAGTTTTTGTTTGGGTTTGTTTATAATATTATGCTAATTAAACTATAGATTTTTCACATCTATAAACAAAAAAATATCTATTATAAATTTCTCAAAAAAAGGAGGGGAAAAAAATGCTAACTGTAACCGAAATATAAATGATGTGTGTATATCAATTCATAACCGAAACGTACTCTCTTTCTCTCTCTCTCTATTTGCTGTAATTACTTATCCTTTCACAATTGATGTTTTCGTATCTGATCTAAGTTTCTATCCTCTATTCATCTGGCGACGGTGCACTCTAAATTCGTGTTTCTTAAAGAACTAAGAGATATTCTTTTTATTTCTCCGCATCTGTCTCGGAGGCAGCATAAAACAATAATAGCGAAGAAAGAAAAAAAACCATCAAATCACTGAAGCAGGTAGCAATAAAGATTGCCTAAAGTCGATATAATAGCATCTCTCCGGGTCCCGCTTAGCAATCCATTTTATTTATCCATCCATCTCAAGAAGAAGGAAAAAAAATACATCTAAAAGAGCAGCTCTGATTTTTTGGTATCTCTCCTGCGAGGGCTGTCCATCTTAAAAAAGTTTAAAAAAAAAAAGTAAATAAAAACCGCGCGACGACGGTCGAACACTCAAAAGGGCGTGTTCCGTCACGTTCCGACACAGCCAATCAGCCGGCGCCGGAATCTGACTCTGGACACGCCTACCAGACACACGTCCTGTCATCCATCTGGGCGGTAACCATAGCAACGGTTGACATCACAATGTGAAGCCCTCGTGAGACTTTTGGCATTGAGCGAACAAAAAATAAAAAATAAAAAAAAAAAAAAAGCACATGCTATTTGAGTAGTGGGTAAAAAATGTGCACTGCTTTTAATGCAATCGTTCATTGTTTTCTTTTTCTTGTTTATTTATACATCGATCAAAAAAAAATTGATAATCGTTCTTTAATTTTGCTTATGAAAGAAGAATAAAATGAAAATGGTTGTAACATCGGGTGACGTTTTGGCAACGAGTGTTTTGCCTATAAAAGCAATCTCGTCATTCGAGTCCTTTATATAATTGCTTTTTATTTGCGATGGCTTTAGTGCTGCAACTGTTTCGATTCTACAAGCACCCCCCCCCCCCAAAAAAAATTATCAGAATAATGCAGTAAAGCAAAAGTATGCGATACAAATTCTCATACAAATATTTCTCGCTATATATGAAAAATGATACAAAATCGATGGAAGAAGCAAACTTTTGTCTGACTTGATTGATTTTTAATCAATTGATATAACTTTTATTGATCATCACATCTTCATGTAATGAAGCACTTCTTATAGTAACTGGGAATCACACAAAGAAATCATCGATTTTCTTAACAATAATAAATTTCTAAAAACTAAATTCAAATAAAAATAAAAACTTGCTTATTTGAAATGCATAACATAATTTCATTAAATTCAACCAACAGCAGATATCTATTAATAATAATTCGGATGTCAAAATTAATGCGATTTTGATTTTTTAAAGTCATATCTTTTACATTTTATTATTGGTCATGAATAATAAAATGTAAATTGTGTATATATATATATATAAATTCTTAATCAGAGATTATATGCAAAACATTTCATTGAATATACATTTGTAATGAACTTTGTTTAGTGGAATTTAAAACTATGAATGTTTTGTAGTTTTTATAAATTATTTCTCAACATATTTTCTAAAAAATATATTATCATGTGATAATATATGAGAGAAAATGTAACTATTATTAGCAACATTGTATTTACAATATAATATACTATCTATATTATATTGTAAATACAATGTTGCTTATAATGAAGCCATGTGAGATCTATGGTCTAGAAAAATTCAGTCTTTATAAAAAGTTAAGAGACAATAAAATATAATTCAATGAAAACACACACAATTTTTTCCCAATGCTTAGCTGCTCTTAGGATTAATCCATTCTGATCTAGATGGGCGGAAGGAGATGACAACTTATACATACATAACGGTGCAGGCGAGCTCCAGGCTGTACTTTTAGGTTAATGGGTTTGGTATATTCGCCCATCTCCCAAGTACCTCGTGATTTTAAACTATGGTTAGGTAACGAGGTCATACCTGAGCTGGTACCCTTCTCTCCCCAACCATCCCGCACCAATGGACTTTAAATGTTACACATTAACATAGACAACGTAACCAACCAACGGAGCTCCAGCAACTTAGAGAGGGATAATGTGGTCACTCTCCCTATAACTGCCCGCGGCAAGTGATGCTTCACTTAGCTGATCTTAAAGCTAAGCAGCGTGAAGCTCCACTCACTGGAGCTCGGCAACTTATGCCAGTAAGTTTGCCCTCTTTGCCCCGAAAGTGAAAGAATACAGAAACACATATATACAGAGAAATGAACATCCATGACTGAATCAGGATTCGAAACCTTGACCTATTACTTCGAAGTTATTGTCTTTAAATCCTCCGCCACCTGTCGGCTATTATATATATTACAAAATATCATAAGAATGTTTATAAATGTTTGATAAATTTGCATTAAATTAAACACTTAAATATTACCATGAAGAGCTTTTTTCCCATTTAGAAATTAAATACCAGTGAAAAAAATAAATTTCTTCCAACCATGTTTAAATATTATCAAAAAATCTTTACAAAATATTACTCTGAACAGCCTATTTAAGAACCTAATACGATTTCTTTGTTATTAAGTTTATTAAGTACGATGTTCCAATTATTAAGCTTGCCTAGCATGCACATATTATGTAGTTCGTTTGAAAATAAGGCTCGAATTTAGATGTATTGGAGAAAACGTGTCTGAATATGCTTGTCAGACAAATTTACATTGAATTGTCACCTTGTAGATGACAGTTGAAGGTGTTGTAAGGTCAACAACATCATTTTTGAAAAATTTCAGACTGAGGGAAGTATTCTTGTATTAGAAGGGAGTAGACTCGAAAAGCACAAAAATATCTCCTTTTTGTAAGACTTGGCATAAAGAAACAAAAGCTTAGCATCTATTTCTTGTTGTCAAATAGTGGGTAGAGTTAAATTCAGGTAACATAGAAAAATGATCCACATGGTAAGAAAACATGGTCCTTCAACAAGGCCAAAGTGTGTCTACTGATATTGATTAGAAATCAAACAGTGGACATCCTAAATAGCTTCTTAAAATTATACGGATAATCAATGTGTCTTAATGTGTTGGGAGAACATTTTCATAACAACATGTACTATTTACGCATTACAAGGGAGAAAGCTTTAAACGCACATTGACAGACTTGTTCCTAAATTAAAAAAAAAAAAGGATACTAACATCTGCCTTATTTAATTATACTTAATCTTGAAATTAGAACTTTCCGTTTTAACACACACGGTCCTAACAGTAGATTATAAGCTGATTATCATTTGATTTGATTAAAAATTTGAAAAAAACATTTCCAATTGCTTTTAAGAGACCGGGAACAATCGAACATGCAAATATACCTTTAATCGAAACGTAAAATTGGAAAGCTTATTTCGTTTGTAGTCTTAGATTATCTAAACACATTCCGCGTACCCTGTCCAGTGGTCAGAGAGCCTGACTGCGGATAGAGAGATCATGGGTTCGAATCCATGTGCGGAAATGATTGTACTTCATCTCTCTGTCTATCTTGTCTTTGATCTCTCTTTGTGTGAATGAGTTATGAACGGTTACCTATCCTATAAACGTGTCCCTATGACATGCATGTACTGAGGAAGTAGGACTCCACACCAAAATATGGTTCAATAGGAAAAGTGGAGCAGCGCACCCCATATTGTGAGCCTAGCTGGCACAAGACAACAACATCCAAACACATTGTTTCAGCATTAGTCATTAACTGATTAAAGCTCTATTCTTCTGTTTATAAATTTGCTGATTTAATTTCTTCTCGAGTTTTTTCAAAATGCACAGTAAATTTTAGGTTTTAGTTGAATTAGCTCTTGTGCTGGAAAAATTATCACAGAACGACATATCAAGCAAAATCAATCCAAACACAAATTAATAGCAAATTTATTTTAGTATACTTTTGAAAAATGTGAAGATTTTATTATTTTTTGCCAAAGATAGAATTACATCTTATTGGAGGTAAATTCCTGGTGCTCCACAAACCACTATGGAAAACAAGAGATGGAAGTTATATTCCTTTTCTACTTGTATGTCTATAGCGCTGAGTAGTTTGAATTTTCCGTGTTTCTTCGCTCGCGATATGAAAATAAGAAAGTCCACCAAAAGGTTAAAAAATGGCACTTGTTCATAAGACCCAAATAGGTGCATTGAGCTACTAGACTACTAATGTCAACTAATCTGCTTCATAAAATGCATATGTTATAAAAGCCACTGTGGTCTGTTTAATTAGGGCATCTTTCTCAGTATCGGAAGTTATCGAGTTCGATACTCTTGAAGTAATTGAAAATCCATCCTGGTCACTGTAGGTGGCTGGGAATGTTAAATATGTCTAGGTAGCAATGTCTTCCGAGTGAATGATACCACTATAGTGGAAGGGTTAAGTATTAGGGGGTCTTCAGCTTGATTCCTGTTTCTTAATTACGAAGATTCCCATATTTGGCTGTTTCCACTAACTGATGCAGCATAACTCTGGGCTTTATGCAGAGAAATATGTTGGCCCAACAATCAATATATTACGTATATTTTATATTAAATAAATTGTAACAATGTACAAAGTATGGCTCCATATAATATAAATATTTTACCAACCAAAAATCAAAGATAGTCAAAACAGTTTTTTATACAAAATTACTCAATGTATATTTTTAGGTAAAATATACATATCTCAAAAACACTGATTTTCCAATTTATAGCTTAGATATGAAAAAAAAAATTATAACTTAATATAGGGTCGCTTCACGCCACTTCGTAAATCAGATTTACGCCCCTTAGAATGGACGCTGTGAAATATGAGTCCCTGACCATCCCCACACAAAGGGTTCTTCCAGCGTTCGTCAGAGTAATTTTAACCGTCTATTAGACGAGAGGTAAAAATATTACTTCACTTCACTTCAGGAATATTCAGTCGCCCTCTCAACGGAGGTCGTAAATTTCAAGCCCGAGATTTAATGGACCCGGCGTCCTGGAGGAGCTTTAAAAATCCTGGAAAAGTTTTGTTTGATTCATTTTCAGTCTCTTTTGCGACGCCGAGATCCATTACGGCCCCTAAAGTTTATTAATTGGTCTATTAATAAAAAAGCTCAGTTGTCTCAAAGGGAATTTTAAAAAATGTTATGAGAAAAATCTTGGGCTACTAAGCATTGTTTTTAAATTTAGTTAGGGATATTTTCCAATTTTTGATTCAATCACATCTTATTTTATAAAAATATGATATCTAGATATTTTTCATACCAGAGCATAATATGAATTCAAGGCAAAAATAATTAAATCGGATGCAAAAAAAAAAGCAATTAATTTTGTTTTCTCTAATTATAGATTCACACATAAATTTGATTGTAACCTTATGTAAGAATTAAATTTAAAAGAAAATTAATATAATTTTTAGAAATAAAACCAAATAAAAAATTTATTTAATTCTATATATAGAATTTTTATTCTATATATATATAAAAAATTCTATATAGTTCACACGCACGAATACACGCTTACATATTCGTGCGTATATGTATGCATATATTTCGTTCTTCAAAGGTTCAAACTCACATCAACCAAAGTAGATCTAATTTAAGCAGAACTAATTGTGGTGAGAAATGTTATTTCCCCACCTTGGAACCTGATGAAAAATTAAAAAGCTTATTATTTTTTCCATATTTTAAATCTAACTATAAAATTTTAATAAATTTATAAAAATTGTAAATCTAGTTATTTTATTTTTACTTTAGCGAGATACTTCTAATATCTGAATTTCAGTTGGTTCAAATGACTAATTATTAAATCTATGTATATTTCATACCTAATAATTTCATATATATTGTTACGTAATTTAAAATAGTATAAAATATTAGATGAATATTTAAATTTTTTAAAATATTATTTATTTTTAATCTGTATTGCTTCAGATTATATTAAATCGAAATGTACATTCCATATATCAAACAAACAAATTTCATAAAATAATGTATATATATATATATATATATATATATATATATATATATATATATATATATATATATATATATATATATATATATATATATATATATATATATATATATATATATATAGTATATATATAATATATGTATGTATGTTTGTATGTATGTATATATTCACTTACATTAAATTATCTATTTCAATAAATCCAAGTCCCCAAATAACAGTAAATGCATAAATTTCGATATTCAAGCTATTTCTATATCGTCAAATAACAACCAAATTTATTTTAATTATAATTTATGAAATTTAAAATTAATAATATTTCATGGCTATATCTAGGGCCATTATCAATAGCTGTATATGTGTATTCATTCCATAGTTAATTCACCAATTCTAAAAGGATTATATTTTATTTCCGAATTTTAATGTTTTATCCGTTGATAGTATTGTTAAATTCTGAATGATTTGTACGTAATTATGCTTAAAAATCTTATACGACCTGAATATAATAGTTAACGAAATTGCACATATGTTGTTTAGTTTGTATTCTACTGTTGTTGAAGTTTTACACACATATATGTACTCAAGTTTTTATCAGCATAGTAAGTATTTTATAAAACATTTTGCAATTAAACGCACGCAATAGCTAAATAGTCAAAATTCCAGTCATCAATTCAGGACTTCCTAGATAATTTTGCAAATTTTATTAAGTGTAAAATTCATCCTTAATTGATGTTTCCAACTGATTCATATTTCGAATTCGGGAAAATATCGCAGAGTAGCAAATCCAATCAAACCAATTCTTAGTTCCTTCCTTCTAAATTAAAAATAATCTAAGAATCCTTCGTAATCATCTATTCGCATTGTTTATATGCGCTCTGTGTAGTTAGAATCCCATGAACTTAAGTGATGACTGTTTCCATGATATAAATACCAACCCACAAAGATTAAAATAGAAGCCTTGCAAATGAAGCCTCCACCACGACAAAAGATGCTGGTTTTGCAGTCATGACACAATCAACCAATCAATCTGTTGATCGAAACAAGTACAGGTTGCCACGCACTGATCGAGAGTAAATAGATTGGTCGACATTCTTTTCAACTCACTCCCAGGATTGTCCTGCGAGAACCCGAGAGCAGATGAATGGGTTAGAAGACGGAATGGGACCAGCCAAGCTTTACATGCGAAAGAGTTGACTGGCAGAGGCCGAAACGGAATCTCGCTCAAGAAAAAAAAAAAAAAAAAAAAAAACATTTACCGAGACGATGGTTATCAATAGTGAGTACTGCTTTCAATAGAAGCAACTAAGAATGAAAGCAGGAACACAGAGCGAAGAAAAAAAAAGAAAATTCCACTCCAAAGGAAAAAATTAATAACTCCAATTAAGGGCAAGGCAAATACGGTGGTCTAGAGAGACTTCATTTCACAAAGAGTTCCGGTAAATGGTCATTTGAGTCGGGGTTCACTCCTCCACCCCCAGATTTACACGTGTCCTTTCATTGGCTGCCGTACAATCGACGGCTCATTCGAAAACCCCAGGTCGTTCACCAGGTGTAGAGGAAAATGGAGATAGGGCTTCTTGATGTGAAAAATCATCGAGAAGAAAGCATCTTTCTCTTCTTCTCCCCCCATTGCTGATAATTTATTTACACATTTAAATGATAAAGAAAGGGTTGGCGATTTCTTCTGAGGACTTCCTTCTTCGAGCGAAGGAGAAGATGAGGAGTGTTGATTCAGTGAGTTGATTTGTTCTGAAACCGAGCGTGAAGAATTCATTCGTTTGAATAGCATACAACGGGGGGTTAGCTTCTGTTTTCTTGTACTGATTTTTTTTTTATGTGTTGAGATTGGATTGTGAAAATATTATTATATGAAAAAACTATAAAATATAAAGACATAAAACCAAAAATCACTCGAATTTTGCATAAAATTAAAATTTTGAAACTCTCTTTTAGGAATTTTTTTTGTTAAATTGGATCAGTTGAATAATTCAAATTTTCAAAAAAATATATTAAAAACAAATTTGTGCAAAATATTACATTAGGAATGTTTTAAAAGAACTAATATTTTTTAAGAGAAATCAGGGATAATTTTTCAACTTCAGTAATTCAATCCTTAAGTTTAGACAAACTTTCGAATATTTTTGCGTACGAAAAATACCACCCCGAAATTATTCATTATTTAAAATTTTAAAAATTGGACTTAATTTAAAGTATATTTCCAAATGTATTTACTTCTATTTTAAAAAAAGTGGACGAATAATTTTATTTATAATACATTTTTTGAACACGTGTGGAGAAACAATGCACTATTGATTGCTACAAAACTTCTTCATAATTTGAAGAGTTGCAAATCGAATATATTTCAAGAACTAATGAAGAAAACTATAAAAGATCGCTGACTTTATATTACGTCATTTTAAATATTTCAGACTGTTAATATCAGAATAAATTTTGATAAAAATGGCTTGCGGGATTTTTTAAGCTTTCTTGGATATATAGACAAATATTAACTACTTTCAAAAGCCAAAAAAATTTTAATTACTTTCTGTTTAATAATAATAGAATAGAAAATAAAAAGAAATTGTCATTCAATATTAAGCACTTTAATCACATTACTTTCTCTGAAAATTTTGTTTTCAATTTTTGGGCTAATACATACCAAATTCTCATGAATCTCACAATTCGTATTACAAAAAGGTTCTATATTCTGCCTACCGTTTAAATAATTAAAATTTAATATGATGAATGTAAAAGTAAAAATATAATAATACTGGTTTATTAACTGTTTCTAGGAATTTGAACACTGAATATTAAAGTACATTATTAGAAAATTTGAAGAATACAAAATATTTTTAAGCAAGATGATTGCTTAATTATCAAATACGACATAAAAAATCTCGATTTTTGTTAGTTTTCAGATGGTATAAGATTAATAAAATTCAAACTAAGAAAATGCAAAAAACATTTTTCAGTGTTTTTAATTTTTTTTTTAAAATTTACTAATTAACAGAATAGGCTTTTGAAAAATTTGAATGAATACTAAATTATATTAAATTTGGAGATCAATGCTTTGCTAATTTGAATTCTGTTTTCTGAATATCATAACGAAATTAATTCTGTGTTTCTCTCAAATTATTCTTTTTAAAGAGAGAGAGAGAGAGTAAAATTAGGTAAAATTATAGTATTGCACACAATTATTTTATAATAATGAAACTGTTCACTTAATTGTTATTTCAAGAAATCCTTTTCTGCTATTTTAAAATAGTGCATTATTTGATACTTTTTGACAAATATCAGATTTTCTCGAATTTCTGGATTTACGTTTAACTTCCCCTAAAATTCTGATTCTTTTGAACAGTTTTGTGTAATAAGTTCAAAAGTAAAAAAAAAAATTCTTTTTTAAAAATTTAAAAATAATTTCCTTTAAATTTACATTATTTGAAAGTTTTTAATGAGAATTCTATATGTTTTTCGTATTTGAATGCAAACATTCATGGAATCCTATACGAAATCTTAAAATGATCGTGTACTTCACGAAACTTTCTAAAGTCTTTCGGAAAATTCTATTTTATTATTGTCAATTAAAATTAGTTTCTTGCAGTTGCAAGCAAGTTTATGACATAAAAGAAATACATAAATATTTGTAAATTCTTCTTAAAAAATGATTAAGAACCTGCACTTAATTTAGGTACGTTTATGAATTATTTCCATCATTAGGGATATACAGGATTTATTACAAAAATAAGTATTATTTTTAATAAAAATTCCAGTCGTTCTATATAGCAATATTCCCAGAGGCTCAGTACTACTTTTACGTCGATTCCCGCATGATTTGTAGAGTATAGCATCAGTGGCCGCGGCAATGATTGCGAAGGTGACCGCATTCTTCTTCAACGATTTATCAGAACTCAGTCGGTTTCTGGACGTATAAAGATTAGTCTGCAACAACCAACGTTCTCCTGTTCGGGTGGCTTAGATGTGAAGAAAAGGATACCAGCAAAGATGTGATCCCGTCACTTGATAATGATTCAAAATTACGAGGTGCTTTGTGACAGGCGAATATTCCAAACCCGTTATACAATGTGAATATCACCTGCAACGTTGTGTACGTGGGATCCCATATGGCCTGGTTGGTAAGGGGGTCGTTCTCATTATTAGACGATAAAGAGTTCGAATCCTGGTGAAGATCCTCTGTGTTCGCTAAATGCGCTTGGGGCATGTTATGGTTGCAATGTCCTCCAAGTCAGTGAAATGATAACTCTGTGGGTATCAGGCCAATAATTGGGGGTATTTTTGCTTGGTCTTTGTGCTTCAAAATCATGTAAACTCCACCCAGCTGCTTCGATCTAACTGCTAAAGTCAAACTCTGGGCTATGCAACAACAGTTGTTATTTACATATATATTGTAATTCATTTCTAACAGAAGAGAATTATAATAATTATTAAAAAGTGGATAGAATATATTTCTTTAATAATAATGGTGCATTTTTCGAGAAGTTATTTGCTGAACTATGGGTAACACAACATTTTTCGGAATTTATATTCCGTAGTTCAAATCTGGCCATTGTACAACAGAACAGAAGTTTCATTTATGTTTTAACTCTTCATATTTATCAAAATAAATGCTTAAGTGTTCTCTGTTGGTTTATTTCTTTCCAACACCAGAATTCGGTGAACTACCCAAGGAAACTGTTGTGAAATTCCTACAATGTTTCTCATATATATATATATATATATATATATATATATATATATATATATATATATATATATATATATATATATATATATATATATATATATATATATATATATATATATATATGTCTTGTAGACATTTAACAAAAATAAACGCTGTCATGCGCAAAGCAAAATAATGAGAATATTTTCCTCAGGATGATACCAACTTCATCAGTTGTTGAATTCTTGGAAAATGTCTGTCATCCATCAATGTCAAGCGAAACTATGAAAAAGAAGTTTTGTCACCTGATAAAATCTTCGCTGATGAAGATGTAGAATTTAAAGCATTTCCAGATTCGATTAAGATTATTGCTTTCATTAATCGTTAACCAATGTAAATCTCATGTTATTTCTTTTATAAAGATTCTTTTAAGCAAACATCATTTTATATACCACAAAAATTTATTTACAACTTTTAATATTATTAAGCAATGTTGCGAGACATTTTTCCAAAATTTCTGAAGCTTATGTTAGATGATTTTTCATAATATTTTGTTTCATGGTAATTTAAAAGTGAATTGGTTTTAAGGAATGCAATATATATAATTGGTTGGTTAAGAATCATCACAAGTTACTTTATTAGAAATTTTGATATTTATTGCTTAATTTAATTAAAAAATTATAATTAAATTTTAAAATATCAATGACTTCTATGTTTATCATAATTTAACTGTAAATATTTTATTTAATATTTTAGCTGTAAGAATTTTATGCTAACTACTGTGTGTGTGTGTGTTCAATTAATGCTTATTGCAAATTTAATTTACTTTACACAAAACTATATTTTGATGCATACATTAAAGTCATATGAAAACATAAATTTAACCAAAATATACAGGAAATAATTCACGCCTGCTTCATAGATCTTCTAAGAAATATATTTTCAATTTCTAAAATTTTATTACAAAATTATGAACTTTTAGTAGGAATTTTTTAAAAAAAATATTTAAAAATTCTTTACTCAAAGTGATAAATTATCAGATTTCCAATTTTCTAATACATTTTTAAAGTATTAAAAAATATCATTAAATAAAAATGGAATTCACAAATGTATTCTCAACATACTCAGATTTTTTTTTTAAAAAAATATGTGATTTATTTTAAAAATTGGGTTAAATTTAGATTCAAAGCTAGTACTTTACTATTTTTATAGACAACATTTATTTTTAAACCTGTCAATCAATCTTGGGTCTACAATAAACTAATTAAGCTTTGATAGTAGTTTGGCTTGCTTTTCATTGCCATTTTTTGAATACCAAGGCTAATTCAATCTTGATGTTTTAAGAGAATTCCAAATCACAACATGCATGTTGGAAGAGAGAATTGAACACTCGGACTATGAAAATGGGGACCAGAGCCCTGACCGTTTATCAGACAGTTAATCGCCTGAGAGCACGTTGGTATAAGGCTTTTTACATAACATTGAAGAAGCACTATTATTTAAAGTGCTTACAAGAGCAGTGACAGAGGTCAAATATAAACCTTGTCACAAGATATTTAAATCTTTTCTAGGTATTTAAATAGTAATTTGTTGGTACTGTCACGCATCAATTCACATCATCATATATGTATTAAATTGAACATGCAAAAATAATATGAAATAAAAATAATTCACTTGCAAAAAAATATAGTAATTAGTATTATAGTGTAGTTAGTATTAGTATGCAGTTAGAGTATAGTGTAATACTATAGTGTTATAGTATTATAGTGTATATATATATATATATATATATATATATATATATATATATATATATATTATAGTAATTAGTATTATAGTGTAATTAGTATTATAGATGGAACTCTCAATATTATGTACTACATTGTTGTTATTTCCACTAATAATTACGTAATCAGTGGATGATTGAAAACATAATAATAAAAAAAAATCTTGTAATATAAAAAAATTATCTACACCTGTGAACTCCTATTTTAAGAAGTATAAATAAATATTTTGTCAAATTGACTCCCGAATCTTACCACGAGATAACAAATGTTTGGCAAACTTAGTTATAATCTACACAGCTAGATGAGAAATTTTTTTCTGGAAGATAATGATACTAATTTGGTGTATGTGTGTTTATATATGTTCTAGTATTAGGAATACGCTTTCATCATATGCATAAAAACTATATATGTTCCTTCCTTATAAAACCATATGTTTCTTCCTTAAAAATCTATATTCCTTCCTTTTTCAAATGTTCATTTTTATATCGTTTTTAATTCTAGTCAAGTTGAATTTTTAATTCCATATATGATTTAATGGATACCATATAAAGTGATTACTGGTATTAATTCTGGACACAACATTTCATATACAGATGTCGACTATATTAATAAGAAAATTTAAATAGAAAAGTTCAAAGGCATATAATTCAGTATTTTTTATTTAAAACTAGTAAATGATCAAAATCAGGAGTTATTTTTATGATGAAATTATATTTTAAATTGTATTTAATAAAACTGCATTCATTTTACTTTTTACAATAGAAAACTTTAAATAATTACTTTTCTATTAGATTAATTGTCGAAAAAGGAGTGTGATGGAGTAAAATTTTAAAAAAATAGTTGAACAAATTTATGAAACAATTTTGATACATTTTTCAACCAGTGATACATATATATGTGTGTGTGTGTATAACAGCTCAAAAACTGAGCAACTATAAAATTAAACTAATTATTTTATTTAAATAAATATAAATGTATGCCTTCTTAAAATTCCATTTATTTATATTTTAGAAACTTAAGCTTACAGAGAATGTAGATAGAGAAAGTGGATAGCCTAAGGACCTATGCTGTTATAAACGAATTTTACATATCATAGTAAGTGCCTCCTAAGAGGACTTTTAATCGATAATAGACTATATTCACATGTCGAAAGGAAGGAAACATGGAACACTTTAAAGCACCCACTCTGACTTACGTATATATAGAAAGCACAATCACAACACCTATTTTTCATTGTTCAACAGCACTTGGAATCGAACCCGCGACTTGCCCTCTTAACACCATGGCTTAATGGTAGATTTGCAATTAGACCATGGTGAACTCAAGAAAAAATATTGAAGTGTTAGAGATATATGAGGATATATATTGACAAGTACAACAACTATATTTACAATTAACTTTTCTAAAATAACCCTCAATCTTTCTTCATAAAAGTTATTTTTTATTACATTCCATCTATTTCTTGAAATGGAATAATTTGTATTTCTTACAAATTTCGAATAATAATGAATCACTACTGCTATGAAAAATGACATTTAAATTGAAATATTCATTTTATCAAAATTTTATTTGAAACTTTTTTTTAATAACGCTTTCTTTGATGAATTTTATAATTTAGTAAATTGTGTACTTCTTAATTAATTATCAGATCAAATATTGAATTTCATTTTTGCATAGTTTTTCTTATTTAAAATTGAGAAAAATCAAAATGATCAGTGCTTTTTTTCTCCCCGAATCGATATACCGATCTATTTTCTTCATGAAAACTAAACATTTTATTTTCTTTTTTTTATGTTAAAATATGTATTCTTTGTACAAAAATGAATTATCATCTACTCAAATGTGCGCGATTTATTCTCGTGTTTGGAGATCCCAAAAAGTTTAATGTTGGAAAAACAGACTAGACTGAATTATAATGCCTAAGAATAATATGTTTAAAATTTAATTAGATATTTGGAGAGTTTCACCTAATATTTGTCGAACACATTAGAAGCGTAACAATTATAGCTAGATTTTTTTCCTTAGATTCCTTTCTATAAAAAAGGAAAACTATAAAAAGAAAAAAAATTCTTAATAATATGTAGATAATCTATTTTTAAATAATATAGTTTCTTTATTGACACTGTGACTGCTAAAATGTTTTAGAATGCTAAATGTTTAGACTTAATAAAATGTTTTAGAATTGCAAACTGTTTGCCAGAGAAAGGCAAAATAATTATTTGTTGTATCGAAACCAAAATATTTCATTAAAATGAATGCAACTTCTCTTTATTCTTTCCAGTTTTTTATGTAAAATTTTCAATTAAAGGCTAAATAAAGAGGGCTAAATAAAGGCTAATTAAAGTCCCAATAAAGAAAAATGATACCAAAGCTTAACCAAGTGAAAAGATTTGAGTATTCTTTTAAGGAATTACCTCCCATAAAATTATTTTAACTTTCTAATAGTGTGTGTGCAAATTTAAAAATTATTGAACGACAAAAAGTTAAATGGATTTTTTTCATAATTTTCGGGGTGCTAATGCCTATGATTGCCGAAACAACAACTGAAGTTGGGTTTATTGAACTCTCAAGCAAATCCGATTAGATCTTGTTTTTCGCAGACGCTAAAAATTCCCTGCACCGAACTCACGCGAATGGATTAGTAAACTAACCTCTAATTTCGCGTCAAAAATCTTTTGTTCCCTGACCCCCTTGTAAACACCCCTTCAGTCGGAACGCAAGTGAGTGCGTTACTTAAAAAAGTACAGAACCCCTGTGGTCCAGCGGCAGGAGTGAAAGTGGGTCGTTTAACAATTCCGGCAGACGATATTGTGGCCCTCCTACCCTTTTCTCTTTTTTTTTTTTTGTGTTTGAACACCCCCGTCTGGTGTAAGAGATCTGGCGTCGAAGGCGGGGTAGTCCATACCTTGACGGATGACAAAAGGTTAAAGAGACAAACGAAAACTAAAGCACAGGTACGAGCTGGATGTCCAACCACTGGAGCTGCACCCCTCTCTCTTGCAAACGATAGTTCATAAACTCATTACAGAGCAGGATTTCGAAATAATTTCGCTGTCGTTAAAACACGTGCATATATACTTAGAAAACTTTTTACAATGTATCGTCCTGTAAAACGATTGCGATCTCGTCTTTCTTGTACCGCAAAAAGACGAAGATAAACTGTTATCCCTAAAAAAAATCGCACCTTAAGAACTATTTAAATTATAATATTTTAAATCATGCCAGCATTTTTTGACTGCATGTCATTAGGTTTAGAAATTATTTGTTCTATGTAATAGGAACCATAATATTTAATTTGGCAAAAAAATAAAATTACGAAATTAAAAATGTCAAACATTTTGGCCAATGTTTTGTATATTTTACTTTAAAGACAATAGCTTATACTGAAGCAAATTCCATTTTTTTCGCAATTTTATTTAAAAATGTGATGCTGATGAACCAGGTTTCTTCTCCAATGAAAGCATGAAAACTCATTTGAATATTTTCGTGGCTTCACAAATTGTCTTCAAAAATGTTCTCCGTCATATCATTTAATCTATGTAAGAATCCTTTAAGACATGAACTCTATACTTTTATTGTAAATTCTTTATCAAGATTATATTTCTCCGATATTCAATGCCATTGCCTTAGTTTTATTACTACTGATCAATTACTTGAAATCTCAGCATAATGGTTAATTATTTCAAAATCAAATGTCTTGATCAACTTAATTTTATACCAATTAATATTTTTAAACCAATAAGTATAATTTTGTGCTAATTCCTTATCTTTTGGATTTACAATTTTATCTATCCAAAACATCAAAGATTCGAAGTAAGGAATTTGAATCCTTTTAGACAACTTGTAATATTTGATCAGCATCAAGTATTATAGTCGATATATTTCCATATCATGTTTTCATATCAAAAGTCAAACACCCATCTCAAGCTTAGGTATCGGAATCTGACATAAGCTGGACGCTTTTATTAACTTATTTCTTGTGTATAAGAAAGTTTAAGCAAACAAAACCAATGGTTGATCATGAAAACCATAAGTGGCTACATGTGAAATCAAAACAAATAATATGTAATTTCATAAAAGTCAAATAATACACAGATGAAATATTTTCAAACTAAAAAGGCCCAATTTTAGAGTAAGTACTGCGAAACAATAAGGTATAAATTTTTGATACCCTGTTGTGCTCTAATTAAAGGCGTCAAGACATTTTAACGTCTACTCGTAAAGTGATTTCAGGGAAAATATATCAAAGAAAATGGGTGGAAATACCATTTCTCAAAGGAGAAAACCTGGAAAACTCTCAAGCATCCACACCGAGGCATAAATGCGCCAAATTTAAAAGCGTATTAATCTGGATTTAAATTATCCAGATTTTGCTGTACAATATTGCATGGGAATATTCTTTTGCTTTGAGGACCTATCAATCGGCCACGGTGTGCCAAAGATAGGTACTTGAAAGTTTCTCGGATTTGTTTCTTTGAGAAAAGAATACGTGAGTGCGAAATGTCTCCCGAATGATATCTATTGAAGATGCGTGTTAAAAGGCCTTATAAGCTTCCTCAGCATTAGAAATACACGTATCATGGGATTAAAGGTGGAATAATTATAAAATTCCACATAATCTGTTTTGATTTAATCTATTTTTAATAAAGCAAATAAATTTTGATCTTATATTTTTCTCTATGTATAAATGTCGAGTACAATATTTACTTACCCGATATTTTTAACTTTTCCCAGTACCGGTAAGTAACTTCATTCATCGTCCACCAATAAAGTAAAAAGCAATTCTACGACAACTGTTAAAATATTTTATAATCGATGTCGAAATTGTTTATTACCATCCGCAGTTATCTGATTTCTAGTAGCTGAATCGAACTGGGATATAAATAAAATAATTGATTTTTTAATGGAGTTTTTGTTAAATTACAATCTTAGCTTTCGTCGTTTTATTTAATAAATTAAAAGAATACATTTTTAAAACCATATTTTATACCCCAATTTCATGTCTATACATAAAGGATATTAAATAATTGTGTTTAAGGGTATTTTATTTTGAGTAATAAATATAATTTAAAAGATATATAAATTTAAATAATATTTTTATTAGTATATACAATTCATTAATACAATAATAAATAATATAATAACACAGATTTTAATCTAAATAATAATAATTATAATTATAGTAATAAATAATATTTAAAATAATTATATTTTAATATTTAAATATATTTAAATAATAGTACCTTTAAAATTCAAAAATTATTTTACTGTTTGTTTATTTGAATACATATATATATATATATATATATATATATATATATATATATATATATATATATATATATATATATATATATATATATATATATATATATATATATATATATATATATATATATATATATATATATATATATATATATATATATATATATATTTAATATATATATATATAATATAATATGTTACAATCATTCGATAAAAAATAAAGTTGTCTCGAATACCTCTAATAAATTTTAAGTTAATTTGAAAAAAAAATGTGCTTTAAATATTTCAGATAAAACTTAAATTATAGTACAATTTTACGATGTTAATTTTACGTATGAAATTATAATCATGTATAAATATGTGGTGAAAATAAAAGAACAGGAAATACTCGATGTCGTCACGGGACGACATCCTTCATACCAGGTAAAACCTCAAACAGGACACATTAGAATATTCCGTTCGTGTCGCCAAGTTCGAGGACAAAGTAGTTTCTCATCGCCAACTGTTTCATTTATAGTGGAGCGTCAACCGCAAGCTTATGTAAGTAATAGATGATGAATGGGACGCACCCAAAAAGTAATTAAATGTCCTGGCGAGCTTCCTTTTTGAGGGAAACTATCTTCCATTGAAAACCAATTTCGACCAATTATTTACACATCGCCCTTTCACATTAAATTACACAATTTGATTTGGGTCCGAGGTTGCTGTTGAGTTTCACTAAAATAAAAGTTTTCTTTTGCTAAGTAATAACTTTAATAGTCTGTTTTTATTGCTATTATCAATATTGTTGAGGAATTTTTTTAATTAATATTACTAACGCGTCATAATATATACTATTTCACATGGCTTGTGCATTACACGTGTAATTTTAGTCTTTCTAAAATATATAGGCTATAGTTTCTTATTATTAGTTTTATTTATAATTTTAGAATAATTATTTTTACTCCATTCCTTTTTAAAAAAAGTGGTGCTTTTTAATATTAAAGAGAAGTAGTTTTTACGTATATATAGAAAATTATTGTGTGTGTTTCTAGTAAATACATATTTATCTTATAAATTATCACTATTTATCTGGGGAATTTTAAGCATATATCAATTTTCAAGTTTGATTCATTGACAATAATGCTTCACATTCAATTTCAATTGAAAATTCATTAAATGAGTCACATATTTCTAATTGTAAGCAACTAATTTTCATAATTATGTACTATTACTTTTAATGTTTAAATAATATTACATATAAATTAATGCATTTAATAATTAAACATATAGATATAAATTAATTGCTGCAAATATATTCATCGTTTAAGTTTAGTTGTTGTATTAAAACATCATTTAAATAATGTTAATTCATATTTATGAAATCATATTCTTTACAGTCTATTATTGGGGAATATGACAAGATTTAAACTTTGTTATATTTTTTTACTATAATAAATTTTTGTTTTATAATATTGGTAGAAATTCCGTAAAATCATCTCGGGTTTTAATGTGGAATGTAAAAGATATAGTGTAACTCACAAATTAAAAGAACGATTTATCCTATTCAATTTCTTTAAAATCAAACTTGAATGAAATGATTCTATTTTTAATATTCTTACTGTAAAAAAATAATAAAAATCTATTTTCTTGTTTATAATATGAAAGTATGTTATTTTATTAAGTAGCATATTTCTTGTACACAATCTATAATTATACTAAATGAGTAACTTAATCTTTTCAAATGTAAAAATATGTAATTTATCCATTCATTTTCTTAAAAAATGATTGTATTTTTGCAGTTGGAAAATTTACAGTTACTAGATAATATTTGCGATTAACATAATAGATGTATCAATTTTACAAAAATGTAAATTTAAACTACTAAATTTACTTTTTCCATTCAAGTACTTAAATTCAAAATTAAAATTTACAATTAATTTTCTTTAAAATACTGCTTGTTCTATATTCATGTCTGAAGAAGAGTGAAAAATCTAAAAAATTAATTAATTTAATAATCTTCGATGTTTTTATCTGAAAAAATAGCAAGAAAATGATGGTTTTAAAATGCTTTAACCCATTCAAATAAATGTTATCGAAAATGTTAAAAAAATTTGTGAAAAAAATAGCCCTTCATTGATTCTGTTTAATCAATGGTGATTGCAAAATTATCCAATTAAATTTATTTAACTATTAAAATAATGTCTTACATCGCGAAAAGTTTAGATTCGAGGTACAACGGAAAATATATGAAAGAATTTTTATTTCTATATTAAAATAGATAAAAATATTCCTTATATTTATCAGAAATATATATGATATGCTAATGAGGGAACCAAAATGCATCAATTGTTATAGAATTAAGTTTCTATGCTATTAAACGCTTTACAGTTTCAATGAACGCTTCAATGACGAAGTTGACATCTGAACTAGCATCCACATACTATAAAAGTAAAAGGGTAATATACTCTATGAGTAAATAAAGAGTATAACACTCTCGGTGCGTCAGTTTGTGATTGGATCAAGATTAATTGGTTTCCCTTAACATTAGGGAACGAGTTTATCTGTGAAGAAGTAAATATATGCTGACCTACCGTGTCTAATAATAGGAATAACTTCTTCAGAATGAAAGGTCTCGGGTTCGATTCAAGTCCCTGTAGAATTAACCGTGATAGACATTGCGTTTTTGGTGTCTACACATCTGCCTGAATGAATGCTTTGGAGTTTTCCATACTTTCTCTCTCTTTCTGTATGTTAATACGAGTAGGGCATAGTATTTATGAATTGTCTTCTTTTAAGACATTCACGGAGGATGTGTGTTTATCATATTAAACTTTGTATATTCCTTATAACTGAAGTACTTATAGCAATTGTTTGTTTTTTCACTAAATGATCAATTTTGGCACTCAAGAGTCAAATAGACCACGACCTAAGGTTTAATATACATTCCAAATGAATTACTACAAACACCTAAGCCCAAAACGGGACCCAAATCTACGAACTGTTGAACGAAAAGCAAAAGCTCTAACTACTCAGTTACCAGCTCTGCGCTTAAAACAAATATTCATCTGAAAGTACATCGGCCTTGCGGTGTCAAGAGAAAGTAATGAAATAGCTGAAAATTCCGTTTTTGTGAGGGAGGCTATCAACTAAATCAAGAAATATCAAAAATGAAATATTTTAATATTTATTTTAATTATAAAAAAGTAAATAACTTGGATTTACATTACTCGTAAATTTTAATTTGTTAAATAAAACTATGATATGTAAAAAGAAATAATTTGTATGTTTAATAAATTTCTTTTTTTAATTTTTATTAATAGCAGCATTATTTTTTAAAGGCTCAGTTTTAAATTTATATTTTTTTAAAATTTAAGCTGCAATTTTTTGCCAAATTTAAATTATGTTGCTCTAATATGTGTAAAGCAATGGCAAATTTCAATGCATACAAACCAATGTACATATATATATATATATATATATATATATATATATATATATATATATATATATATGCTTTACCAAGTTTGCATATGAGAGTTTTTAATGTATAATTTATAATAATCCTTTAACATTTAAATGCAAATTAAGTATTGTTATACAAATATATAAAAAATTGAAGTTTTAATTTTTATTTATTTCATCAAAAATATATAAATATTTCTCACATGTAAAGAATGTATTAAATAGTCTAAATGTCATTAAAAAGATATTTTTTCATAAATTCTGAAACAATTTATTGTTATATTTAATTTTTAACTAGCTAAACAAAATTTTTGCATTTTATAAGTGAAAAACAAAATTATCATAAAAAAATAATTTGAAAGTTTTATGCACATAAATATGAAAAATTCATCCTTATATGCATTAATTTGGTACATCGTAACGGCTCTAATTACTGTCATTAACTCAAGGGTTAATTGTGTCTTTTAGAATAATAATGCATCTTAATGCAGAATTAATGATTATTTTACTCAAGCAGTCTCAGTAAAAGATTAGTGTTTTTTAGGATATTTTGTGAATTTTTTTAACCGTTAGTGCTAAGCATTCATTATATTATCATTACAACTGTTATTCCAGTTTTATCATTTTCATGTGAAAATGAATCATTGACACTTAAATTAATCAAATACTGAAATAAAAAAAAAAATAAAAAAATAAACTTTGGATTTTTTATTAAATGTATTTTTACAATTTTCTAACCATTTTGTTTTAAAAGAAAATGTTAAGGAGTGCTGCCTACTTTTCAAAGGATTTAAGTTGATCTGTAAAGTTGACTTTTCGTTCGAAAATTAAATCGCGTACAAGGAAGAAACTAAAAAGAATGAAAAAAGAAAGATTAAGCAGAAGAACGATTTAAGCGCAAGGGAGAATCAAACGACTTTGGGTTGAGGTGAGATAAATATAGAGGGGTGGCGTAGGGGTAAATGGGGGGACAAATCATCGCTTCATCCCCCCCCTCTCCATCACGCTTCTTGGAGATCCCCTTTGTTTCAAGCACTAACCGACAGGGGACGCTGTTGCGGGGACTGGGCGATAGTTGAACAAGAACCGAATCTCACTTCGCGTTCGAACTTCGAAAGAGAAGGAGTGTCGAGTACCGGTCGAACATTAGAATAAAAATATAAACAAAACTCAATAAGAAAAAAGTACAGTCTCTATGAAGTAAAAAAACAAAAAGTTCTCGGCTGCCATCTAGAAATTATATTCTGTTTTCTACTGTACATTCGGAACGGTCGGGTTACTGTCCGAAACAGGGGAAGTTTGTGGAACAGATTGGCAACACCTGACCGTCACGTGTCCGAACTGTCATAACTTACGGAATCGGAGTCGCTCAGAACCGGACACTGTCAAAAAGTTTTGCAATCAACTTGTCAAAGGGCTAAGAGCGCCAAGAAAGAAAGAAAAATAAAACAGTTTCGTCTCTTGCCTCTGCAGGAATGACTCACTGAGCAATTTTCGAGAAGGGTTAAGATCCTGTTTATTATCTCAAATAAAAGATCTTAAATATTTATATTTATCATATAACCCATAGAAAGACAGTCAATTGAAGAACTTTTGAAAGTAAACAAAGTCTTGGTAAAGGTTTTGGAACAATATCGCTGAATCGTTATTTAGATGACAGTCGGAATGTTTAGGTGATGGTTTTTCTGTCCGAAAACATTGGATTTTTTCATGAGCCTGTCCCTAACATGATTTTTGGAAGACATGTGTGATTTGCTGGTTGGACAACCGGACATCTCGGTCGGCTACTCGAGGTTGAAAGCATCCTCCCATCACAAAGCTTCATGTAAGTTTCATTTTAGATTTTAGTTTCCACCCACCAGTTTTCACATATTTTATATTAATATGAATGCTATTTTCTATTTTAGTTTCCTTTTCATTGAAATTCAAAGAAAGGGAAATGAATGTTGTATGAGTTTACAAATGTTGATATTAATTTTATAAAAAAAAAAGTGTTCTTTGTTAGTTTGAAATTAAACCTCACTAAGTAGGGGAATTGAGAGAGAGAGAATTAATCATTAAATAATATATTTAGTCCTTATTCAATAATAGATAAACAGGTTAGATTTGAATTTGCTTATAATCATTAAATTTAAGGATGAACATTAATTAAAAAAAATTTAAGTTCAAATATCTTTTACGTAAAAGTTTCATATATATATACATAAAATAATTTTTCCCAATTTTAATTTTCCTTTTTTTAATCGACCTACATACAGAAATTCAGAAAAAAAAGTAGAATAAATACCTTTTACATTTGATTTTTTTAAATTCCATTTGTATCGATTAATTTTCTAAAAGCCCTCGTTTAAAAGGAAATAATTTTTAATCATCATTACAAATATTTTTTAAAAAATTTGATTTTAAATTAAAGTTATAAGTAAAAATACATTTATATAAGATAGTAATCATAAATACTCGTATGTTAACATTTATTTAAAAAAAAATTCTTTTATAAAGAATAGGTAAGTTTTTATTTGGCAATCGTTTTTATTCGTCCTTTAAAACACAAAAAATTAAAATAATGATTTTCAAAGTTATTGTATCACTTTGAATTTTTAACTATAGAAACTATTATTAAAACATTATAGGCTCTAAAACAGATTTAAAAATTGTTTCATTATACATAAAATGAAAATTATATTTTCTTGTTCATCTTCAACAAATTTCAATGTAAAATGTTTACTATACAATCTTTATTTATAAATTATCAATTTTAAAGAGAACTGTTAAAGTAATTTAAAATCGAAATAAAATTTATTCATTTTGAAGCAAGCTAATGTTATTGTATAAACATTAAGTAATCATTAAGTTAGAATTATTCAAAATATTGCCAAAAATATTACGGCTTCGATTTCCATAAATAAGGATAATCATTTATACAAAAATGGATCGTAATTTACGGCATTTAATTTAAATTTATCACTGGTAGATTTTTAAAAGTATGCTTATCTGATAAATATTTAACTAAAATTTTTAAATTTTAGTTCATATTTTGTATTTTCATTTTTCCCCGAAACATAAATTTAAACATTAATTATAGCGTTCAAGATTTATCTTAAATTCATCATCACAGTATGGATTTATTACAATAGGAAAGTTTTAAATTAAAAATTCTTGGAAAGTCTAAATTAAAGATTGCAAGATATATATTGCGCTTGAACCAAAAATTGCCTTAAAACAAGTTCTTATGTTTTCCCGAAGAATAAAATGTTCTGAAATATCAATAGCTTTAAATCTTACCCTTAGTTAGGAAAATTATTTTTTATGCACAAATGTTTGCTAAAAATTCAGGAATAATAAATAAAAATTGCCCTTTTATAAGTAAATAACTTCAGTTGCGTAATTTTTATTCAATTTCTTTAAATGGAAGAGCAATTTATGAATAAATACAATTAATCAGTTTATCCATAAGAGGAATGTATTTATGGGAAATAAAATTAAACTAGTTTAATCATTTTCTTATAATACAAAAAAGTCTAGAATATTCTAGAAACTGGTCTTTAAATTTTTTAAGCTTATTCAACGTAAAATTGAAGTTATAACAAGCACCTAACAAAACAATGCCTCTGATAGAATTTTAATTAAAAATTAAGCATGGCTTTGTTGAAATTTGAAAGTTTTAACGAATTAATCTAAATTTTAATACTCGTTAAAATTTATAGTTAAATCTTTGCCAATGGATATATATTTAATACTATTTTATTTATGCTTTTTAATTTAAATATATAAAGTTTCACAGACTTTTTAAAATTAATAGCAGAGCTATTGGGTAAAACAGATTTGAATTGATAACATTTATAGCCATATTATAAAACTCGAACATAATCTTTGTAAAATTATATATTAAAATTTCATAAAATATATGTATTATTGAAGATAATAAACCTAATGAACAAGATTTTGTAATGTTAATAATATATAACATAGCATTTACTGAATAAATAGGTAATTTTAAAATATTATTTTACTTGTATGGAAAATTAGTCTATAATATTAATATATCTATGTTTAGTATTCATCTTTTGTGAGAAAATATTAACATAGCATAACTATACAAGAAAAAATATTCAGATAATACACAAAGAATTTCATTTCCTTAATTTAAGCTGATATTTAACGAAATTTTATAGGCATTTTGTCACATTTTTGTCAGCATCATTTATTTACATCAATTATTAAATTAAATTCTGTTTGATTAGAAATATAGAGAAACTAAATCCTAATAAAATAGATAAGGTTGGATTGAAGTAAAGTAAAATTCAAGTGCAGCAAATTAAACAAGGCTAAAATATAACAAGTTATAGAGTAATATAATTAAGAAAAATTACTCTGTAACCCTGATTATTAACAATTATTAATGAAAATGATTATTCCAATAATTAAAGAAAACGATTACGACGTTTTGCATTTCATTGAAAATAACAATGAATTAATAATAAACTAAAGCTTCAGAAAAAGTGATAATTGCGAATGCGAAAATAAAATATTCAGATATTTAGAATACAACGGAAATTCTCATAACCTGACAGATATAATTTTACGAATTATTTCAATACAATTAAAATCATTTTAGTTTATATTATGTATCATCTCAACTACTACTAAACTATCCCTAACTTTTAACTCAACTATCCCTAACTTTTAAAACGTTTTACAACAATTAAAAACTAAAATTTCAAACGAACAATAACCTTAAATATTATATTTAAGCAATTTATTGAAATAAATCAATCGTAATTCCTTAATAATTTAAATTTAATTTAATTTAAATTTTTTAAAAGAATATTTTATATTTAATTATTTGATGTTTGTGTGTGTGTAAATTTATAATCTTGTAATAAAATCTTAACACATTTTCATCAATTTTATAATAATTAAATGCTAATATAATATCATTTACAGTTTGAATAAAAATATTTGAATCTCTCTCTTTAACATTAAAATATTTTACATAATTATTAGGTATTAGCTGTTTCCCTGAGAAAAAGCATTAATATCATAGAATATGTTCTTTTAATGAAAGCTCTATAAATTAACGCCTAATCCTAGGTGGAAATTTCGGCTTAGTTTAGCATCATAACAAAAATTCAACACAAGGATTTCTCTGAAGTGGAAAATGTTGTTTAATTTTTCAATTAAAGTTTTGCTAACAAGTAGCTTTATTTTACTGAAAATATGTAACTACTAAATTACCCCAAAACACGTCATAAGCAGATAAAAGAGAACCCAGACTAACTTCCCTAATTGTCGAGTATTTAAATCTTACTACTAATATTATTTTTTATATTCAAAGCAATTTAGAAATTAAACCTCAAAATCTCAAAAATACACAAGCCTATAGAAAGAAATAGATATGAAATTAAGCATGAAAACGTTATTTTGAAAAGGTATGACAATTTATACTTATATTTAAAAATTAATACAATAGTTTATACATGTTCATAAACTAAGGTCTTTTATATTTATATCATACACACATGCACCTGTATATATGCGTATTTAACGCAATACATTATGCGTTAAAAGAAGTTTCATAAAATAATTTAATTATAACTCTTATTTCTTTGGTATACCTACTTTAATTTTTTATCGACTAATTATTGTATCCTTTTTAAAAGATTATAGAATATAAAATCATTCTAAAATGGTTACTTCTATATAATGGCACAAACATGGTAATATATGAGTTTCTTTTCACAAAATTTCTATCGTCAATAAATATTAATAATTTATTTGTATTTTAAAATTTATGAATTAGGAAATATATGAAATTCTGTATTATGTAGGTGAAATTGATATAAATTGGTCATTATGGAATATGTATTAAAATAATTAGTTAATACATACTTATATTTGTTGATACAGAAAAATAGAGATTTAAGACTATTCGTAAGGTTAGAATTGTTTTAGAAGAATTTGGGCAAATAGGTTGTAGAGATTTATTTAATAATGTATGTGTGAGAATTAGTAATTTTAACTTATTTTGATTGATCACAAATTAACTTAATATTTATCATGATTTTGTATTAAAATCTTTGTAATAAAGTAAACTATTTGATGTTATTTTATTTTCAATTACTCTCACAGGAAAGATTTATACTTACTTCTTAACTAATCTTCATTATTAAAAGTTTTAAAAGCACCATAGAATTGGATGATTTGCAATCAAACACTTAAAAACTTCAATCAAATACAAGAGTTACGTTCATTTATTATCTTCATTTGTAAAAGATAATATTTTAATATGGATAAAAAAATATTGAAGCTAAAATTCATAAGCAAATAATGTTTAGTTTGAAATTTTTAAAGTTACTTCCCGATCGTATTCACTTCTAAAAACTATGTAATATTTCAATGAATTATAAAAATTATCATTTCTCATTAATAATTATTTAATTAAAATTATTAATGAGAAATGTAATATCTAATTATTTTTCTCTTTTGATCACTGTAAGATAATTACAATTTCTGACTGAAATTACTTTCGGTGAATTAGTAATTTAAATTGTTAATGTGAATAAAGTTGAAATGTTGTAACATTTTGCAGATTACTAAAGTGTAAATTCATTCATATTTAATGTAAATTCATGCTTCAAGAAGCATTCTAACATAAATATAAGTTGTTAAAATACAAATAATGTTTTAAATAATAGTAATAGCAAGCTATGATTGAAATATTTTTTACAAACTTTTGAAATTATAATAATTTATTTATTTAAGTGATAAAAAACATTGAGCTAATTATATAAATTCAATTTAAAAAAATAAAAGAACTTAATAGAAGTTATATAAATAACAATATGTGCAGAAAATTCAAAATCACATAATTTTTTATTGAAAGTTTAAAAAAACAGCCAAAAAATTATAAATTTTTTCATCTCTATGAAATTTTCATGAATTGTTTAAATATTTTGCGTTTTAATAAGTGTAATTAACTGTTGATAAAAGTTTTTTTTTAATTTTGTTTAGGGAATTTTAACTGAAGAAAATATTGAAATTGCTTTCAAGATATCGTTTTGCATATACATTTATAATTCAACATCAAAATTCATTTAAATTTGGAGCAACGAGCTTAAACTCGCTTTGAATTTAAAATCAATAAGAATTTTAATTAAATTACAGTCCTTTAAACAGGTTTATGAGATAATAGATAATGGAAATATAATAACTCGATCTAGTAGGATAATTAATATTAATCATTTCCGACGTGAGATAAATTTCATTGAAAAATATTCAAATAATAAATTCCAGAGACATTAATTCTTTTGTTAAGATAGCTCAAAAATTCTACTTTTAGAGCTTATTATTATTATTATTTAAATGAACAATGATTTCAGAAATATTTAAAAGTTATGGATTATTAACAATGTAATTTAAATTTATTAACTACAGACCAAAATATTTATTTAAATGTTTGTTACAATTTTTCTGTGTGTTCAATATTATTCATTTACTTTTACTTCTATTTATACAATATTTCTTATTAAGTTAAAAAGTAACATAAGGATTATAAGTTAAATCCATTATATTACTTAATAAATTATTTTCAATGAGAGAATATTTTGAATAATTTTAACCAGGAATAAACAGAGACTAACTCTTAGTTAGTGTGCTAATTTATTTCTTAATTTAAGTATAAATAAAGAAGAATTCACATTGAAGTTAAATTTAGGAAAGTTTAAAAATTTTCTTAAAAAAAATATTTACAATAATTATTAATTTAATTTTCGAAACAGATATTAATCTGAAATGTTTGAAAGCTTTAAATAATCTTGATTTAATTTGAAGATATTTCAACTACTATACACTCATAATTTCTCTGAAAAATAAAAGTTATAATTTAGTTATGTCTGTTTTTATTAAATTATATCTAGCAGTTACTAACTTTCGACTTTTAATTAATGTAGTTATCAACTTTCAGTTATTATAAATAAAATTATATTGAATAGAATCAAACCGATTAAATCCTAAAAAAAATGTAGGAATAATAATATATCTGGGAATAAATCAAGAAAATTGTATCACGATAACACACCTGAATATTTTTTTTATTTAAGTTTATTTCATTTTACATGTGAAAAAAAATCATCGATACATGATATCCATGATAAAAAGATAACGAATATAAAATTAAAAATATATTTTTCATTTAATAATTTATTTTTCATTTTATACAATAATATAATTTTAAATATTAAATCTAATTAAACAATACAACTATAAAGTATTTAAAATACCAGAAATAAATAAGACTAGATATATAAAATCATAAAAAAATTTTATTAAAATACTCAGTTAATATTTTTTTTTTAAATTTATTCCTAAACTTAAAATTGATCTATGTAATAAGTTATTTATACTTTATTATTATCGTCTTCAGGCTCACAAGCATATTTATTAAATTTAGGTGTCAGCTGCGAAAGAGGGTTTAAATAATCAACTTAAATAAATTTTACAGAATTTTGTAAGAGTAACTAAGAAATCTGACTTCCAAAATGCCACTCTTTTTCTCAAAATCATAAATAATTCGTTGTTCATTTAACGTGTGAATGAACAATGAATTATTTATAATATGAACAACGAATTATGAACAACAAATTATTTATTATATCAAAGTTAGTTTTTATTTATTTGGAAAAACATTATAAGATATGATGTTTAAGCACAAAATTGTTTAAAATTATTTTTTTTTGTTGTTAATGATATATAATCTACATTAAAAGAAACTAGTAAAAAACCATCAGTGCTCTTTGATCCCTTTAAAATTCCTTTTAACCAGTTTTAATTAAACTTATTTAACAGATAGTATACTTTAAGGACATTAATTAACATTTTAAGTACATTAATTTTTCTTAAGAGCGCTTTCAAATTTCAGTAACGTACCTTCCAAATTTCAATATCTTTTAACAAGACATATTGAACTAAAATCAAAAACAATCTTGTTTAAATGAAAGAAATTATTGCTATAACAATTTTTTTTTAAAAATAAAGAGATAAGTTGTTGAAATTAATTAGGGAACATTTATCCTAAAAGAATCTTGAAACACCCGAAGAGATTCTCGAAATCAAGTATAGTGCTTTGAGTTTTTATTTCCTTAATCCGAATTCAATGAATGAGCTTTAATGAGAAAGTGATAACTTAAAGCTATATTTTCAACATAAATTTATTTATTAAGCATGCTTTTCCTAGTTTTCGTTGCCAATCGTAACTTAAAATGAACTAGTTTATTTAAATAAGATTTTATAGTGATATGCCGTGGATATTTTGTGTGCATTTATAAATTCAATAAAGTTTTTTAAAAAAATTTATATATATTTTTGTCGCAAGCAATATAAACTAAATATTGATTTCTTTCAATTTATCTGATATTAGCAATTGCAAAACATTGAGTTCTATAAACAATATAATTTACAAAACTTTTAATTGCAGTCTTTTCGATACACAAAACACTGGCACAAGATACAAAGGCGAAACAACTTTATAAAGCAATAATTAAAACACAGAACTTTATATAAATGTTTCGCTAGTTTTTATCTTAACATATTTCTTATTTTATTTATTTTCCAGAAATATCCTTTAAAATGGATAAATAATTCTTTTATCAAACATTTAATTTTTCTTCCATTTATAATTATTCCTTTGAATACTAAAATAATGGTCTTACATAATATTTGCAAATATGATTCAGATTAAATTGTACATCATATCAAATCTTTGTTAAAGTACTATTTTACATTATCAACTTTACAAAAATAATCATATTTATAGGAAGCTGTTCCAAAATAAAGATTTTTTGAGATAATTTATTTGAATACTCAGAGTTGAAACAGATAATTTTAAAATATCCTGATGAATAATTTTGAAAAGAAATGAGAAAAACTATTATGGGTTCTTGTAAGAATTTTATGTATATGTTTACAGAAAAAGTTAAAGATTTGAAAAATTATACAAACTTTAATCCTTAATATCTAAAATTATTCTCACAATTCCACAAGTTGAAGACTCTGATGAGTAATAAATAGTACCTATATAATTCGGTTATATTTAATTTTATGTTTTATTAATCTTCTTTTTTGCGATTTTTGTATACATTCAAATTTTTAGTCCATGTAGAGACATTACTAATTTAAATTAAAATTATGTTTTAAAATTATGAAATGAACAACAAGATTAAAATTGAACAATAATTGAACAGATTCTACACAATTAAGTAGAATTCTATTACTTAAAAAATAATGAATTTATTTTTCTTACTTTAATATAAACATATTTTTAAAAATAAATTTTTATTATCTAACACGTGATTTTTTTTTCCCTACCCGATTGTTTTCAGGTAAATTTAGTTTTCATATTTATCTAATATTTGATAATAAATTACTTAAGAATCATAATTTATATGTGTATGGTAAAAAAAAATTTCCAAGATAATTATAATCTTCAGAAATCAGTATTTCAATTTTGAATGAGGAAATAGTTTGAATATTCAAAGGTAGCTGAAATAAAAATATCCAAAAATTATGTGACTCACTCCTTACATAGAATTGCAATAAATTTGTTGTTACTTAATATTTAAAATAAAAGTCTTTATTTTTTACAGAATTTTAAATCTAAATACTATCTGTATATGTAATAAATATTTGAAATTAGTGTAGAAGATTAATTTGAAATTTCATAGAAGATTGATATCTTCACAAGTCAAAGCTTTTGGTGTTGTTTCCAAAGAAGTGATTTAAAATCCATTCTTTTGGCATTTGTACACTAAAAAACTATTTATATGCACTATCAGTCTGTAATACACCATTTTGTCGAAACATTTATTTCCAGTATACTGATTTCTTTCCCACTCCAACAAAAACGTGCGTTACACCGTCCATGCTAGCCATAGTAAAAACTGCCATTGGGCCACTCCCTCCTTCAATTTCGTGCACATTTGCAAAAATTTCTCACACGAACCGCTGCAATTGGCGATAAAATGAGGAAGGAAGCGAGTGACAAATCGGCAATAACTCCATCACCACTTCATAAACCATAAAGATTGGCGACGGTCCCTTTCTTTAGGTTTCGTAACTCGCATGCAGGTTCTTTTTTTTTCCCATCGTCAAACACCTCAGCGGGTGGTACTGGTTGAAGAAAAGTTAAAAAAAAAAAGTAGCATATAGATGGTGGTGTAATTACAGTATTTACATCGTCTTGCTTGGATGCTTGAACATCTTCCCTCGGCTTGGTATCGAGGAAGATGGTATTGAACATCAAATGAAGAGCTCATGTTGTCTGGGAAACGTCAACATTCAAATCACATTAGGAGCAGTCTCTTCCTTATTGGTGGATGGCAGACAATTCATTGTGTCTTATTTTCTTAACCCTTTTGGTGCATGGATTTATGTTGAAGCTCCCATTCCGTCTTGTTGACAATGAATCAAGTCATATCTTTGATGAAGCTTGAAAAGGGAACAAGTTCATTAAGTGGATGATAACCTTAAGTCTCATGAAAAACATAAAGTAATGCTTAACTGCTAAAACGGTAAACTGGTGCATTTAACACGAAATATAAAGACAATTTGGACTTCAGTATCAAAACAGCGTCTTCAACATGGGAATTTAATTCTTTTATTTTTATGTGAGTATTATCTGTGGATTACGCATGGCACAGTGAATAATGGTTTATTCTTATTCAATCAGATGTCTTGGTTTCGAATATCTCGATATGGTAAGATTAATGGAAAGTTACATATTTTTCAGAAAATGTTAAAAACGTTGCCAGATGCAGCATTCACAAATACTTACCTTAAATAATTAAAACACTCACTTTAATTTTCTTGATGAATAAAAGTAAAATCCAAAAAAGCAAATAAGTTACAATATTATATTATTTTTAATTATATATTAACTATAATAAATAAATTTTAAAACTGAAAAAATAATGTATGTTTTTTAAATTTTCAATTTATATCGATTTATTTCGATAAAAATCTCAAAATTTTAATTAAATATTAAAAATTCTTTGCTGAATATTTTAACTCTTCAAGAAATCTGCGGATAAAAATAGCCCATAGAACTTACATCATCCTATTTATTTATTTTATTGTGTAATTCCTTTATATAGATTTTGATAATTTTATTGTTAACTTTAATGTAAAATCTATTATATGAATTTTACTGTTAGGAAATTTTGTAAAGAATCAGTTTGATTTAAATTTCGTATTTTTTTTTTTTATATAAAATTCCCTTTTTATAAAAGGATTATCTTGCTCAATATGTTTAAATTTAATACTCTTTTTATGTGTGTTTCATATATTTTCTTTATGAAAATTTTACATTAAGTTACAGACACAGTTTAAATTCTAATCCACAATGTTTAAAGTAATTTTTACTAGAATTTAAAAAAAATTCCAATCATATAAATTACCAATGTGCCCTTTTCTGCTTATTTCATTTCATCCGTATCATAATAATTTCTCTTTATTCTATTAGTTTATTCAATAATCATAAAATTCATTTATATATATATTTCTTTCAATTGATATGCAATTTTGTATATTTTATTATTGCCACAGTTACATAAATATAATTACATATTTTGTATTTTATAAAATAAATTTCATAATTTCTTTGTATAAACTTAATTATATAAAATTTGCCTGATTTTAAAATTGTAAAATTTTTAATTTCTATTTACATTAGTTTCAAATGTGGATAATTCAAATTTACCATTCCTGTCAAATGAATTTTTGCTTAAGTAAATATAAATATACTGAAATTGCGGTAATTATATTACAACTCGTTTATATATATATATATAGATAGATATATATATATATATATATATATATATATATATATATATATATATATATATATATAGATAGATAGATAGATAGATAGATAGATAGATATGAGTCTGGAATATACATTAATATTCAGTAATTTCTAATTTATTTTGCAATTCTTTATAGAAATTTATTGCAATAAACTCCTTTGAATAAAGAATATGGGTAAACCTTAATTTGAATTTATTTTTTCCATTTCACATTTAACGGTATTACCAAGATGAAAAATTTCGTCTACACTGAATTTTATGAACTTATGTAAAGCAATTGCTTTATGTAACTCTTGCATAAATTCAAATTTTTTTACTTGTGCACTTAAAGATGCAAATATTGATCATTTCAAAAATAAAATTTTCTGATCTTATTTGTAAATTCGATAACAGCTTTATGAAATTAAAGATCATTTTTTATAAAATATATACTGTGAACATGTTAATAAAATATTTTTTGTAATTTAACTTTCTGATCAGGTAAAACAGCAAATTATTAACATTTGGATAAATTACTTAAATGCCATACATAATTATTGGTTGTTAGAAACTTATTATTGACTTATAATTGATTGTTTATTTATAACTTCCAAATAAAATAAATATCTTACTTCTTATTAATTATATTTTAAACTAATAATGCTAATTCACTATGTGGTTACCTAAACTGTAAAAACTTTAGATCTCATCTTTTCTTAATGCCAGTAGTAATTATAAATGTTTAAAATATAAAGAAAATTGATTTTTTTCCGAATGAATTCAGAATTTATTTGTATTCAAATCAATTTTATTAATCGATTTGACACATATTTTATTTCTAAATATGTGAATACTTCATTTGGAGGTAAATTAAAGCTATAAATTTCAAATTTAATCTTGAAATTTTATTTGTTATTTTCCTTCCAATACTATCTCTTAAGAAAACCTTTAGAAACTTGTCTCGATTATGCAGAAATTAGGAGTAGATTTTATGCAATGAAAATGATGGAACAAAATTAATAATGGATTATCTACTTCGTGGTTGATTGATTAGTTATTGTACGATTCTCTTAAGCAGAAGAGCAGCCCTTGGCATAGATGCCTGTAACCAAATCGAATTAGCAATTAAAGAAGGGAACCTCTCTAACGCAATGTGCCATTCTCTCTGCTCACGGAATGATTGAAAGAAAGCAAAAAAAAAAGAACTTATAAATGGCAAAAGGAAAAAAAAAAGGTCACATTCTTCCTTTGGACACGAGTTCCACTTTCACGAGCGTCCAGGGACCTGAAGTGGCTATCATCTGGCGAAACAACCTCGCCAAAACAACACAAAAAAACAGCAGCCTCAGTATAAAAAAGTGTAGCCAAAGAGTATATTCTTTGTGCGCCAATTTCGAAAACCAGTCACATCTTTTCTAGCTCAAATGACACCCGCTTTATTTATTTATTTATATTTTTTTTTGTTTAGCTACCCTTTTATTCAGTCACAAATGACCAGAACGTGGGTATGTACCAACAAACGGAACGCAATAATAAAAGTGACCACACACACAAGTAAGAAAAAAAGTAATAATTTGAAAAGAAAATGAAAACGATGGAAACAAATAGCCAGGGTACGTTTGTCGACAAAGGCAGCAGCAAAAAGAAAATATAAAAAAAATATCGCCAACAATCTCGACGAAGTGAAAGATTGGCGCGAGTCCATTAAAAAAAAACTAAAAACCCTATTCACCGTCGAAACACCTTCAAAAATCTAGCGCTAACGATGTGTTTCCACACTGCGATATAGAAGAACGCGAAAGATATACAATAAAAGTTTATCTCTCGAAAGGTATATGGGTATCCTCCACCCACCCACCCCTTCCTTCTTACCTTCTTATCAGCTTATGAACATGCAATTTTTCCCTTCCCCCCAAAACAACTATTCGGCGTCAAATCTTTATTTGTATATTTTTGTTGTCTGCAACCGTATTCTTTACCTTTGGTTACGGAGCTTGCTTGCGATTTCGTCTTCTTCATTGTCCCCGCTCATTTTGCAAACAAATAAATAGATCGAGGTCTGCAAAAATAAAAACTAAAAAAAGTGGTAGGTAAAGATGAAATCGTTTTTCCGTTTTTATTTTTTTGCAATTATCTCTATTCATATGTGGTATGTATGTCATACTAATTCTTTTTATGCATTTCATTCCATGTTAAGAACGACACATTGGTGAAAATATTATTATTACTGAACAATAATTGAGCAGTTACATTATTAAAAATTATTAAAGATTCTAAAATTATTAAGGAATATTCACATTCTATATATAAATGATTAGAATAAATTAATAGCATAAATTTTATTATAGGCTCACATAGAATTTAAAAATTTCTGAAAATGAATGCCACAAATACACAAAACGTGTTTTTCTCTTTTTATATTATTTGCTGTAATTTAAAATGATAGATTATATTCTATATTAAAAGATATACTTCTTTGAAATGAACTTAATCATGGATATTCGTGAAATATTTAACAAAAATACAGTTGTATGGTACATAAAATAATCATAGACTCCAATTTCAAACCAGAGAAAATTTTTTAATTTTATCACACAATTTTAATTTAACCTTAATATAATTGATTAAAATAATTAATATAAATTCTCAAAACTCAGAATTTTTTTCAAAATCATTTCGGAACTTGATTTAACATCAAATCACCTTCACGGATTTAAGGGAATTAAAATACAAGTTTCTTGAAAACAAAAATTATATAAGTTGAAGACTTAAAAAAAAGAAAAGAAAGTATTGAAAATATTGTTCTTGTAATTTTGAAGAATTACAAAAATGATTTCCAAAATTAATTTTCAAATAAGTGACGATTTTCTCTTCTACTGTTTTAAGATCTTAGTTTTCAACTTGTTAAGAAAAATCGAATTTTTAGTAATTCATTACATTATTCATAATTTAAAACATTTATTATGCATTTATAAGAAAAAAAAATGTATACAAGCTACATATATAAAGTTTATCATATACTCTTTTCTAAATTACATATTAATAGATGTAGTCTTTATATCTAATTCATAATTTAATTTCTTTATAGAGACTCTACAAGAAGTTAAATTTATTAATTTCAAAGAAATTAATAAAAAAAAATTTTTTTTGAAAAGTTATTAGGAAAAGATGAATTTTTCTCTTGATGTTATCAGAATTCACTTGCTATTTTTTTTAATTAATTTCACTTTATAATTCATTAATTGAACATCATATCATTAACTAATTATCGTTTCAATTATTTGTATCACTTTACGTATTATTATTGTATGATGGAAGAAAAATTGTCTTCTGTATCGAAATTATTTGCCTGTGGTTTACAATTAACTGATCATTAATAATGATTTTAAGTCGCTTTAAATTAAAAAACAACAATATTTTTTTACTTGATGTATATTTTATATTGCTCTTCCTTTTTCATATTAATTAATATAAATTCTTGTAATGAGTGAAACATGTAATATCTGAAATTTTTATCACTACAAAATAAATAAATCAAAATAAATTATGTTTTGACTAGGAAACATGATTTTATTTTGAAAAGAAATAGGGTAAATGACTGCAATATTTTTATTTATTTATTTTCTTTATTTTCTTGCTTTTTAATGATACGCTTGAGTTAGTCACGGGGCTTGAAGAAAAAAAAACAAAAGTCACTCCTTTTAAAAGGTACAATTACGCCAAATCAATTCGAATGTTTTGATCTTCAGAAATAGAAAAGGCGCCTCATTATTTGTAAATGAACTCGATTTCTTAGCCAATAACGAGCACTTTGATCGCTTTCCGCAATTTCGTTTGGAAGTTCGATGCGCAAATTTGTTAGAAAGTGTGCTGTTCAAAAAGTAATTTAAATTTTGTAAATTGAAAATTGTGGCGATATTTTGAAAATGGAAAACAAGCTCAAGATTAGCGACATGAGTGTGATTCTATGCTAGATTTAGATCAGAAAACTATGGTGACTTGTTTAATGTTCATTGTTTATATTCAATTGGATTATAAGGTGATTTCGTAGAAGGATTAAATCAGTTTGCTCAAGTGTATAAATAAAAAAATATAAAGAAAGCAATATTTCTTATACAGAGCACTTTTATAAGATCATTAGTTTTCATGATATGCTAAAATTTAAATATTTAATCCATCCATTCATTTATTTACTTTTCATTTAAAAATGCAAGTTGTTGTTTCAAAATACATTTTTACAAATCATTTATTTTATAACATTAACTTATTTTATGTCTCCTTAATTAGTTCGAATGGATTATAAAGATAAAAGTTTTGAAGATAGTTGTAATAATTAATAACACACAGTTAACATGCTGTATTCATTCAACAATTGTCATTTACACAATAAAGTACTTCGCACAAGAACAGAATATGGAAGAAAAATATTTAGAGTGAAATAAACAAACAAACAAATTGAAAAATTATCGCAAAGAATTTCTTTGCATTGTAGTGCATTAGTCTTTCATTATTGAAAATGAGCATTTTATTAATTTTACAACATATAAAAATATAAAATTTTATCAGTTTGATTAATAAGCTCAGTTGATTTCTTAATTCAAAAGCATAAATTTAAAATTTTTATGTACTTACTGATGGTACTTTCAAAATACTGGAGAAATTTCTTAAGAGAAAAAAAAGTATAATTTTTCTACAATTTTTATAATGAAGTTTATATAGTTTTGAAATTGTATTGAAATTTTTAAGTACAAAATTGACCAAATATTCAATATTTTTAAACCATTATCAAATTGAACTTCGACTTAAATATTTTATATTCTCTTCATTAAAATGTTGAGAATTATTAACTATTAAAAATTTTGCATTTCGTTATTAGCATAGAAAAAATATTGTTACTGAAATAACATCCTTTATATCAGTTAACATCAATTTTTGCATCTTAAAAAGTGCTAGTTTACAATAATTTCTTCAATTTTAAATAATAAAATATATTTGGAATAGGTTTTATTGTATATTTATTTTACATTTGATCCAAAATACATGTAGTTCAAATTATTTTTTAAATGAAATGAAATTTTATAAGATTCATTCCAAATTAAAAACTAAATTAATTTTAATTCATAACCTGTTAAATAAAAATAAAGCATTTTAGTGTTCAAGAAATCAATTCCAAATGTTATCGTAATATTAATAATAGGTACTTAAACGAAAATGTTTTGAATTTATATTTATTTCCAATCGATTAAAAATTGCTATATATTTGGTAATAATAACTATTTGCGATATTATAAAGATATTTTAAATTTTATTGTAGCTGAAAAAAATGCAAAGTTAGAAAAAATTTTCATAAATAAATGAATATTTTTCTTCAAATAGCATCGCTCTCTAATCAGATTTCATTTGTAATTGTGTCGGAGCTAAATTTTTTAGACAAGAAAATTTTAATTTGATTTCGAGTGTTATGAAGTTATTTCAATATAGCGAATTATCACTTGGAATTCTTGTTAAAAACTTTGCATTGAAATTTGACTGGATTTATTTTAATCTTAATATTAACAGAATTGAAAGTTTGTAATGGACAATTTACGAACTGTAAAATTTGCGAAAATTGAGTGATAATTTTAATTTTTTTTTACAGGGGACAATAGATACGGAGCAGGATCCTCAGAGGGGGGAAAAACCCCCGCGACAGATAACACGACTCTTCCAGCAGAGACAAGTCCGGGTTGCGGCATGTGTGTCCGGCCGTCCGGGCAGCAGCAGGAGACAACCGAGTCCCAGCAGCAAGCTCCGCCACCGCCGCCAAAAAACGCCAGCAGCCCAGCCAATTCTGTCGCTACCATCATGGATGTCGTGAGTTTAATTTCATCTTTTATTAAATAATATCATTTCGTTCACTTGACTATATTTTGATTCCTGAACATAAATATAACATTTCAAGAGAACGAATTGATAGGACCGATAAAAACTCACACCTAACATTATTCTCCATCACAAAAATAATATACGAACATGACAAAGGAAATGAATATACTTTCACTATATCAAAACTGGTTATTATAAATGTGGCAATGGTATTTATCTCATGCTACTGATTAGTATCAAGTTAGATAATGGTGATAAGTTATCTTATCACCATTGTCTAACATAGTAAGACTTAAGTATTACTTGAAATCTAGCTGCTGGTTAGTGATGGATCTCACAAATAATAACAAACTGTTATGTTTACAGTAACTATTGTACTTAAATTTACAGTGTTTAACATATGATTAAGCGGCAAACTAAATGCATCAGATAAAATAATATTTTTTCCATCTGAATTCTGAATAAACAGTAATGAATTTTCAAAGTTACAATTACCAAACTCCAGTATTGTGGTAATTATCTTGGTAATATTTCTGTCATAAAATATACTGATATTGGTAAGTTCATTAAATTGATAAATGATATTATCCAAACATATTATATCATCTTTCATATCAGAAACAAAGTTACATTAACACAGTAATGTTTTAAAAGGCTAATGGTGTTTTCACAGAATTTGTGACTAACTAAAGATTTATTATTTTTTGGAAATAAAATTAATGGAATTTCATATTTAAATCAAATTCTACCCAAGAATGGAATTCAATCAACCTTGGTGGTGCGTAACTAGATCAGAAATGTGATTGATGCACGAGATAGGGACGCCGTACCTCCAACTTCAACAATAACTTTCAACTGAATCGGGTATGGAACAAAAATACCTTCTACCAACACCCTTCCCCATCCAAACATAGTATTCCTGAAATCTGTCAGGGTTTTCCTTACTAAAAATTTTATTGCAAATTTTTTGGTTGTTCGAGTGCATCTTTTCTTAAATTTACCAACTTGCGAAACATTTTATGAGTTACAAACATAGATTTGAACTTTGAAATGTGTCTTAGAATTCTTTACAGCATATTCTCAATTTCTTAATAATAAGAAGAAAAAAATAGGAAAGGGAATATAGTTAATATAAAGGGATTCTTAACAAAAAATAGAAAAAAAATTGTATTTACACTTGAAAATCCTAATTTTTTATTGGAAAAAAATTTATCCAAGTTAATAAATAAATTAAAACATTCGAAGCATTGCTTTCTATTTTTTCCATCCTGTTTTATTCATTTTTAAAGTTCAGAATAACGTAAAAAAATGAATTTTAGATAAATTAAAAAATGAATACCGTAATAAGATAAATAAAATTAAAGATAAATTCAGTTTTCACGAAAGGAAAAAAAAAAAAACATTAAATAATTATAAAAATAAGTGCTACCTAGTGATTTAGACAAATTGTACGAAATAAATAGACACAGGTTCCATTCTAGTCCTTATTGAATAAATTAAATATAATCGTAATGGTTGGCTCTCGGCTATCTATTCAAGAGATCGAGGTTTCAATCCCTTATAACAATTATATGTTTGGTAGTGATTCAGAATTTTAAGTTATAGATTTGAGTCTAATTAACCGTTGTGTGTGTGTGTGTGTGTGTGTTGTGTGTGTGTGTGTGTGTGTGTGTGTGTGTGTGTGTGTGTGTGTGTGTGTGTGTGTGTGTGTGTGTGTGTGTGTGTGTGTGTGTGTGTGCAAAAGTTAATTATAGTGATACAAACCAACTGACCAACCTCTTGCCTATGTATCTGCTATTGTGAGTTCTTGAGATTTTTCCGGTTTCCCTAAATGAGATATTTAAATACGATTTTCAACTTGTTGAAAAGTTTTTTCATTAGGGATACACCTTAAAAAACTTAGATATAATATGTCATCATTTAAGTGGATCTAAATTAATAAGCAGTTATCTCTCTTTCCTAATTTAAAATCTTGATTTTTACAATTATCCTAATTTTTATAATAATCCTAATTTAGTTATCCTAATTTTTACAATTATCCATCATTTTAAAAAGTAAACCTTATTTTTACAGATGCCACTTGAAAATGTCAGAAACTTAGTAAATATAATGACATAAGACTTATGTCATAAGTAACAAAAATTTTATCTTGAATTATAAAAACCCTAAATTATAATATTTTTAAATTTATAAAAGTTAACAAACCACAATGCTTTACATGATTTATTATTTCATTCGTAACACGATTCAAAAGATTTGATGAAAACGATATCAGATGTCGAGAAACATTTAACATCGCTTATAAATCTCATTTTCAAATGGACGAGTTTATAGCCTGGGGCGACGAAACCATCACCCGAGAAACACGCATTATCCCTTTCCAAACAACACGACACGTTCGGGCGACAAGGGTCGCGTGATCTCCCAAACTGCTCGGCGACGTCTCTCGAATTCGAAATTCGAAAAGTGTCGAGGAATGGGGCTGGATGAGAGAGAGAGAGAGAAGGGGGTTGCTTCAGCTCCCAAGTCGTCTGCGGTTTGTCGACAACAATGAGATCGCAATCTTGACGAATGTGAGCATTGCTTTTTGACTAATAGTCGGTTGGTATGACTATCGAATGACTGGGTGGTAGATTATGACAAGCTTATCGTTTGCTTTTTTTTTTATTTTTTTTTATCGTCTTCTTATTCTGTAATAATAATACGCAGTTGATAAAAGTGCCTGAATATAATCCTGATAACGTGAGTGTAATATGAATTCACTTCAGTTCTCGCGACAAATTACTGCCGGACAACGTTTATGCGAAATGAATTGAGTCATTATCTGATTCTATTCTTCTTTGATGTTTTCGGTTGCTGAGAGATTAATTTTAAGAACATTTGATAGGAGTAATAAAGCACTTACTCATAATATAAATCTGTAATTATTGTATCCCATTGAAGTTAATGGTTTAGTAAACAATATATTTATCTGTTGATTGATAAATATGATTGATATGCTTATTTTAAAACAAAATTAATGCAAAAGAAAGCATCAAACGATTTCTTTGCTCTAAGTGAACTTTTATGTTTATATCAACTACAGGTTATCAATAAACATGCTCATTTTTATGATGTTTTGCCAATGTTCAGAATCGAACTTGAGACCCTCTGTTATGGTGACATTTTTATCCATAAACTACATACTTGCCAATTCATAATTCAAAGACGCATTTTCCTTTTCTTAACTTATGATTCTGCAACCTTTGTATCATTTGTCCAACTTTACATGATTACTTGTGAATTATTACAGTGTCTATGGTCAATGACTTAAGCTAAGATGTGATATTTTAAGACCCATCGGGAAATCCATTATTCGTTTGCAAGAAAGTAGCTATATTTCATCATACAATTATTATAAACTATCTTAAATTTCTGTTTTGAAATATTTTGGCAAATAAATTCAGATAACTACAAAAAAAAAAAAAAAAAAAAAAAAAATCCACTTGTAATTTAAGACAATATATAATATTGAAATGTAACGATTTAAAAAATTTTATTATTTGAGAACTTATTAAATTAATAAAAGTAACCTAATAAACAAATTGGTGATTCAGGAATGTATTTCGGGAGGGAGAATCCAATCATTAGAGAAAGAAACAAAATTTCAAATGGTCCAGCAAGATTTTTTCAAACGATTTCTCATATATCTTGCAGTTATAAATAATCTCATTATTCTATGAAGTGTACTTTGTACATAAAAACATTGTCTTATGTATAATTAATTTACTTACAGTAAAAATAAAAATATTTAGTTTTTAGATATTCTCTATTTATTTATTTCAATATCATTTGAATTTCACTGAGACATTGTTTTATTTTAGATAATTTATTCATAGCGAAAGTTGCAATGTTTATTTTTAAATGCATAATGAAAATGATTTCATTTATTGTTTCTTCAAACGAGTGTACATTATCCTACATGGAATCAAAATTTTTATAAAAATCGTTTGCAAATAGAAACCAACAAATGAATTTTTGAGAAATTCGCATATGTATATGCATTTTTAATAATAACCTTTATTTATATCGTGTAAATTATTCGAAATAATTTTATCTGCTTTAGATGTGTGATCACAACCCCTTCAGACTGCAGCAGGTGCGAAACATCTAAATAACAATAAATCCTCGTTCGGCAACAAGAGAAAAGAAGGCTGCTACCCAACAAGCCGTTTCGGGATCGGGGGCCTCCTAAATAAATCCCTATAGCCCCCAAGGGTGCCCGTGAGGGGGAGAGGAGGTACCGCCTAGGGTCCTCTGTGGTCCACCGCTGACCGCTGGCCAAAGTCAGGGGTAATTAAACTCCGTGCCAACTCGATAAGCTTCAAGCACAAACCCTTTCCCTTTTGATCTGAGCCTGCAGTCTTAATGTCTTTCCACTAATCAGGGTCCCAAGGGATTTTTAGGAAAAAAGGAGAAAGAGGTGGCGATAATGGATGGACGAAAGTTCCTGTAGTTCCCTCCACTTTTTTCCCTTCCGACTTTACTTCCATGGGTCAAAATCGACTGCTCCATACTCCATTTTCACTTCGAGAAAGACGACCTAACAGTAATTTTAAGTTATTTTGCATTTATAAAAAAACGTTTGGACTCATTGTGGCAACAGACATTGTAGCACACGATATGTTGTCTTCTTCACTTATATTTAATTTCTGAAGAATAGTCATCTTTTCTCCCTTTTCATTATTTGCTATATCTGCTTTGTTATACTTCATAATTAAATTCTTAAGCTTTTCATGATAATATAACATTTTTTCAATCACCTTTTACGTCTACTTTCATGATATTATCTAAATACTTAATTGTTATGCATCTCCCAATGTTTATGATAAATTCTATGTTTTTAATGTCATTTGTAATGTGTCCTCACAAAATTGTCTTCCACAGTTTGGTGGATTTATCTAAATTAATTTTTCCTTCTAATTAATGACAATGGCCAAACTGATGTTAATTTTTCTATTTCATTCCACCCCTTTGTGTTAACAAAAGGATTATTTTTTTCTATATTTTCATTTATCTCTTTTCTATATCAATTAATAATGTTTAAAATTGAAATTATTATTTTTAAACTTAAGTGTCATTTTAAAATTCACAGCCAATTGTTGCTATTATATATTACACTGTTATGACCATTTTCATATTTTAAATACTTTTATTTTCTTATGATAATAAGAACTCTCATTTTTTTTTTTAAATATATTCTTCATTTATATTCATAGTTTTTTTCTCATAGTAAATTTTCCCATAGAGTTAATTATTGTTTCCTTTATCTTGTCATAACTTTTTCAACATTTTTGTTAATAAATGTGCACCATAATAATACTATAACCGTTTGTTATTATTTCTTCCCTAAGAAAAATGTATTGCTTTTGAATCAAAGGATTCTTGGTTAAGTATCATTATATATGACACAATAAATCTTAGAATACTTCGATATATTCTCATTTACAATTCCAAACTCTTGTAAACTACTTGTTAATATTCCACTTCTATTATTCACATTTTAAAATATCTATATTGCAAGATTATATACTAACATTTGATTCCTTTCTTATTAAGAATTGTTTTAATTAAACCGGAACCCCATAAAAGAGAACTAAAAATAGAATTACCCATATTGCGCCATTTTACTAATCACAGTTAACATTGTATTCCATAGCATGTAGCGTGTAAACTAATCGAAATCATCTGCAAGTGTCCAGCAATCCTAAAAATCAAACATTATCAAAGGGCCTGGAACTTGTTTCATTTCTTCATTGTACAAAGTGATTTCCATCGCGCTATAAAAGAAGGATAAGCGATTCAGTCCTTTGCCGAGGTGCCACATGTATTGAGTACAAGGCCGCGGGGCAGGTCTCGAGCGAGCCAGTCCTGGAGTTAATCCTCCACTCGGGGACTTTGATGTCTCTATTTAATGTCTTCTTTAGTGTTGCTTATGACAACTCTTGTGTCATCAAAATCTTTTTATGGGGCCAAAGACACACTGATAGGCAGCTTGCTGCTTTGTTGTCCCCAGAGAGAACAGGGCTTAACCTCGATTCACCATTTCTTTTTTCAATTGAGGAATGGAACGTTAAAAAAAATACAAGACACTGCCTTATTTATTGAGAGGAATTCTCACAAGTAACTTCAACCGCAATTGGTAACATTTTAATGCGCTGGAAATCATTATTTTGCTGTTTTTTTCTTTCACCAATGAATGTGTTTTTTGCTAATATTGTGAAATGCCTGAAAATTGAGGTCCTTTTTGTATACTGTTGTTTATCCTACTATGTTCGTGTTTATCACAGGAATTTATTTACTGGAGAAATTAGTCACTACAATCAAATGATGACGTTGATATGATACATTTTTCTTTTGCTATCACACGTGAAATAACTTTGGTAATATGACAGATTTTTAGCGTGCAAATGCCCTTTCGGCATGATAATTTTACGCTGTGTCAGATATCGAACTCTCTACCTTCCACAACCATGCCTTTTATTAGCAAGTTATGGTTGCCTTACTTTTCTATATAATTAAAGCGAGAATTTATCGTGACCTATGATTTTAGAGCAAATTAATTATTGTAGAAATACTTGATTTGATTGGAGACATAATTAAACTTTAAAAGAAATTAATTTCATCTATTTTTTTTTTCATAAACTTACTCGAAAGATGATGCTTGTTAATTTTCCAAGTTTATACCACTGTATTATTTGAATACAGCCGACATATAAAACAATTCTTCCAACTGATAATATGATAAGAAGTTATATATATATATATATATATATATATATATATATATATATATATATATATGTCATAAATTGGTTTTTAGCTGTTCCGTTATCCAATTTGCGCGATTTCTCATAATTAAAAGTTTATCTAGATAAATCAATATGATGTGTTCCCAAGAATTATGTAATTAAAAAAAATAAATGTATTTTTTAGGAAAAATATCGTTTTACCAGAAAAATGCGTGTAAAAAATAGTTAAAGAATAATAATAAAAAGCGTTAATGTTTACTTGAGTTTCAGAGTTATCAAAAAATTTGTAAAGAGTCGTTTAAAGAATCATATATACAGTTGAAAAAATTCTGTAATCAAAACTATTCTCATTTACATTGGAAAAAAATGTTTTAATTGAAAATTTAAACCAATAAGAAATTTTACGGAATATCAATAAGAAATTTACGGAATATATAATTTTATAAGGAATCACCAAATTTTTGCCTATTTATTTATTTTTTGAACAAATTAAAATGCTTTTTCCAAAATTCATATTGATTACAATTTAAAGAACAAATATTAAATGCTTATGTGCTTTTCTGAATACTGAAATATTTAAATATTTTCCTGAACTTCTTGTTGAATATAATTGAAAAAATTATTATTAAAAACCTTCTTCGTTATTTTTTTTTTGAAAGAATTAAATTATTTCTTCCAAATTTCTCACCGATTAAAATTAAAAAAGAAAGTATTTACAAATTTTTCCTGTTAATTAATTTATTTATAATCGAAAGGAATAAAATATTTTCATATTTCTCACTAATGATAATATAAAGAAATTTTTTCTTATTTATTTTTTAAAAAATAATAATATATCTCCTAAATTTCTCTGTGATTAGAATTAAAAACAATAACTACTAAAATTAGATTCATATTTTTTAGTCTTTTTGAAAAAATTTTAATATTTTCTCTGAATTCCTCACTTAGTATTATTTAAAGAAATAATGATTAAATATTTGCTTTTATATTTTTGAATGGTTTAAAATTCTCTCTCCAGAATCTCGTACTGATTATAATTTAAAATAATTACTAAATTCTTATCTGTTCTCTGAAAAGAAAGAAAATATTTCCTTCGATTCAAAATTTTTACTGAGCATAATTTAAGAAATAATTAAAAACTATTGCTATAAGAAACAATTAAAAACTATTTTGAGGAAGTATTTTCTCTAAAATTTTCTTGGATTTTAAATTAATGATATGACAAGCGTTTTCCCATTCAATAATTTACGAAAGAATTTGCCGTAATGGCTCAATATTGAGTGAAAACTTTCAACTAAATAGCATAAAAAAGTCAGTCTATTTATATTTGATATGAATTTTTCTTGTTTGCTTCCTGTCTCGTAATGTTCAGTTGGAATAATGATTATTCATACGCCCAGTAGTAGAAATATTTCCTGAATCGCTTTCAACTAAAAATAAACGCCACATGTACAGTATCGTCTGCACATGGCGAAAAGATCATCTGCAACCATTCCTGGCTCATTGTTTATAAAACAGGACGGTTTAATTTCAAGGCGGTCTCCTGTTTAAAAATAACCAACTCCCAAACGAAGAGTTAAGGAAAGCAACATCTTCCTTGAAATAAATTTTTCTTCTATTCCTTGTGATCCTAGGAGCGGAACCCTCCAACATCGTCCGAAAGAATCAGTCACGGTTGCAGTTTTGCTTGGAAAAAGACAGTGAGACCAACGCAGACGATAAATTATATCACCGAGACTTAATTTGAAACCCCGAAGCACGTAATCGCTATTATTTTGCGCTCGCGAAAAACCCACCCACCCCTTCCCACTTTGTTATAAGATCGTCTGCAGAATTACAAACTATGTAGGTTACGCTGCTTAGGACAATTCTTTTTTTTTCATTTTTATTCATTTAGAATTTTTTTCCCTATTATTTTTTCTGTTCCCTCGTTCTCGTCTGCTATTATTTTCATTTTAATTTAGAATGTACAATAGGGGTGGATGGAATCCTTGTGTTACGTCTGCTTGGACGAGCAGAATGGATGAGTGTGCTTTAACACCTCTGCTTTTTAATCGGTTTCCTTACGACATTTTTGTTTAAGGAGAAACGTGAATCGTTTGCGGAATCAGCCATTTCTTTTTGAGATATTCGAGTCGAGCATTTTTGTGATCGTCGGCGATTGAGTTTTTAAACATGATGGGCGTGGGCAGGTTTCGGCGCGAATCAATCGTAAAGCACCGGTGCATCGCGTGTTTCATATGTTAAAACATATTTTAGCACAATGAATTGAAAAAGCGTGAAAGAATTTTTAAATACATGTAACCCACTTCCATTTATTCCTGAAGAAATTCGACTCCAATTTATCAGTCTTTTGATGGGTTGGTGTCGAGATTTGATTTGACATGCTTAAATCTTTTGGCCAAAAATTTTAATTTATTCTTCAATTAAAATTTATTTAAATTATTTTGACATGTAAATTAAATTGTAAAACAAATAATGTATTACATATTTTATCAACTATAAATTATTAGCTATTGAAAACTACTCTGAAATAACTTAAAAAAATTTTCCAGCAATATTTTTTAATGCTATCAATTTAGATTGTAGATTTTTACTTATCATGATTAGATGTTATTTTAAGAAAACATATTACGGCTTAGTAAATTAAAAATAATGAAATAGTAATAAATTATCTTTCTTATCAATGACTTATATCTAAAAATATTCAAGTAAAATTTTAGTTAAAACACACACATTAAATCAAAATTGGATTCTAAATCGTACAATTAGTTAATATAATATTATATTGAAAATTATAATTATTACAGGATACTTATTACTATTAAATGCTGTAAATTCAAAGAAAATCATTTAATCAAAAATAAAATTATATGATAAAAATTAATAAAAATAAATAATATACATTCATGAATTCAAAATTGTATTAAAATCAAATAACACAGATTTTCCCCGCTAACTTTTATTTTCTTCGATTACACTTTCGATAACATTACCAGAACAAGATCTTATTTTAAATAATAAAAGCATTAATCAATGATCAATTTGTTCAATCAGTTCATCAATCGAAGTATCAGGTTCTCCTCCGATTGTTTCACTTAACTCTTTCGGAAAAGAAGTAATGAAGGCAAGGCGGCCTTCGGGCGATGACTACACCTGGTTTTCGAACACCGCTCACAAGTCCGTTCCGGGTTCAAGTGTCATCTCGTTGGGGGGGGGGGTTTACAGAAATTGTCGGCATCAAACCTGATTCATCCTTAATAAACAAAGTTAATAAAAGGAGAATGGGGGGATGCACAGAAGACATCGAAGAGGTCTTTTCGTTGTTTATTGTGTTATAAATGCAATGTTGAAAACGGTAATCTTAGAAACTTTTTTTCCTCTTTATTTGTACTGAAGCTATGCACAAAAGTACCAGACGACAAATTAATGAAAACTTTTTTATTTGTAAATAGAGTAATAAATAAAATCTTAATTGTTTTTGCTTAAAATTATGATTAAAATAATTTTCAATTTATGAATTTATTTTTAATTAAATTTTTTAATGCCCTATAAAATCAAAAGATTTTTTATTTTCCTTTTTATTTTAAATCAGTAGTTAGAATTTTAGAGTCCTTAACAATGTCAAAAAAAGCTTCAAACTGTTTGCCAGAGAGCAATGTAGTTTTTAATGAAAGAGTAAAAAAAAATTACATAGATTTTAAATATATAAAAATTTGCAATAAATATATTATTTCTGAACGAAATCAAATGTGTTTTATTTATTAATTTCTAAAATTTTATTAAAGCGTCGGAAAAATAAAAAAAATATTCATCAAAATATAATCAAAATAATAAACTTTTCAAAGCATTACTGAAAAATAGGCGATGGTAGTGACCCCTACAATATATTTAAATGAATAAATTGTAAACGAATGAATAAAGTTTTTCATACGCAAACTCTGATTGAAGGTCGTGTGGGAAAAGTTTTTGTGGTACCTAGTGTGAAGAGGAAGAATGTTTACTCGCATATCTCTGATTTTTATGGAAATGGAATACTGGCCTACTGGAATTGTGGTTTACCGAATCGCAATATTGTGTTTGTGTCAACCATACGATTCTATGACAGAAGTATGGAATCAATGAATTTACTATAATCCTATGAAACGCCATGAATAAAGCAAAAATAAAGCGAAGACGTTTATGAAACATGGGCTGCCTATTTTGGTGACTATGGCTTTATCTATCCTTAAGCCTAAAAGTCAGGCGGGAATGTTTAAAACAACATGATCAACGATAAACCTAGGTGAAAGCATGATGTGACCCCGTATTTGTCGATGAATTGTATTTCTGCTTCCGGTATCCTTATTTGTACCATCGTGAAGAAAGCATACAGCTACATTTGACATTGTCATACTGACCGACCACCTGGAATGATAATTTAGATAGACACTGGAAACAAATTTCGATCATCTCTCATTCGCATTGACGATGATTTCAACAGTTGCCCTTACATTTTTGTTATGTTAAAACTTGTTACCATGCCCTGTAATAGGATATTAAGAAACACTACATTTCAATAAGTTATTTCATGACCACATGTTGTCTGAGCCTTTGCTGTTTGGTTGGTTAGAGTGTCATTTTCATTATCATAAGGTACAAAGTTTGAATCCCAACTGAATCAAAGATCCACCGTGCTCACTACAGGCGATTGGGTCACGTTAAATAGAGTGTGTTGTCGCATTATATTTCAAGTAATGATTCTGGAGATGGCAGGTCAAGTACTGGGGAGTGTTCTGCTTGGTCCCTGTTTCAAAGTTACGAAGACTCCAACCAGTAATATTATTAATAATTAACTCCTAATTTTGATTCAATTTGCTATAGTAGTTTTTTATATTTTATTAATAACATTTTTGCTACAGCATACACTGTGGACAATATTGAAAACATTTAAATTTTTTATTTCATATAAATATCATTAGGACTTTATTTAAGCAATTTTCAATGAATTTTAAAAGTTTAATTAAAATATAATAATAAACTCAAAGGGACTTGGTGGCCGGTGTAATTAGAAAGTCGGTCTCGATGTTCGAAGATTGCGAGCTCCAATCCCGATCCAATCGAATGTCCAACATGTTCGCTAATGTTGCTGGTGCACGTAGAATAGGTCGTGGTGGCAATGTTTTTCATGGAAAATGCCACCTCTGTGTCCCACTTGGTCCCTGCTTCTAATTGTGAAGAGTGACTTCCGAAGCTTCGATGCTACACCCATTGGGTTCTCTACTACATATGGTGATATCACTGCAACGTCTTGTAGTAACGAAAGGTTAGAATCGTCGTAGCCCGACATTATACAACAACAAAATATTACACTCAAAAGACAAAAATATCATGCAATTATAAATCTTGGTTCGAAATATAATTCCCTTAAGCTAATATAAATCAAACGCTTCCGATGATTACAAAATAATAGTAATCGCTTTTATCTATTAAATATCGTGAGTGTGCCGTAAAAAGCAAACAAGAAATGTGACGAGGGAAATATTTATGAATCATATGCAAAAAGAAAACGAAGGCCGAAAAAAAAAATAAGAATGTTTTCTAGTTGTTTGTAATTCTCTGTATTTATAGCCCCTCATAAAATGATGCACGCTTCTGAATTTGTTTTTTGTCTTTATTTTTATTCCATTTAGGGTACTTTGAATTTAAATAAAATTCAGAGACGCGCGCAAATTGTCGTCTGTAGCGGCAATCAGAATTTTTTTTATTAAAATATAACAGACTGTGTCACGCGAAAGGGACCTGCGAGCAGTAATAAAAAACTGATTGTATTTTTATCGTTTGTGTATGTTATAAAATGTATTCAAAATAGAATATTATGTAAATATTTTTGTAAGTGCACACACACACACACACACACACACACACACACACACACACACACACACACACACACACACACACACACACCATATTAAGTTCTGAAAAAGAAAATGCTGCTGAAAAATTTAAAGTATTGACTTTTAATTTATAAAACCTTCTATCATTAGAAAATAAAATAAATTTAGAAAATACAATGATATTCAAAAATTACTATATTAATTATGAAATTAATTAATGTCCATTTTATGTCAATTATTTGAATGAAATACGATCGTTGGTCAAATTAATTTCAAGGATCAAACTTTTCTACTGTTGGAAATGTGGTAGTAGGGTTACTGATGTCACTTTTGATAGCGAGAGTTTGAAATAGGTTAATTGGTCACACAGAGCCTGATAAAGGCAGGGGCATATGGGGCAATCACCCCGGTCCCCCACGTGAAAGAGATCCTAAAATTGAGCTGAAAGTTCGTTTTACGTTGTCAGTGGAATAGAATCATTTGCCAAATAGAATAGAATGTTTGCTGTTATGAGCCCGGAGGCATTTAAATATGTTTGCCCTGGTATCCAATTATGCTAAGTATGGTCATGTAATTTCTACTATAATGTTTTTGTATTTAACACTAATATCCTTATTAATTCCTTAATATGATAAAAGCTACGAACTTTATAGATTTAAATTTTATTTCAAATTCAAAATTTCTTTTATCAGTAGTTCATTTTAACATCTTCAATATTTTCTCATTGACTGAGTTTTCTTTATACAATTCTTTGTTTGAAATATTTTAAAACGATAATACTTTTTGCAGTATTCAAACAAATTCAGTATTTAAAAATCTTACTATAATGAACACATTATTCAAAATTTAATTTTAAAATGATACAATTGTTAAAAACCAAAAATGACAAGAATTTTACATTGTGTTGTTAGACAAAAATACATTTAAATTATTATAAATTTCATTCCTTAAAGAAGAGCCTTTCCTTAAATAATAAAATACCTTCATTGTATTCCATGCATAAAATAACAATCATTTTTAATCAAAAAAGTTTATTTATTAGTTATTAATTCGAATAAAATCAGGAGTTAATAATTAACTGTTCATTCTTTAGTTACTATTATTAACGAATTAATAGTATTAACCATAGAATGAAAAGTTAATTTTTTTTATTAAATTTACGTTTTGAAATGCTAAACTTTCGTTTTTAAGTCAAGTTTCTTTATGAAATAAATAATGTGTGCAAATCAAACTATGTGCAGATGTTTTATCCTACAATATCGTTTTCAAGTTAAACAGTGTGATTTATACTCGACAGTGGTGACACCTGTCTTACCATGCCATGTTTCATTGTCAGACGATACCTGTTGAAACAACTTTTAAATATGCTTGCCTTTTGGTGTTCCACTCTCTCTCTCTCTACGCAGTTTTATCTGTATCAATTTTCGTTTTCTTTTTCTCCCGTTTTTAGCTTTTTATTTCATTTTTTTCGATGGCAATGCTCACACTGTGCCAGCTTCCTGCTCTGTCAGCGGGGAGCTTTGAACTTTACCAACTGTCAACCTTTCGACCAGATAGTAAATTTTCGCCCTCTTCCATCCTTCATACTCTTCATCAGCATATATATATATATAAAAAGGAAGATTCATTCAAAAAAATTTTCCGTGTTTAGTCGTCCAATCGTATGTGGTGTACCGCGCCATTCACAGTGGCGGGAACAAACGATAATTTAGTCTTTTCGTATTCCCTCGTGTTTTAATCCCTTCTAAGCTGGTTTAACATTATGATCAAGCTGTTCTAATACCTTTCGAATACACGCCAAGGAATAAATAACACAAAAGGAAGAGCTCTTTTGCTTTTGGGGGATATTATTCCATGTTACAATAACTATTTACTTGAAATTTACACAAAGCTCTGTTTTAATTACAGCGTTTTATTTCTGTTCTATAAGTAATGCTTTGTATATTGTTTTAGACAAATGAATTTTGTAAGATACCTATGATTGAAATGGGAAATATGTAAATAATATTATGTCCTTAACAAAATAGATGTATTTGTCTTTTTATTTTATCTATGCCGAAACATATTGATATTTACAAGATATATATTAACGTTCAGTTTAAGTGTTTGTATTTAAGAATGAATTCAAAATTGTAATAAAATCTTAATTTTATTAAATTTTCTAATCGTTGATTGCCTAGAATTGCTTAATAATAGATTTCAATACAAGGAACTGGTTTGATTTCTATTTGAACAAAGCTTAGTCATTGGAATTTTGAAAACAATTTTACTTCCACAATCCTTTTGGTTCACATAAAGATTAATATATTTTTTATTCACACACAATAAGCTACCAATACATACTAATACCTTTCAATACTAGCTACAAGTAGGTACTTACCAATACATTGCAATAGTAGCTATCAATACATGCTAATACATTGTAATATTAGCTACCAATACATTGCAATACTAGTTACCAATACCTTGCAATACAAGCTACCAATACATTGCAATACAAGCTACAAATATTTTTTTTTTATTTCCAATGGCAGATTATGGACAGTTACAGCAAAATAAATAAAAAGGATAGAACAATAACACAGAAAGATACTGCAACAGAGTCTATTAATCTAACTTGTCTCTAACTTCCCAATAGCTCTCAGTTAGAGACGTCTTACGAAGTGCAGGGTAGTGAGGAAGATGCGCTGCGTCCATTACCTCACCAATGTTGCAAAGAGTGCAGATCGGAGAAGAATGATACCAAATCTATTTAGATTTTTCCACGGACAGTCGTGCCCGGTGGATAGGCGGAATTCAGCCACCGCTCTATGTCTTAGGATTTAGGATGGCATTCTTCCAAGATTTAAGAGAAATGCTAATGAATATATAATGAAATGCTACAAATATATACCAATACATTGCAATACAAGCTACCAATATATACCAATACATTGCTATATTAGCTAACAATATATTGCTATACAAGCTACCAATACATTGCAATAGTAGCTACCAATACAATGCTATATAAGCTACCAATACAATGCAATACCAGCTACCAATACATTGCTATACAAGCTACAAATACATTGCAATACCAGCTACCAATACATTGCTATACAAGCTACAAATACATTGCAATACCAGCTACCAATACATTGCTATACAAGCTACAAATACATTGCAATACCAGCTACCAATACATTGCAACCACAAGAAACAAAACTTATAAATAATAACGAATTCAGCACAAATCATTTCCTTCTAATATCGTTGCAAAAATTTTCAATTTTAAGTGCTAATACCATATTGTAAAATATGTAACTAAATTTCAGATAAAGACTACCTAACGTTAGCCGTGATTACCTTATTGAAAACTTTATCCTTGGAACGGGAAAACAAGTAAATGAATCTCTGATTCAACAAAATCAAATGGGAATAAAATATGGGGAGATTGGAACTGTTTATATAGTTACATGGGATCAACAATCATAGTTTAGATACGGTAATGATAAGGAAATTGTATGCAAACAAGTATATAAAGCTTGCTTTAATATAAATCCTTTCATGTAAAATCAATGTCTCGATTGGAAAAGAATGTGGCGCACAGAATTAGCTTTCCTGATTTGATCAAATAAAAAGTGAAGAATCATAATCGATATTTACTACTAAAGACTTTTTAAGTTTTTATCTGCACTTATGATTGACGAATTTCTTTGTGGGTAGAAAGAAAAAAGTACTTACAAACTGATTGTTTCGTATTTAAAATTTTTCATTAATTCTAATCAATATACTAGATTTAATGGATACTTATTTAAAAAGCAATCAAGAATACAAGCTCAGGACTAGAATTTTGTGGATTTCGAATCATAATTCTTTGATTTCTCGACAGTGGTAATGAAATCAAAACAAAAATAATTAACTCATACTTGCATAAAAATTTATTTAAAAATTTTAATGAACATAAAAAAGTATTAGTGTGATGAAGGAGTGTTACATACTAAATAAAAGAGTGTTTATTTAATTATTTTTAATCATATTTTGTTAGAATAAGACAAAAAATAGTTTGATCTTTAAAATTTTTTATTTCTTTCAAAACTGGAATTTTTGTTTAAAAAGTGGGATATGCATACTGAGTACAAATATTGCTTAATATTTGTATAAGGCTTAAGAAGAATTTATCCTTATATATAATATATTTCTTTTGTCTGTTTCACAATATGAAGATTCTTTTGACATAACATTTTCCCAATGATTTAAATTTAGAAGTTTAATAAAATATTTTTTAAATGAGTCTCCAAAATAAGTACTTCGATCAGTGTCAAGTACACAAGTGCTTAAACAATTACATAGATAGATTATCTATAGATGTTTTTCTTTGCTAACCACACAAGACGTGTCAAAGGCAATAATTTCTAGGCAGTCAGTAAATAAAAGAAATTTCGTGGTCACGCCATTTAAAGCGTAAACTTACTGTAACTTGATGTTTACGATGAAAAACATCAGCAGTTAAGGGTGCAAGTCTATTTTTCAAAGCCTATTATTTCATTCGGTTCACATAAACATTTCAATTCAACTTTGTTTGAACGCCTCTTTCCCTTTAACCGCACTCTTTGTGCTGAAATCTATACCGACATAATTCTATTTTTATGGTGCCTACCACGTCTTCTACAAATAACGGAATAGAAAAAAATCGCCATATTTACATGATTCTGCTGGTCTTTTGGCCTTCTTGTCACAACTAAATCTCGACAGGGGATCGGGCCACCCCCTCTAACAAATACCACCCAGGCACAATTGCAAACACCGCCGAAAAGTCCTGGTTCTTTTCGTTCCCATATAAGAATCGTTCTACACCCTACCTGCGAGGCTGAGCATAAATATGCGCGAGTACACCTGATATAAAATAGTTTTGCCTGGCAAGAACAACGCGGGACCCATTTTAATTTCTTTCCAGCTTGTCCTGCTGTGCCCTCAGACGAGGAGGGGGCGTCTCGTCCGTCACACCAGGGGTTGCACTGCTAGTGGAAGACCCCTTGGGTGTCATGGTGTCATCTAGGGTGCGGCAAGGTAGTTTTATTTTATCGAATCTTATTTGAAGAGGACCGAAAAGGATGAAAATATATGGTAAGATGACTTCCCAGCAAAATGTATGGAATAGAGAGCATGTCTATGTTTGAGAAGTATGAAATGCTTGACATGGAAAAAAAAAAAAAAAGAAGTACAGGGTTTTCATTTAAAGTATTTTTAGAAATTTACTAAAGAAACGTTATTGATGCTCAGTACCAAATATGTAAAAATATTTGCTTGCAAAAAAAATCTAATATATTTTTAATATTCTCACCATGAAGGAATATGTCATCAAACAATATATAGCTTGGTTTTTTCTTTTTGAAATTATTTTTTATGCAAAATAGAGAAGGAATTGTTATTTTTTAAGACGATGGAAAAGAGAAAGGATCATTTTAAGGTAAATGCTCGTTTTGACTACTCATGTTTTTCAATTATGAGTAATTAAACTATGGTATGTATAAGCAATTTTAACCATAAATTTGCATGATACAAATTTATTGAATTGCGCAATAATACAATGTCAGCTCATTCTCTTTCGATTTCGGAAGAAAGTGATTATTCCAAGTTCAGTTTCCAACATGATAGTGTAGTATAGTTGTCCCAAAATTAGTTGCTGTACTTATCGGATATAAGGTCCAGGAAATAAGACAATATTTTACGATTGAGAGAAATTCGTTTTCAACCATTGGCTTCTATAAAGTGCAATCTCTATTTTCAAATTAGAAATTTATACTATATTTATAGATATATATATATATATATATATATATATATTTATATATATATATATATATATATTTATATATATATATACAACAATTTATTTGGATTTATAGTGCCACTTTATTCTGTTTATTTCTGTAATTACGATTTTCTACTGCTATGTCCACAATAACAGACCAAAATATTTTCGTTTGCATAAAACTAAACATATCCATATTTTACGGCCATATTGTGATTACATATCGATATTGTGATATATAATCACAACGAAATGCATCAGTCGTATCGAATATCTCCAGAGTATATGTTAGTTGTAACTCGAAAATAAAGTCACTAAAAATATACAGGCTTTATTATTGATAAGTACTCAAGAAACTGGACATTTCCTTTATACTGGTTTAATTTTCTTTCGGTTTTTTTTTTATTGTAATCATTATGCTGATAAAGTATTTTTTAAGTGGTAAACAATATACTAAAATAAATAAAATTAGTATTTTTAATTTATATTACTTATTTTACTTACATCTTGTATTATTTATAAAATTTAAATCAATATTAAGTATATATTTATATTTATATTGCATTAATTAATCTCTGAAAGATTAAAAAGTATACATATTTATCCTTTAAAGCATATGAGTGATGATTTGTTATATGTTCTTATAATGTCTTTCCTATCTAACTTACTCATTGATTCCATGAATAAAATTTTTGTCTGTTTATGAAAACTTTTGGTAAAAAGTTAAATGAAAATCTCTGAAATTTTCATTGGCATGGTAAGTTTGTGTAATTTTCGCAAAAGCACTCCGCAAAAAATATTATTTTCTTTTCATATAGACAACCGTGTTTCATTAGTTGTAAGAGAAAACTTCTTATTTGCATTAAATATTTATTGTATATTTCTTTTTGCAAAATTTCTTATAAAAATCAGTTGAATTATAAATATATACATATTTTTAAATTTAAGTTTAATATAAATATTTTTTTGAAAAAAGTGTTTTACTTTGAGTATAACGTCGGGTATTTTTTAATTAATCAATTCTAGAAATCATTTCTAAGAAAAATAAAATAATTGGCTTTTTCATTTAGAAACAAAGAATTTTAAAATGAGCACTAACTTTCCAATATAAAAGAAACTTCTGTTAAAAATTATCCGATGTTTGAATCTGTATTTCTATCACCATTAATTTTTAAATTAAATTACTAATATACTGTTAAATTTATGGAATCAGTAAATGCAATCTCTTGAGTTATTTGAATCTATTTTAGTAAATATAAATCTGAACATACTGTAGTTATAAGAAATATTTCCATATGTCTTTCTAATGATCTTGAAAAAAAAATTTAATTTTATTAACTGCTTTATTCACTCTAGTTTATATATATATTAAATTGCTTAAATTAATCTCAATTACTTTTTTTGTATAGAATCCATATACTCCATATTTAAAATCACTCTGATCACCAATCAAAAAGCAGCTGAAATTATTTCAGCAAACAAAGCCGCCACCTTTGATGGGCCTTGTCTCCGGGAGTTTGGATAATTCATTGTTTCATGTTTCCATTCAGCTACGTGACAACTCTTTCATTTTTAATATATGGAAAGCCCCCAGAATCGAGACTCTCTTCCGAAACCTTATTAACATGGGGTGCCGCTCACCAGCACACACACACACACATTCTCATGAATGCTAATAGAATCTTTCTTCTTCACCCTCAAAACCGATGACTCTACTTTTCTCTTGTGCTTCTTCTTTCAGAGAAATGGGGATTTCGAGATATTTACGATACCTTCGAGGATCTTTGGCTATAAATATTAAGCTTAGGCGTAATAATATTTGCCTTGGCGCTACGCTGTAGGCTCGCCAGCGCGCCAACTCCTCCTCACACGCTGGACGCCATGTTGTAAATTTATTTATTCATTTGTATTTTTCTTACCATCGTTTAATTGATTGGTAGAGCGACGAGCGGTGGGGCCCAGCGGAAGGGCCCTACTTGGGGGGCCTCATCGCTGTAAATAAGTCGGGGTGGTAAACTTATTTAGAAGACGATAGAAATTAGTTGCTAACAACACCAGGTGACTAAAAAGCAAGAGACTTAATCCCGTTGCGAATTAGATCTTGACTTGCAAATGGGAAATTATTTGCTGCGCCACAGCACATGCGCAGGTAGTAAATTGACTGATATTTATGACTTGGTAAAGTGAAGTTTTTGACAGATTTTATTTATATTTTTCATTCGATGGCATTCTTTTTTTCATTCATGCCAAAGGAATTTAGACTACTCAGATGTGTTTTTGTAAGGCGAATGATTTAAATAATGTGAGTGCTGAAAAATATAATTAAATAAATTTTTAACATACGAACAAGTAGAATTGCTTATTTTTAATAATGTCATTTTTTTGTAAAGAAAATCACACACGTTTTATTGTAAACAATTTAAAGCAATTACTTGTATACGTAACAATGTAGTAATAACATATTATGAACAATGATATCGTTTAATATTACCTGTAAATTATATCAGAAGTGACACATTAAAAAAAAAATCAAAGACATGTCTTTAATTATTTTAGTTGAAAAAGAAACTAAAATATTTAGTACTTAATGCTTATAAATGTAACATTTTATCCTAATATTTATTTTTAGCTATAATATAACTTTAACCTAATATCATTTTAAGCCACTCAAGTCATATATGGAGTTCTTAAAGCTTAATGGAACGGGAGGAACTAATCTAATATTTATTAAGATTTTTCCACATTTTCACTGTAATAAAACTATATTTTCTAAAAAAGTAAATTTTGTAATATGTTCATATGTACTAGTACTTATTAAGTACTACGTAAAGTGATTTACTTTACACTACCAATGCTCTACAAAAAATAAAATATGAAACAAAGAGTATGTATAAACGTATAGTTTATATTTGTTTACTTACGTTTCTCATATTCAAATTATTTTAAGGGGCATTTTTGCGTGATTTTTTAACCATTTTGTTCAGAGGAAGTTTTTGTTTTCCGATATTGAATTCTCAAATACATTTATTTTTACAAAAATCGTTTTACTTAGTTTTTAGATTTATCTTAATCGATGAAATATAATACACCTACAAGAAGTTAATTAATTTGTTTTGTAAGGTAATTTAAGCTTTCTATTAATAATCAGAATCAGATGATAGTAAAATTAATCGCTTAGATAAAAATTTTGCGACGGAAATTATTTTTTTACATTCCTTACAATGAATTTAACTTTCAGAATGTGTTAGATTTCTTAACAATCATAGAATTTTGATTCATAAAAACATAAAACAAAATTTTTCCTTTAAAAATTTTTTTGTTTTTTTCATTTTTAATAAATAACTGTTATTTATATATATGAAATGCATCCCAACTTTCCATCAATTTAAGAAATTGTCATAATTTAACATTTCTTCCTTTTTATTCACAAAGCTGTTTAGTTTAATGTATAACAAAAAAATATGAGGAAGTTTGTACTTGATTAGGGATTCTTTCGAAATAAATAGAGCTTGAGGTCATGTAAAAGTTGATTAATAAGTTTAAAGTTGGGATGAATTTAATTATTACATTAATTTACAAATACACGATATATACGCTATTTTCACTTTAACAAAATCATTTTTCTTCAATAGTTCTTTCAAAATAAATTTAAAAATACTTAATGTTATCAACTTTAAATAATCTATTTCTATTTTATTTTGTGTTTACTTTACAACTTTTAAAAATTTAACTGTTATTTTTTATTCATGAAACTAATTTTTCTTAAATGTGAATTTGTATTCTTTTGATATATGAATGAAACTCAATGAAAATTAATTATTTCAATTATATGATAGTAAAAATTATAGTTCGTTAATTTGGATACTTTAGGATTCTCCCCTTTTTTTAAAAAAAGTTAAGTAATTAAGAATGAGTCTTATAAAATTGAAAATATACATCAAATTAATACTATCAATTCGTTATGAAAATTTTTTATAGGTATTAAATATAACAGTTGTTTTTATAAAATTCAATATTAAATGGATGTTATTTTTTTTTAATTAGAAAATTTCGAATTGAAGTAACTAATGAAGATAGATATATCTAAATTCAATTTTTTCTCTGAATTCCAAAGAATGGGAATTCGGTTTCTTTTACTTAAAAGTCATTGGTATTTGATTGGTACTAGTTAACTTAGATTGGTATGTCCACTTGCTGTATATTTGATTTTATCTATTATTTCAAACTGTGTGAATTAACTGAAAAACACAGCAAGTCAGCTACAGAAAACAAATTATTTAACTTTATATAGTATGACGTACTTCCTTGTCGATTAATAAAGCATAGTAATAAAAATGACACATTTTCTGAAAATTTTCAAACAAAATAAGTCAGACGACAACGCGCAGGAAAACGCCCCTCTCAGATCCCGTTGGTTTGTCACCCAACGCCGGCGTAAGTGTCTCCCCACCCTCCGGATGCTCGGTGACATCTTTCGGGTGACATCGCGACTGTCTCTGCGCCTGCGTCGCGCACGCGACATCAAATGCTCCAATCGTCGCGAGGAAGTAGACGATCCGGGGGACGAGCCAGCGCGTCCGCCGGATGATTTTTCCCCGGCGATCGGCCGACGCGCGCGCATCCGTCCCCGGGACTCGGTGTCGTGGAATGTCGCGAGGGGAGAGTATGCCTTGCCGCGCAGCTTCCGGTGTCTTTCGGGGAGGACGGTGAGTTGTCCCCGGATCGTTTTCTCCTCGTGCTCAGAAGAATTTTCGGTATCAGGGACTAGCTGGGAGAGTGACGGGTTATAATTTAAATGGCATTTGGCATGGATAAATGACACAGCGCGGATTTGAAGCCAAAATAAAAGTCATTTGAATTTTATAGTTAATCTGTTTTCAGTATTTTTTTTAAAAAAATCGCAATAAATATGACTAACGAATCGAATCACGAAATATTTCATCTGCAATAAAATAATTTAAAACGCATGAGAAAAAATGAAGCAATGACAAATTATAAATGTATCAATGGTGATAAAAATATTTTTAAGCAATTTAAAATGTGTAAATAATGTAACATTCCTAAACATTTAGCAAAACTATCAGCCATGATAAATTATTAATAAAAAATTAATTTTATAGTCGGACCATAAATTATAATCTGATAATAATTTTTTAATTTAACCGTTATATTTTGGAAACATTGTTTCAATTTGATAGATAAATAGATATATTATTTTGATATTGAAAACTTGTCGAAAGGTTATTTGGCTTTTACAATTTATTGGGTCTGCTTTCAGCAAATACTTCCCTGAATTGATATCAAATTAGAAAAAGACACACACACACACACACACACACACACACACACACACACACACACACACACACACACACACACACACACACACACACACACACACACACACACACACACACACACAAATATATATATACACAAATATAAAAAAATATATATATATATATATATATAAAAATATATATATATATATATATATATATATATATATATATATATATATATATATATATATATATATATGCCAACCCAATAACAAATAAATGCAAATATGTGCTCTCAATAAAGAGAGAAAATAATGATAATATTATTATTTTTCCCCTGTATACAGATTAAATTGTATCGATATTATTAATTACAATACTAAAAATAAATAAATTAGAGAATAATGTTTCGATTTAAGTTTTTTCGGAATTTCAAATTGTTAAAGTTCAATTTGAAATATTAATAATTTGGTAACAAAGGTAAAATTTAAAGTCCTATTATAATTCATAATATCGATTTAAAAAAAAAGAAAAGCTATTTGACGCTGCTCCTGAATTAAATGATTTTTTAAGTTTTAATTCTCAAATCGAAACTGTTATCCATTAAATAATAAACTTAGTCGGTGTAATTAAGCAAGAGCTAATATTTAGGTGAATAAAACCGATTGAGTAATTAAAATACGGCTTAAGTTGTTATCGAAAAGCAATTCGATAAATCTTGCGTTCACTGCCAATATATATATATATATATATATATATATATATATATATATATATATATATATATATATATATATATATATATATATATATATATATATATATATATATATATATATATATAAATATATATATATATATATTAAAAAGAATAGATTCAATTTAAAAAGATATGTCCGCACCTGGCAATATCTTGAAAATTTTGTGACCTCGTCGATTGAGATGATTCATCTATATAAAAGTTCTATCTCACCATTTTACCCAAAACTAGCTTCTTTAATAGAATTGAAAACGGCCCATTTATTAATAGAAAAGTTCATGGCGGTCAATTCTGTTTTACGTTGTACATCCTTCAACATCGAGAGACAGGTGTTCTCTCCCCAATTCCAGGTTAAAAGAAAATTAAGCCCCCCTCTTCTTCAGACACGTACTCCATTTTACCCGATGACCACGGATATCGAATATCTATCGCATTTCACTGATATAATAACAGGCTTCCCCTTGCAAAGGAAGTGAAAAGTCTTATACAAATACAACTCCCTCCCTCTAACAGCAACAGGTGGAGGTAACATAATAACAATTATTAAATTGGTAAATTAAAAAAAAAAAAAAAAAAAAACTACTCTCAGAGGGGGAAAAAAAAAAAACTATGCTACCGGGCTTTTTTGAGGGGATGTTCCAACCCTCGATTTGCATACAATGGATAAGAGAGTAGTCACTTCTGGTAATAGTTTGATGGATAATTCTTAGGTTTGGGATCCTTCATAATCGTTTTCTAGCAAGATGTTCCAGCCCCCTGGCAGCGAAAGATAAGGGGGTGGGGTGGAAGAAGGATGGGTGATGATCTGCTGTGAGTGTGTCATTTGCTAACTTAGAGTGACGTAGAGTTTATTTCGATAAGTGATATTAAACGTTCCATCACTGCCATTGTTACTATTCGAAAGTAAAATGATTGGTTGTGAAGCGACGTCTGCGGTGATTGGAATGACTCCTCATCCATTACAGCTGGGTTGAGTTGTAGTCAAGCATACCAAATAAAAATACAACTTGTAGTTTAATCAGATCAGTTAAGAATGATGAAGTGAAGAAAAACAGCTGCATTTATGTCAGCTAAAAAAATTAATAAAAAGTGACACATTTTATATTATTAAAATTATTAACAGTTTATTTTTCTTCAGTTTATTTTTTTAAATAATACAAATATTTCAATAATTATTGAAATTTCCATTTACAATGATGTTAATTAATAGATTTTTATTATAATAAATAAAATTATTTAGATTTATATTCGTAGCACCACATATAGTTTGATTACATAAACTTATTATTTTGATTGACAGTTTATGTAATCCCAAACTGTATACTGTTTAATACTATATAGTAAACTATGTAAGGTGTATAAATTATATTTCAAATAACACTATTTTATATAATGTTCACTTTCCTTTTTTTTAAATTTTTCAAAATGTATTTCTAAAATGTTGTTTTATTAAAAAAACTTTTAAATAGGCTAAATACTTTTAAGCATATTTTGAAACCTATGATTAATCTGTTTAATTTTTTGCTACTTCTATATATACAGTACTTTATATCACTTGTTTGGTTTTCTTTTCTTTCTGAGTTTTTAAATGTTTTTTGTATTTCTTAATTATTACTGATTTCCATCAATTTTTTGGACTGTTAAGATATTTTTACCGTAATTTTTATTGCCATTAAATTATTTGAAATTCAATTTTTTTTAATATAACTCTTTTCGTCAGTATTTTAAGTTAATTTGCGTATTTTTCTTGATGATTTAAGTATTGATTTGGAATTTGATTTAATATTATGAAGATTTAGGTTATAGGGAGAAAAAATATTATTTTAATATAAATAGAGTAAAATATTATTTTAATATAAACAAATAGATCCCACCAATAATCTAATTTACCTTTCCTTCCTTTTTTTGTGTTTATATTTAAATTATTTCAGTGCATTTTTAAAAAATTGTAGTATTGTTTGCATTCAGTATTTGAAAAAGTTTAATTTTATGTATATATTTTTCATTCCTAAATTCATTGACAAACAGTTACTATTTACATATCGAAATTCTATTCACATATTTTCTGAAAATATGGATTATATTTTAGTTTAATTCTTTTCTTTTTTCGTGTGTTTTGAGATTTTCAAGTTATATTCTTAATTATTATAATAGATATGTTCAACTTTTTTGTACATTTGAACTCTAATTCTTTTATATTCTTGAATTACTCAATCAATAATTCATAATAAAATTGCCTGCAAATAACAGTAACAATTTACGCGTGTTTAATATTGTTTAAAATCATGCGCACTTAAGCCGATAAATATAAATATTTTGATAGATTTTTCTCTGGAATGTGTGTAGAAAATATTATATGTACTTTTAAAAATAGGAACCAAAATAGCTTCCAACATTATTGTGTAGCTAACACTACATTGTCATACTACTAAAATTATTTATATTTAGTTTAGATAAATTTCAGTTTTTAAACTGCGTTTATTATCTTAGAATTTCTCTTTGTTATGTTAGAGATCCTATGGTAAAAATGATCTTGCGTATTATATTTTGATATAATTTATTTTTTATTTATTTATTTTGGATTACAAGATTAATGTTTTATTTTGCTATAAATTATTTTACTATAAAAACATGAATATTAAGACAATGAATATCTTTCCAAACCTATAGAGAAGGCCATTAAGTTAAGAACTGGAATCCAGGAAAAGTCGCCAATCGCTGCGATTGCCGGCATTCGCGAAAAACCTCTGAAATAAAGTAATTTATATTAAGGGGTGTGATTTAGTTTCCCTTTTCATCAATAAAACTCAACATTTGCTTAAGTCATCAGAGCCCTCTTTGGTGTTGATATCTTAAAAGTCTGATTACACAGATTAAGTCGCCAAGTACCCACCCCTCATTGCACAACATAGCGGGCCTTTTCTTTCCTCGCCAACTCTGTAATTATGAATGCCATATTTATACGCTCAAACGCCAAAGGCAGAAGACGTAATGTGTATTTAAAGGGACGATAATTAGGATGTCTGGATCAATAATTATCGGTGCGGGATCGATAATTATCGGATAATTCATACTACCGAGCTACAGGACTGCTTGGATTGGCTTATTAATAAATGTTAGCTCGGTTTGTTTGCGGTTTGTAAATAAATGCCCATTAACAAAGATTTTAAGGAACATATTCTAAAAAAATATTATTTGTAATTAATTAATAAACTGGAATTAAGTCTTCAAAATGATTTACTTTGTGGGCATTTCTTTTTAATACTGGTAATTTTAAACATGAGGTTATATAAATATAAATCACCTTTGAATGGTGCCTACAAATAAGTCCAAGGAAAAAATGGTAAATATTTTATGAAATTAGTTTTATAATTCAGTTCTAATACAATTAATGTTTAATTATTATTTCCTGATATTTAAAATTTGATTAAGTTGTTGTTTCTTCATTTTTTAAATCTACAATACGTTTTTTGCATTAATTTTTTAAATCTACATAATTACAATTTATAGAACGTTAAAAGTTATAAAGTTCAGATTACCTTAAAGTATTTATTTATGTAATATTATCACATATCGTTTGAAATAAAGATATTCTTTATTCAAACTCTACAGCTTTCAATTCAATTTTATGCAGAACAGAAAAAGTTTTTCATAATTAATAAAAAATAATTTATAGCTTTCACTAAAATCAATATGATTAGTAAATTTTTTTTCAAAATCATATATGAATAATAATATATTCATATAGACAGAAAACGATGCTATTTGCTTGTTTTGTACATGGGTTTTTGTTCAGTGAATTCTTCATATCAGTTTGAATTTTTTTCTTGAATTTGCTTTTAAATTCATAATTTATCTCTAAAATTAGAATTAAACTCATAAAATGGAACTAATGGAATAAATATATTTTAATTTAAAACATATTTACCAAAATTATTCCAAAAAGAAACCATAATTTTTTTTTTTTTTTAATGAAATTCAGTTATCTACTTTTTAAGTAAAATTAAGTAAAAAATGTCCATTTAATTACATCTTGATAGATTTTTATGACAAATTTTCAATGAAGGACCATTAGAAATTTCTAATAATAAATTATAAGTTTAGTTTTAGAGTAAGAGAAATTTGAACACCAACTCAGTTCAATTACATCAAATCAAAACGATTTGGCGTTATAACAGAGTGAGTTTATTCGCCAAATAATTTTGCTTAAAATATTTCAAAAGAGCTTAATATATATTATGTTTCTATATATATATATATATATATATATATATATATATATATATATATATATATATATATATATATATATATATATATATATATATATATATATATATATATATATATATATATATATATATATATATATATATATATATATAAAACTTAACTCTCTTAAAAGTTTCAGAAAGAAACCCTCTCTTTATTTTAAGATTATATGGTGTAAAATAAGAATGATCTATTTCAAATGTGTATAAAAGATTATATGATATATTTATAAGAGAATTCATCATAATTTCAATATAAATGTGGTGAAATTATAAGATAACAGTAGCAAATTAAGAGATATTCCAATGTAATTCCTGTAAAATATCCGTGGGATATTTGTAAGTTAGACCTCGTACAGCAATTCTAAATTTGAAAACTTTTTCTTTATTGACATCAACTGTTATAGAATTGCAAACTTTATTGGAAAGTCGTCAAAATAGTTAGATCTATCGGCAGGAAGGCGATCAACGTTCGTCATAACAACTATTCCATGACCACAAGTAGCCACTCTCATGTCCATATTGATGATGAATAGGCAATGTGAAATAGCTTAACCCCAATATCTCATGCCAGAAATGCCATTCTACCTTGCTGTAATGGGGTATGGTTCCTGGACGTCAAGCGCTCGAACCATCTCATGCATCATTTCGTTGTGGTGGTCCGGGAGGACTTGGATATGCAAGCAGTCCATGGTCCTCTATTTCTGCGCACGCGTGAAAGTATCTGGAGAAAGGTTTTGACCTATCAGATATGATTTATCTGTCGGTGTTTACACGTATTAAGAGGATGGTATAGGAGTAAAAGTTATAGGATTTTTCACGCATGAAAATTCGTGAGTGAAACTTGAAACGCGTTAATTGATTATAGGGAGGGTTGTCAAGAGTGAGGCGGGGACTGTAATGGGAGATAATATCTCTGTTCAGTTATGCACGAATATAATTGTCTCCCCCTGGAATGCACTCGGTTAATAAAGGAGTGTCAAGATTAAAAAGAGTTAGTACATCTTTTACTAAATCTAGTAAAGTCTGTTATATCCATTATTAGTAATAAATTAAAAAAGAATTAGTACAACTTTATCTAAATCTAGAAAAAAACTATTATATTTATTAGCAGTAAATTAGAAAAGAGTTACTACATATTTTTCTAAATATATTAAAAGCAACTATGTTTGTTATTATTTGTGAATTAGAAAATATATGGGAAAAATTCATCCTAGATTCATTCATTTTAGAAATGAATGTCTTATCTGATGCAATATTACATGTGCATTGTTGAATATGCCCCATATATTCAACAATAAGTCCTTTGTTGCTCTAGTGTAATCGATTACAAAATAGGAATATTATTTACAAAGAAAATAATTAGAATTTATGATATTTTTAATTGAATTTTTAATTTTTTGAATTAGTGGTAAGCTTTGATAAACGAGTTATAGATTCTTCCAAAGACTTAATATCTGTAGAGAGGAGAAAGTCCCAGAAGTCGTATTTCAGATCGAAAAAGAGTTATTCTGCTCAGAGAGTATTCCATATCTGAGTTAAATATGAAATATCGTGACATCAAAGTAAATATCTTCTCTAAGAGTACATCACATGCTATAATCGGTACGAAATCTGACGGAATAAAAATTCCTGTTTGTGAAGGTGAGGGCGGGAGTTGAGAAGGTAAGGTAGCTGAGCCAAATCACCATCTACGGTTGTACCTTTTAGATAAACGATCGCTTTTAGGCGATCAACACGCTTTATATATCCCCAAATGCGAAATCAATAAACTCAAAAGACAGAATATCCTCAGTACCATCCCCCCTCCACTTTCTCAGGCCTTGTATGTGATCATGCGTCTCAAAAGAAAATAAAGGAAGTAAAAAGGAACCATTAACGGCAAAAGAATGAAAGAAATCAATGAAATGAAGTTAAAAGCGGGGTAGGGGAGAGGAGGGACATTCCACCCCCTCTCATCCCCAGGAAAGATAACACGGCTTAAACGCATCGATCCCCGAAAAGGGAGAAAATTGTTTGTAAAACAAAACTGGAATTTAAATTGAGTTTTAGCCAGGTTCGATTACTTCAAAACGGGGGTGTAAATGGGGGAGTGAGGTTAAGCGCGGGGGTTAAAGTGTTTAGTGTGTGGGATCGCCTGTTCGTACCTTCCCCGCCACCAAGAGCAACCGATTTCGTTTTAAAACCGAGCCGGATGGTCCGCTCCGGTGAGAAGACGCACGCGATGTGGCTTTTAAAGCTCCCTCCCAAACCAAAAAGCATTTTTGGTTGTTGATTTCGGTTCGGGATCTTTTCCTGCGTTTCTTGGCGTCTGTCCGCTTTTTGTTGGAATCATTTATCCCGATTTCGAAAATGGTTAACTAAAGTCTCGAAAGTTGAGTGAGGATAAATGAGTGGGCCGCTTTTTATTTATTTTGGGTGAATAAATGGGGACACAAAATTTTTCCGTGTAAGTTTTTGATCGAATTAAATGAATTTCACGGAAAAGCAACGCTGGATCATGGTTCCTTAAATGAATTTTGTTGTTTTCTGGGGAAAGGGGAGTTTGCTTTGGTTATAAGTTCTACCGTCTTTTTAATCGAGCACGGTCCCATTATTTTTCGTCCGTAAAAGAATTTAATGTCCCAAGGTTCATTATAAGCGAACATTTCGCTATTAAGCTTCTGTTGTTATTTCGCAGCAGATGGAGTTTACGAAAGAGTAGTAATGGCGAGGTTTTTACAAAAAAAGTGAATAAAATAATCGCCAAACTTTCAAAAATGGGTGACGAAATAAACTAAGAAGATGTAATGCTTTTTTGTAATGAGTTATTAAAGATAAGTTTAAAGAATTCTTATCAAATGTTTAATCATTTGTACTACTAAACAAATTACCAAGTTAATTACCCGGAAATATATGTAAACATTCAGTTAAAATTACGAATATTAAAGCAGCAAAAGTAAATGGTTTTTTGTCAACAATAAACTCTATTCTATAGTGATTTTCTCGTAATTTCGTGTTTACTATACACACACACACACACACACACACACAAATTAATTTGCTTTCCTTTTTGTGCATTCGATCAATTTTAAAATAGATTTGTTCGTATATTTAATGTTTTAAACAGCATTAAAATTATCATTTGCCAAATTAACTTAATTGTACTTTATATTTAAAAAAGGTACATTTCAGTTTTGAAATCCAGATATCAATATATAGGTTAGTCAATGTATAAGATACTGTGTCACTTATTTTGAAGACTAACTTCTCTAATCTACTGGTTAAATCAGAACAAAATTTCCATGAATGAATTATTAATTAAATTTACACTATATACAAAAAATGGAAGAATACGATTGAATAATATCAACTATATGAGTGATATCTTAGAATAGGATTTGAATTTTTAAAGACAATTTTTCAGCTACACATGAATGATCTTCTGATAAATCTTTATTACAGCCGGAGCTCTTAATATCAATTAGGAAAATCCTCTTTATTACAGACAGAGCTCTTAATATCAACTAGGATAATTCTCTTTATTACAGACAGAGCTCTTAATACCAACTAGGAAAATCCTCTTTATTACAAATGGAGCTCTTAATATCAACTAGGATAATTCTCTTTATTACAAATGGAGCTCTTAATATCAACTAGGATAATCCTCTTTATTACAAATGGAGCTCTTAATATCAACTAGGATAATTCTCTTTATTACAAATGGAGCTCTTAATATCAACTAGGATAATTCTCTTTATTACAAATGGAGCTCTTAATATCAACTAGGATAATCCTCTTTATTACAAATGGAGCTTTTAATATCAACTAGGATAATTCTCTTTATTACAAATGGAGCTCTTAATATCAACTAGGATAATCCTCTTTATTACAAATGGAGCTCTTAATATCAACTAAAATAATCCAACAAAATATTTTTGTTGTGGATTGAAACATTTTGAGCAAGAACATCAACTCAGATATTTTCTTTCTGATTTGTTAATGATATATTCGAGAAAATTTCCTTTTAGTTAATAAATTATTGTAGTTTAAAGGAATTATCTACACAAAATATACTTTGCATGTTAGGATTTATTTTTAATTTTTTGCGTCTAATTTCTATACCCAACATACCAAATTAAATATTTCTCAATAAGTTCTCATTTTCTACGTCTCTGAAATCTAGAGTAAGTTTATAGTATTTCGTTCTTTTATTGAATACTATAGAGATAAATTCATTCATAAATAAAAGGTAATTTGTAAATAAGTGTAAAACAGAATTACCCTTTGTAAATGCTATTTGACACAGCTTAGTAAACAGCCTAACAGTCGAAGACCTCTACAAGGCAAGTTGATATTTATTGCTCAGATTGCCCCGTTAGGGTATTTTCATAGATGGTAGACCGTTTACACGCATTGGGGAGTGAACTCAGAAAATTTGCAAGCACCCACCCGACAGACATGCATACAGAAAACAAAAGTGTCCGCCTTCCATTGTGCAACACTAACTGGGATTGAACCCGGAACCTTACGTTCCGAAGAGCAGAGTCCTAAGCCACAGTAAAGTACTTGAAATTAAGATGGAAAAATGAAATATTAATCTTATAGTACGAGTGTCCTATTAATAAACGCTGATGATTACCTATCACTAAATATAATTGTTGATAAACAGGATCATTATATTTTGCATTTTAAATCAATTAATAGAAACAAGCAACACATTTTTTGCAGCTTTAGCCAAGTAAAGGTAAATGAGTATTTTGTCGCCAAGCATGAAAATTTTCCTATTTTTTCATTACTAAATTTATTTTGTGGTTGAATAGAATTTAATTATTTTAAAGTATATTGTTTATTATACACATTTAAAATTTGTATTTGATTTTAAATTTTACCAAAAAGCAGACTAATATATCAATATCCTACTTAACTCAGTATTCAGTGTTATATGTACTGCAAATAATGAACGAAAAATACATAGGATTTTCCATAATCAAAAACAATCATTTTTGGAAAAAGAGAACTTTTGAAAGGTGGTGAAAATCATAGCAATCATAATTTTGTTGATCTAAGCATAGTAAACTTAAAATATTCAAAGTAATGTGGTAAAAAAATAAATATGTGGGCACAGAGAACTGCCAACACCTTTTTATCGTAGGAAAAAAAACTGCAAAGGAGAAGCTCATAAACACGGTCGGCAAGATTCAACAGAACACCCAAAATTCGGCAGATAATAAAATTGAGGTTAAAAGTCTTTGTCACAATTCATTTTCTTAAGCAGCTTTTCAGCCCGTGTGCCTTTTTTTATGAGAAAAAATTTAAAAGCAGTCCCATAAAATCACCACCCTTAAGTTTGGAATTTTTTTTTATTATTCATTCAGTTTTTTTATTTTTATTTTTTTTTATTGTTTTCTGTTGGAGTCGTCGAACAGGAAGTCGAGCCGTGACTCGACCTCGCCCCATAATTGTCCCTCCAATACACCCCCACCCACCCCCGCTCCTGACCGGCAGCTGGCTTTGGTCACGATGCTCAATTTTCGCCTCAGCTAGATTTTTTTTTTCCTTTCCCTCCCTCTTTATTTAATTTTTTTTTTCATCTACTTCTCTGATCAAAATGGACCAACGCCAATTACTTATTTCGCTATTTTAAGAATGTATACTGTTGTCCAAATAGATGAATATAATATTGATGTCAAAAATAAAGAAAACCACATGACGCTATTCTGGAGGGAAATCGTTTTCACTTTCAGAATCGTTTGACAATTCTTTGTCAAATGACTTTGTAAATGAATATGAAATGAAGTGAAATAACTTTTTTCAACCGTATGATGAAGTTTTATGGCTTTTTATTACTTTTTTCAAATTTTTACAAGTTTTTTTTTAAAGTAGAAATTATTTTCCTTTAAAGTATCACTTATGAATTAAAGAAATATCGCTTGTTGTCACTTAAGAATTTATGATTCAGTTTCTTTAACATTAAAAAACATATTTTTAGATTAATTTTATGAGTTATTCTAAAACTGAAAGGAATTTTATATTATTTATATTATTGAACTTTCCTTGACAATAATTTAAAATAAAATTAATTTTATTGTTTTGAAAAGCATTTTCAAATACAATGTAAAAACGTATTGAATAGTCATATTGTACTTCTATTTGTGAATGGGTTTTATAACGCATTATTCATAAAAGAAAAACTCAAATGAAAAGTTGTTATAAGTAAAAGCTTAATTTTATTTCTACATTTGGAATTGAAAAGTTAACAAATTCTTGAAAATTATAATTTAAGTAATAATCATAATTAGATAAAAAAATTTTAGAAATGAGCTTTATGGCTAGAAAAGTAAGCTTAATCCAAATATTTTTATTTGAGTCCAAACGCCCATACGCATCGTAACGCATAAGATTAGTAATTTTATAATGTACAATTGATTTATTTTTCGCATTTTTCTTTAACCGCTCGGGATTCAGTATGAATACATATTTTTACTATTATAATCTCAAGTGATTATAGTCCCTGTTTTTCAAAAATTTCTTTTTAGTTGGATAGTTTTATAATGGGTTTGTATGTTTTTGAAAATGAATATTCAGCATTCATTGGAATTAAAGTTCAAAATAATACATTTAAAAAATTAAATAAAAATTTGTAAATTTGTGCCACAGTACTTCTAGTTGTTAAAAATGCTAACGATATCCATAAATATTTACTTTGCTTGTATTGGTAGACCTTTCGTTTCACTTTTCACTGTTTGTTTTATATGTTTCTGATAGACATCAATGAAATCTGATAACCCTCAAGTCTACTTACAGTCGTTATCCAATGACAAATAGTAATTTATAAACAAAAATGTGCTTAACTTATCCGATTTACACAACAAATTTAATTTCAGAGAATTATCATATTTTAAAAAATTAACAAATGTAATCCAGCATTGAAATTATACACATTTGGGAAGACTTTTCAAGTAAATCATAATTACTTTCAATTTGAGTTAATCGTCTGCATATAATAGCAACTCACGCAAATTGAAATGTGCATCCACTATACAACTAGTAATTTGATCTGCGTCTTTCAGATATATATTCGGCTGGAAAGTTAATGAATTGAATTAATAATTGTTTATTCAAATTTGCAGTGTCATTAGTTCTTAAATCTTAGAACACAGATATCATTTAGTATGTTTCTTTGGTTGTTGTTTACATCAGTTCGAAAATCAAAGATATTGAAAAATTAGCATTTTTTATTAAAACTTAATAAATGACAATCCAATTCTATGTTGTTACTACGAACAATAAAAGCTGTAGGATTTTTTTTTTAATTTTTCATTCAATAAATCTACGTAAATAGATCTTTCAATCATTTTTAACTACGTGGTTTTTTTCTTTTGTTCCAGTTGAGATCATGATTACGCCACTTTATTACAATTCTTATTGTTTTAAAATATACATGAGATGTATATTTTAACGTTTGATCTACGTCTCACACAATTGAAATCGATTCGTAAATAAGACTTGTCGACGAATTTACTGCCTGCCTTCGAATTGTATTCTTCAAGCGGTAGCATACAAGGCGAAGTTCCAAAACGAATGTATGAGTGCCGTTGGCAATGAGAAATATCCCTTCTTGATTTTTATGACACACACAGTCATAAAAAAAAAGTATGTTTTATTTATGGAATTTTCCGTTTTCAAAATCTTTCAAAATCATGAAAATTACCCTGTTGCTGTGTAGATAATTATTTTTTTTCAATGGCCTGACAGCATGGGTCCTTGCCTTTTTCTGAATCTAATTCTCCAAGATCTTCAATTCTTGTGCATAGACATTCAGTTAGTTTTTTTTTTTTTAAATTTTTAAGTCCGTTTCCAAACAATCGAGCCACCATGTTTAAGTCACCCTCTTTTCGGGAACCAAACTGTCTGGCTGAAAAGATTTTTCTCGTAATATGATTTTGATCCATGCTGCACAAGTGTCCTGGCCATTTAATTCTCTGATTTCTTATATATTTTAATACATTTAGTTTTTTAAAAAATTTATAGAGTTCAGAATTGGTACATATTCTCTAAATTTTGTTACATTCAATAGCACCAAAAATACTTTTCAAAACTTTTCTTTCAAAAACAGAAACGATGATACTTTTAACGTTTTCTATCATTGCCCAGGCCTCAGAAGAGTATGTAAGAGTATGAGTATGTAAGAGTATGAGTATGTAAGAGTATGAGTATGTAAGAGTATGAGTATGTAAGAGTATGAATAAGATTTTCTAAATTAAAATCTTCGTTTTTCTGTTAATGAAGTTAGATTTTAAGTATTTTTCGAGACCGAAAGAATATTAGTTAGTATTTGTGACTCTATGCTAGACTTTATGACTTTAGTACGGATCTCAGCAATTAAATCATTGAGAGAATAAACTGTTCTAAATAAAACTAATTTTCAAATCTTTAGCGTAATTGCTTCCACAGTTGAACACGTTGAAAATAAAACAGGAAAAAAAAAACAAAAACAAGATAAAACATTTATTTTATGGTTAGTTTAAGTGGGCAAAGACAACTTAAATTTGTTTTATTCTTTAGAATGACATGAAAGAAAAATGAGAAAATATAGAAAGCATTTAACTACCTATAAATCAATCGAAATAACATTTAAAATTAAATTTATTTACACAGAACGTTATATTTTTGTTTTGTATGAACACGATCAAAAGTTTTTACTAAAATATTTATTTGAAGAATTATATGGATAAGATTTTGGTTTATTTATTTTAGAGTTAAAAAATAGTGGAGAAAACAGGCTCTAATTTTATAACCTATTTTTTCCCCAAGATTTAAACTTAAAAGACTTATTGATGATTAATTAGTGTATTCACATGAATTTTTTTTTAAAGTTCTCTTGAAATCGCGATTTCATTTCTAAACTGGAATACATAGATTTGCGTGTTGAATCTCTAAATTAGAAATCTTGTATTCGCATTTGTTACGCCATCTGTAAGTAACAAAATTTCGCACAAAATGTAGTGCAAAGCAGTTATATTGTTAAAGAAAAAAATTCAAATCTAACTTAATTTTAACTTTCTGCATGTAACACTGCAAATTAAAGCCGCTTTTGTAACAAACAAGATTCGAGTATAAAACTTGGCATAAAGAAGACCTGGAAACCAAAGATTCATGCGCAACAACAATGCCCACGAAAGATACCACGTGTTGGTGTGTTGAAATTCCCTTCTTTTATCCAAATCACTGCTGTAATGAAGCAATTGTAGGTAATGGTCCACCCACAGAACATCAGGTATTTGAGCTGACCTCTGCCTGATTTTGTGGACAGCAATCCAAACCCGATCTCTCAGAAAGGGTTGGCGACGGTGGGAAAATTTAATGGGACAAGGTTACTTTTACGAAGAAGTCGCCCTTTTTATTGGGGTGGGAGGGTGATAATTCTAACAACCCTCCCCCCATCATGCAGATAGGCGAAATCGTGACACACTGTTGATGATGTTTTTCTTTTTCCTTAAACTATCGTCCAGATTCAAAGTCATTGTGAGTTGACGCTGAAGCGGAAGAACTGTGATGGTAGGGTTGAGTAGTAAAGTTGACAATAAGGGATCATACACAAATTAACTATTGCAATTATCAAATGAGGAAGTTTTATTTTCTGTAAACTGAAATATATCAATATATCAGTTCCTTTTATATGCTTATGATATATATATATTCCGAAATAAATGTAATTTTGAATAAATGATCATTTCTTAGTCATTTAATATTTAATGTTATATTCTATATATATCGTTATATTACTAAACATTTATTTCAGCAATATGTCATGATAAAACTTTTCATCATTTAATGAAATTTTCCCAAAAATATCCTTAAAATATATTAGGATTTGTTTACAGCGAGGCTTAAAATTTATTTACACTATTTTAATAATGTTGATATTAGAAATTATGTAAGAAATGAGTTTGAAATAGTTTAGCAGTATTATTTAAATTAATTTAAAATAAATTGAAAAAAATACAGAATTTTAGTAATAAATATTCTATAATTAAAAACAAATTTTAATTTAAATAATATTTCGTTTTAAGAGTTACGTTTTCACTTGCAATCGGTATTTTTAGATTTTATTACAATACAATTTATGTATTTTTCAAAAATATATAAATTGTATTGTAATAATTAAAAATATTACGTATATTATTTATATTATTTTTGTATTGTAATATTATAATGAATATAAAAAATATTATGGAATACAATATAGTATTATTGAATATAAAATTTTTATATAAGTCTTATAAGATTTATATTTTGAAGAATATCTTAAATTTTGAAGAAAAAAAAGGTGTGAGAAATAATACAATAACTGGAAAGGTAGCTTCGCTGTTTCACTCTAAAATTCTAGGAAAAACAGTTTTAAAGGATGTTTCATAGATAAGTTTTCTTCCTTCTTTTATCTTGCAACTATATCCTTAAAATACATAATGATATATTTGAATATATAATATTATCTAATTCTTATGTAAACTAGACATTTCTTTTCCAGTTCAAAATATTGGTCTAATTATTATACATAATAATTTACACACTTGTAGAGTATAACATTTCAAATATTACATATGCTGATTTAATCAAAATGAATCATTTGCCATTCTTAGAAAGTTTTATGGCCATCCAACTTGTCTGGTAATCAGCGACCCTGTCAGCGGATGAGGAGGTCCTTGGTTCGAATCTCTGTTCGCACATGGATGTACTTTCTCCTTCTACCTATCTTGTCTTTGTCCTTTTCTTGCATGAATTTGTTGTGAATGGTTGCCTACACTATAAACGGTTACCTATGTCATGTGTGTACTGAGGAAGTCGGACTCTATACTTATAAATATGATTCAGTTGGAAAAGTAGCAGCACACACAATAATGTTGCACACGACCCAAGTTGGCACATGAGAACTACAACAGGAAGGTTAAAATATTCATAATTAATTTGTTTTAAATTAACTAACTGGATTAATATTCAAATAGAAAGAATAATTTAGGCATTTTTAAGTACTTCGATTGAATGAGAAAATTGATTTTGAAATTATTTTTTTCTAAAATGATTCCATTTCATAACAAAGTTCCAATGAAATATAATTGTTATCTATTGATATGTTTAGAATAAAAAAATTAAATATTTTATATTAATTAAAAACACAGAACATAATCAATTTTCTTTAGCGATTGAATACAGCAAACTAATATTAATTCATAAACTTTTATAATGTAAACTAATTGAGGATTTCTTTAAAAAATGGCATTACACTTAAAATTAAAACTTCAAATAAATTGTAAACATGTTGAAGTGCATGGCATTCGCACTTTTAAAGTTAAGTAAAAAAAAAAAAAAAAAAAATCAAATTTTAATGTTTTCCTCTTTTGAAATACTATATTTTTATTGGTTTAAAGGTTGCTGTGTAAAACTGTTTTGCATTAACTATTAAAAGCGATGACAGTAACAATAGTTAGTTACTATCCAATTCGACTTGTAACAAGCAGGTGAAATCTAAAAGATAATTTTGCTTATCTCGCAGGCTGGAAAAAAAAAATGTAAACAATCTCAACACCTCAATGGAGAATATGGCATCTACAGAGGAATTAGAGAAAAAAAAAATCACAGGAATAAGAGAGATACGTAGGCTTCAGAACAAAAGAAAAACGTGCGGTGGAGGAAAGGCGCAAATTGACGGTCACGTGACAGGACCCGAAAACGAGAGAGCTGGTCACGACTGCAGGCTCGACAATTATTTGGCGACCTTTGGCGCCCTGACACCAAATTTCTTAAACCGGTTGTCATCATCACGAAGGGGGAAAGATGGAGGAGCGTGGGAATTTTCAAGCTCGATTCGGATGTAATACATTCTTATTTGCATTCGAGTCCTTGGTACGGTGAGGTACACCCCCGCTCGGCCAGTTGAGATGTCTATCAGATAGCTCGGGTATTTCGGAAATAATTGGGTATGTGTGAGGAGAGTTGGGGAGTTCAAGAACACTCTGAAAAGTATGTGTTACATTTTGGCAACGCCAAAATCTTCGAGGAAAAGCCAACCGGATCTCCCCAAAGTCACTGAAAATGATTTCATTGTTAATTAAAGTGGAAATTCACTTTAATTTATATAAAAGAGGCGTGTAATAAATCTTATCGTGATTTAAAAATTGCGAAATATTTTGAATGTATATCTTGTCTTGTGACTAATGAGTGTACTTTTAATCAATTTTATACCAACCATCATCACATTTGCTAAATTAACTGACAAATTTCTATTTTCATTTCATTTTATTCTAGTGAAATCCAGAAATATGGACAGTGTTACAAAGAGAAAGTGCAATGATTAATTACAAATTTTAACGAAACAAGTACTGATACGATTTAGCCAGTATTATTGATTCTAAAATAGTTATTTATTTAAAATAATTCAGTAGCTAAAGAGTAATTTCTTGATAAATATGGTACAGAGTATAACTAATGTGAAGTAGAATATTTATAGCTAAAACAGTAAAAAAATGAGAAACATCTGGATTATATTTATAAACTTTTATACTGGAATAAATATGCTAGGACCAAATGATGAGATTGACTTCTGATATGCCATTATCCCCTTTAAATTTAAATGTCACATTAGTTAAGATACATTGATTCTAATATTTCTTTAAGTTATATTGGATTTACCATTGCATAGTGAATAGCTTAATAGCTTAAAAAAACCTTTAAAATGTATGTTTTGTCAACTTAGAAGATGTTTTCATCGATATTTGTTTATACTAATATGTCCTGCTTCAGAAAACCAAATTCAATGGATTTTCAGAAAGCAGAGAAGAACATGTCTTTTATTGTTCAAAATTGCCTGGATTCAAACCTGATACCTTCTGCTCCAAAATGTCCGATTCTATCAGTAAACAACAATAAGTCCAATTCCCTTAGAATTTTTCAGCATAAGAATACTCAGTTGAGTCAAAATTGAACCCATCAATTTTCTATTAGTAAGACTTATTTTACAAAATGAAAGAATGTCACTATAACTACAAACTTAGAAGCTGTTTGAAAAATAATCAATTCAAAAATATTTCATATAATGTCTCTAGGCCCTTTACAGAATGAAAACAATAAAGTTTTTTCTCATTGAAAAACAGTTAGATTAGTATTTGCTATCAAGCATTGAATTCGTAAGAAATAATCCTTTTCTTGTGTTCTTGTTGCTAATTTTGGGATTATCTGGAAGAGTCTGACAATCCCCTTGAATCCAAAAATATTAAAAATATAAAAAGCCTTAAAAAAATACGATGGCACTTCGGGTATATTTTTTTGATACTGCTTAAAAAGGAGGGTCCTAATGAAAGAGTTTATATGTTAATAGAGCATTATAAAAAAATTAATCAAAATCACTTGGAATTAGGTTAAATATTTAAAAAGATTCATAAATATCATTAAAGCTTGAATGATTTGAATTAGAGATATTAGAACTAATTTTTTATTTTTGTTCTACTTTCATTTACAAATTTTCTTGTGCTCACAGATTTTTATTGAGTCATCCAATTTTAGCCAATCTCCCCCGCAGATTAAGAAAGTTGTCTTTAAGAGGTTATAATGCATCCAATTATACTTTATTTTTCATTTTAACTTGCTTACAGAAGAGAAAAGAACAGGGCTGATTAGATATTTCCTTTGATGAACAACTCAGTAATGATAAATTTGCAGAAATTAACTGCAGACCCTTTTGCAACTCTTCAACCCGATGGCATTCCGAAGGTATCTCCGTTCTTGGCACGGACAACCTCTGAGGGTTCAGGGGTTATCGACGGGATCTGACGCAACGAAACTCCTTCCGAGACAAATGAATTCCACTTCGCCATTTAATAACTTGGTCGGAAGTTATTTAGATACTCAAACATGACATATTGGCCTCCACTTGGCGACGATTGATGTTCTTCACTGTTGCAATCACTGGTGACTCAATCGGATGGAGAATCGCCAAGAAGAGAGCAAATAAACGATGGAAACCAGTTTATAAAATTGAGACAATTAATACTGTTCAAATGTACACCTTCAGCAAAACCAACTCGCGTTTTTAATAGAAAAAAAAAAGTTGTTTTTGTTAAAATAAAGAGAAACTTTTCAACAGGCACACATATTACTTTTGTATTAAATTAAAATATTCATATTATTTTCAGGATATATGTTTCATTATATTTTCAGAAAATTGCAATTCAAAAGAATATTAAAAATAAAATGTTATTTTTTTACTTTTTATATTCAGAAACAGACGTATTGCGTTGATTTTTAATACAATAAAAATTTGAAAAATACAAGCAATAGGTTTTTTTATAGCAATGATTATGCTATTATCTAGGAGAAAAGAGAAAAAAAAGAGCAATCGAAATCATATTGCTCCTATTCAAATAATTTTCTCTTATATATGATTAACAACATGATTTATATCAAATATAGTTTTCTGTGAAAATCATACAACATATATTATTCATTAATCAGAAAAAATTTGTACCGTCACATTAAAATATATTAAATTTAGCTAAAAATGATGTGAATAAAACATAACATGAAAGTTAGTCGAAAGTTTTAAAATATAGACAACAAACATTTCTAAAATTATTAATACACGAATTTAATATTGAATTAAATTAATTGAAGTAATTAATTATACCTTAAATAAAATTTTGTAAAAATAGATATTAAAATAAGAAAATTTGATTTTATAAATTTAAATATAAATCTAATTTATATAGTATTTTAGAGTTAAATTAATAATGTCTTTATTTGTAATTTTAAAATTTTCTGTCTGAATCTTTTTCTTTTTCTAAGAATTATTAGAATTTTTAATGGAATAGTTTTGAACTATCAATTATTCTAAAATTTATGCCAGTAGAGTTCAAAGATCTTTTCGCTAATGTGTTTTAACATATTTTTGTCTTAATATCTCTTAAAATTTTTTTTTTTTTTTTTTTTGAAAAAAATCAATCATTTGCTTTATGTGATTTTCTAGAAAATGAAAAATCGTTTCCATTGTTTGAAGTTAAGAGGAAAATCTCTAAATGAGTCGTTTGCTTTATCTGCGAATGAAAATTTTCAAATTTCTGATAAAGCAAACAATTTGTAATCATTTATCTAAAATTTAAAAGTAATCCAATAATTCCTTTGCTTTATATGAAACAATGAAACTTCCTAAAAAATCGTATTTTTAGTTTAGAATTTTATAAAAATAAATAAATTTTTTTTATTGTAAAATTTCTACCTTAAGACATGTATATTCACACATTGAGGGTCTAAAAGATATCTAAGCATTTAGAAGTGAACATTGCAATAGATTCAACATTTATCCAAGAATCTTTTGGTAGATATTTTCCGCGTTAGCATTTACTTTTTTCTTATTATTTCCTTCATGAGACTGAATCGTCATTTCGAAATATAGAAGACATTTTTCTCTTGTGAAGTTCACACCATTACTTCCTCCCCCCCCCTTCTACTTGCTTGTCATTTTCCGAACAGTTCCATCTCGCATGATGATGTCGGCAGAAATGATGATGATCATCATCACCCTTTTTCTCTTCGGATTCCATTATCATGATCGTGTCTTTTCTTTATACCCCTTCGTCCCCCCCTATTAGACCACACTGCGGCTTGCGGACATCATGGAGGTGGAGGGGGGGTGTCACTCTGAAATGCGGAACTGGAAGCGAACATACTATGAATCCGCTTTTATGAAACGAAGAGATCACTTTTTAATACATCTGTTGCGGTTTTTAATGAGGAAAAAAGCTTGATGGCGAAAAGGTTGGAATCCCATCAGGAAAAAAAGAAAGAAAGAATATGTATACGCTCGTGTGGAGAAGAGATGGTTTCGAGGTTAAATTATCATTACTATTATTATCAGTCGGAAAAAGTCTCCTTCTTCTAGACTGCGTTCGAGATTTTGATGGAAGAAAGCGATACAGTGCCATTTATTTGTTTTTTATTGGCGAGCTTTTGTGTGAAGAAATAGCTGCCAAATTATTCAGTGTGGGAATTTTCAAAGTAATAAGTAATTTGATGCACATCTATTTTGAGAATTGAGATTTTGGCGATGCGGAAAAATCGTAAGTTATCTGATTGTTTTAAGTGCTTATTTAAAGGTATGTTTTCTTCTTTCTATAAATAAAAGTTGCATCAGCAAGCCATGTTAAGTTTATTGATTCGTTGATAAAGTCGATGTGAACATCACTTCAACGTGTTCTACTTAACTGAACATAACATATGAATTTAACTGCAATGAAATAAATTAATTTCTGGAATATAACTAGCTTTTATTTTATTGGTACTTTTCAATTACACTCCCACTTACGATTCTACAGACTGTTTCTTACAAAGAAGCGAAAGTAATATAACGTAGATATGATTTTATTGGCTCAAAATTTTATTTTAATCTAATACACAACAGTCATATTTTTTTGTGCAAATATTGACTTAAAAAACAAACTAAATGCTGAACAAAGCTAAAGATAGTCCGTGCCAGAGCTTGTTTGGTAATAATTTTGTTAGTTAAAAGACGCATTACGGTCATATTATCACCAAGAGCAGGAAATAGCCAAATTAAATTTTGTTTAATTGAAATAAAGGTGCTATTACATTATGCTTACGAAATCAATCACCGATGCGAATGGTAAACAGTTTACCCCAGAAATAAACACTGACGTTTAAATAAGTTTTGTCAATAAGTAATAATTATTTAGTTTACAAAATGTAAATATATACTGTTTTGCCTTATTTTTAGTAGTTTCTAAATACGAAAACCTTCTTAAACAAATGCAAATGGAACATTTAATACAAAAACTTAGGAGTTTTTTTCTTTCCCGTTACAGTGTTTATCATATGGAGGTAAAGCGGAAAAGTACCATTTTATTTAATATTATTTAATCCAGTCGACTTCATTAAAAGCAAATGAAATTTACATTTTGAAAAATTTATTATAACTTTGAAGATCCTAACTGCATCAATGTTGCTTAAAAATTCCACTTAGGCCGAATGTATTTCAAGTTTTAATATCAGCTTGCATTTTCCAAGTCTGCCCTCCACAGAAGTTTATCCGAAAACACCATCCGAAACTCAAGTATCTCTTGTTATCTGCTTTGAATTATTCATCCTTCCGATTTAATGTATGCAATCCAAATGTGTGGAGAATTCCATCTCGCCAAGTTTATTCTTAATTCATTCTTAATTTATAAGCGTTGCATATATTCAAACGGCATGAGCTTGAATTTTTAATATTCAACTGCATGGCAATATCGATATGTTATCACGATTTCATTGATCAATTGCCTAGAATTTTATAATCGATTACTTAGTGTAGGAAGTAGCATAGAGAAAGGGATGTTTAGCGGACATTAAAAGGTGTAATTATCAATATATTTTTACGGATGTATTTTAGGCGGTTGAGATAATTGCGGAAGGATTTTTTGTAGTATTACCTGTTCATGTTTTATAAAAAAACGATCCAAGGGAGTAATGTTTTTTTTACTTCGACATTTATTTATCTTTATGTATTAAAGTTTTCTTGAATAATATTTTTCAGTTTATCAGCACTCTATAGTTTAAATATCTCGCTTCAATTGACATATAATAATAAAAATTATGATGTTTAAAACATATACATAAATTAAAAGCATTGAAAAGCTTTTATGTGCAGGATTTACAACCCAACTTAATATATGCCGACATTTTGAAAATCAAAACGAAAATGGTAACGTAAATAATAAGGCAATGTTAAATATTTAAAAAAATTACTTTTAAAAAAAAACTTCAATTTTTAATAAATGAGTGAATTTTTTATACTGTATTTGAATATTTTAATTAAAAATATTAAGTATAACTGATTTATTTTGTAAATCATTAAGATCAAGTTATATTAATTAATGGAATAAGTTATTGTTTATTAAGAATTAAATTATAAGAGTTAAATTATTTAAATTTTTTAAGCACTTCATCGAGAATTCGCACTCTTCAACTTGCAAGTTAAAATATAAGCAGATTGGAGTTAAAATAATAAAATATGTAAAGCATAAACACTGTATTAATGTAAGTTCCAACTACTACACATTTAAATTTTCAAAATTGAAAGAATTGAATTAGTTGAAACACATGAAACTATTGATAAATTTGAGATGATATTCGCATTTATGTTGGATAATGACGAATTTGTTTTATGATGTCAGTGACCTATGCATCCACCATTTTAAAGGAGTGAATTTTTCCCAAATCTGACAAAAATTAATAAAAAAGATGCTCAAGGAAAATCTTTGAGCCAAGGAAACTCGCCAAGCGAGACAAATGTCGATGCAGAACAAATTCAACAGTGATTTGAAATCGACCAATTACTTAAGGGAATGACTCTACGATAAAATGCGACAAACACAATAATTCCACGGAAAAGACCAAAATGACTGACCACCTATCATCATATCAATTGTAAAATAGCAATATGAATAATTTTAACTTTCGCCAAGGAAATGAGTGAGAAATTTGTATCGCCAAATGAAAAAGCTCTTTATTTTTCTTACGCACTTGACCACACAAGGAGTGTTTCTTGCATATTAATTTTCCTATATAAATACATATAAGTATCATTTATAAAATAAATTCTTTATAAAAATTCTCAAAGGTTTTATTTAGAAGTTTAATATGTTTGAGTACTTGTTTCAAATCAGAATAATTACCTTTGTATGATCCAATTAATTATATTAATAATAAAATTAATTATTTTTTAAGATGCTATACATTCAATGATATAAAAATTCTGTAGGTAAAAATTCCTTATTTTTAAAATGCCACGAAAAACTTTCATTGTAAAATTTAATTATTTATTACAATTATAAACAAACCAGATGTTTGAAAAATTAAGAAAAAAAATGTTTGCGAGAAAAAATTAAAAAATACATGAAATATTTCCTTAAATTGAAAAATAGGATCTTTTTGGATGTTCTGTATTATATTTTATAGAATTTGATATTTCATACACGACAGCCAAAGATTTCCTTTATTCTATTTTTAAGCCAAGAGATTCGCGCGCGCGACAAAATATGATAGGTTATTTACTTTTTCTTTGAGCTTTTTTTGAGCAACAATACCATGAATAACTTTTAGAACATACGGTACTCTTTTTATAGAAAATGTACGTTTTGGTTTAGTAAAATGCTACGTTTTGCTGTAGGTTGAAGCCTACAGCAAAACGTAGAATCCTCCTTTACATTCAAGTTATTCCCATTTTAAATTTCATGACAAAAAGTTTTTAAATTATTTCTATACCGCTTATGTCCTTATGTACTAAGAAAGACTAATCCAACGGTGCTAAATAAATAGAGAAATTTTAATTTGAAGCTTAGTATACTCATAATTTATATTATGTATTTTAATCATAACTTAAGAGAGGTCCTGCGTTCAAATCCCGGTTCAAGTATGGATGTACTTTCTCTCTATCCTGTCTTTGTCCTTTCCTTGTATGAATGGATTGTGAATGGTTGCCTACCCTATAAACGGGAACCCATGGCATGTTTGCACTGAGGAAGACGGACTCCACACCTAAATATGGTTCAGTTGTAAAAGTGGAGCAGCGCAACCCATAATGCCAGCTTTTCTGGCACACGACAACAACAATCATAACTTATAAAATTTATTCACTTAATATAGATGACATCTCTTTCATAAAAATAGATTTGTTTTTAATATCTTAAAAATTAGAAATTAACATCTTCATTCGCACAATAACACTCAAAGAGATTTCAATTTCAATCTAAGAGACATTCTCTCCTTTTGGGAAAGATTCCTGAACATTGCGATGTTTTGGTATTATGGGTGCGATATTAAGTTGACAGTTCTTCATGTTGATATGATCGGTTAGCAGTGAGTTCTGTTCAAAATTTTCGTAGCAAATGTGGTATCAACATTTAGTGAAAAGGAACTAAGCGCAGAAATTCAAATATATATACAAATGTCATCCAAAATAATTAGGTACTGTCATGGGATACGCCTAAAGAAAATCAGAGAGTATCTCCAATATATGTAGCTCTTATGTGATGTAAAGACATAAATATTAAGTTTGAGCATATTCTCATATATCTATGGATACCTAGGTACTGTCATGGGATACGTCTAAAGAAGACCAGAGAGTATCTTTAATATATGTATCTTTTATGTGATGTAAAGACATAAATATTAAGTTTGAGCATATTCTCAGCAAAAACTACGAGAATTGAAGAAAAAAAATGTTAGAATATATTTCACCTCAAGTTTTATATACCTAAAAATGACATAACTTAAGACTTTTTTTAAGGACTTAATTCTCAATTTATTATAATGTTTAATTGTTAAAATATATTTTAACAATGTTTTAATAATTTAAATGATAAAATGTATTTTAACATTTAAATTTTTGAAATTAAAATTCTACTTAAATTAACCTAGGAATCCAAATTTTCGATTCTGGATACCATGAGATCATATAAATATTACAAAGTTGCTTTTTGGTGCAGTCCTTGGTAGGATCTTTCACGAGTGTAGATCAGGGGGAGGACTCCAGAATTGTGCGGTTCAGATCAAAGACTGTATGATATCGCGTGGAGTGATTCATTTCTGGACCTTACCCCCTCCCACTTTTCCCGAAATCATCCCTGGGGCCATTTAAGCTTTGGGAAGAGGATGAGGAAGATGAGGGGTCGCCGGGGGGGTGAATTCGAGGGTTTTCGTGAACGGCCTCGGAAGCAGCTGCTACGTGTTGATGATATCAGCGTTGCCACTACTTTGACGAAAACTTTTGTTACAAGAGGGGGATGCCTACAGCAAAACGTGGACCCGATCCCTCCAATACACCGGAGATATAAACTAAAGAAATGTTTCTGCTTTTCCTGAAAATAGTCGAATATTTTTTTCTTTACTCCCTTGGATAGAATTTAAAGTGGAGTCGATGTAAAACGAGACAAGAAAAGTTTCGTTTTTGAAATGGGATTGAAAAGAAAGTTGATACTATTTCTTATGTGGCTGAAAGAATGGGGTATATGTATGTAATTTACTTTAAGGAAAGATTTTTTGAGGACTTATGACAACCTTCTGCCATTTTTATCATTTTTAGGATGTGGTTTATCGGGGTTTATTATAAAATAATTTATGTAAATAAAAATAGTATATATAAATTTATACATACTATTATCATATTATTAAAATAAATAATTAATTTAAATAAACATTTTGAAAAACAGTAAATTAAGTAAATTTTTGTCTGTTATATTCTATAAGGAATCGTTTTGGTTAAAAATTAATAACTTATAATATTGTTATAAATCTAGAATTTTTCTTTGAGAGAGTGTATTTCCCCAAATTTAAAGTTACATTTAAAGTGATAAATTTCGCACATTTAGACATAAAATATTTGTGATTAAACTCTTAAAATGAAATTTTATCGTGGCATTCTCGATCACTAATCCAATGCAAAAACCAGGGCAGAAATCACGTTTTAAACACATACGTTTCAAAATGTTTTTCCTTACATATATTTTAAAAAATAAATTATTTAATTTTAAATTAGCAATGTCAAAAAAGTTAATAATAGCAGTAAAAAAAGTGATTTCGAAATGAGATCTATATAAAAATACATTCTTTGTTATAAAAATACATTCTTTCTTCTATTTCCACACACACATTTGCTATTAATGCAGCTATTTTAATAACGTCATTTTCATTTTCAAGGTCAAAAAAAATTTCAGTATTTGAATTTAAATAAATGAATCATTACTATTGTTTATCATATTTGCTTGAGTTATTTTTGTTCAGGCAATTTGCACACTAAGAATTTCTATTAGAGGAGTATAAATACTATTTCTGACATAATTCTTCTATTTTGCTACATTAATTATCTTAATTTCTTTTTTCAATATAATCTTCTATTTCCTTTCAAGTAAATTTAAAAGAATTTTAGCGTCTTTTACTCCTTGCAAAAGAGTCCTTTAAAATGCGTTGACGAAATCACATACACTTTTGAATATTAATTCCATTTTAAGTGGACGATGCGTGCCCCTTTGCCTAAAGAGGGTGCCGCACCCCTTTCGCCGCCCCATCAACAGGGCGCAAATGCACGTCGTCACGCCATGTCTCGTGTCGTGTAACAAGTCCATTGCGGGCCAAGGGGATCCATGCGCAAGCTTTGGCGTTTTATCCTTGGCGACTCTGTCCATCTTTTATGAATTACATTTAATTGCTGGCGAGTAATTATTTCCAAATGTTTGCGATAAATCATGACTCATTAAGGGTGATTTGATGCTATTCTGATTTTAGCGTGCATTTTGGCATGAACTTTAGCGTGCACTTGGAGACTACACCGAGCCAGAAGTTGCTCATCGCTCACTGTTATCCGATTATGCTTGAACTTCGACCTATTGATCAATAAGTTTATTTCTTGAACTTAAATCCATATAATTTGGAAGTGATTGAAATTGCTATGAATACAACGTTTTAAAATCCTTATATTTTATGATTTCTAAATTTAGAATAAAATTTGATGAAATTTATGTGGCTAAAGTCATTTAAAAGACACACATGTACAAAGATATTCTTAATGCAAAAATATTGTTTTTCTTTATTACATTTGCGATCTTCTTTTGTGCATACAAAACTAAAATGTATACAAAATAATATATGATTACAACAGTAAGTTTAAATTTTTATTGATTCATTAAACTGATGGTAAACGATTACAAAATTATTCTAATTTATTTCAAGTTTTGAATCAATAATACTAACTATCAGCAAAACGCATATCATAATAAGAATATAAATATATATATGTGTGTGTGTGTTTGTTTGTTTTTAATAACAATTTTCATTAATAAATATTATATTTATTTGTAAGCGATGCCATTTTATTTTTAAAAGCACTTTTTCTCAAATTTTAATTCTAGAGTTGCCATAAAACTGATTATAATAGTTAAATTTAGTCCTATGAATTGTTATGGTTTGAATATTCTTTGAAAATTTTGGGGAGTTTTAGATGAATGTGAAGTTTTAAAAATTTAATTTATGATGATAAATAAGTATGTTCACAAGAGAATTGCTTGTAACAGTGTTAAAATACTAATGAATAATATTAATAAATTGTCAGGTTTTTTAAAAAAATATTTTATCAGTTTATTCTATTTGATGTGTTTAACGATTTTTAACAAAATGTTCAAAACGCTAAAACGTTTTCTCAATATTAAAATTACTTTTATTTTCTAAAAGAAAAATTATAAATATTTTAAAGTATTTTCATGAATTCATATAATATATTTTGTATTTTGATTTTGCCACAACACCAAAAACAGTCAAAGTTTGTACCGGGTATCTATTACGTTAATTTCAATGTGTGTGTATTCATAATAATTCTATTACCTATTAAATTTAAAATACATTCTGTGGCCATTTTTAAATGAATTAAAATGTCTACATGGGGTCTTATTTAGACGTTCTTTTAAATCAAGTGGTGACATATTTTGATATAACAGCAGCAGAGTTTTTGACATAAAAGCAGCAAAAATCTCTCATATTCTTCATGCCTGGTTTTGACGAGGAAAAATCCTTCATAGCCATGAACATTTACATAACTTAAACAAAGAAATCTTCAAGTGATGTCATATTTTGAGGGAAATATTTAATTCCCTGGAACTCAGTAGACGAACCCGCAAATCTCACTTTTAACAAGAAAAAAAAACTGCAAAGAAAAAACTTTGTATGGAGGTGAAATATGAATTTTTGCACAACAAAAAAAATCTTGTAGGAGTACTGGTGAAAAAAGTTTTTTATGTGAAATATTTTTTTATGCGTTTGCTTCTTCTTTGCGCTAACAACACAACAAAAAAAGGGGAAAAAATCCTCCTTGATTTTTAATCCGGGAGAAAAGTCCCTTCCATATTCATCGGCTTCATCTCGGGAGAAATCTCGAACGCAGATTGCTCTTACTTCAGTTTTTCTCCACAAAAATCCCGGCTTAATAGGAAAAACCGGAAAACGACCAGAAAAGAGAAAACCAAAGAAAGAAAAAAATCTCAATCTCCACCTCTTTCTCAGAAAGAGAACAGAAAAAGAAAGGAAAAAAACTTGAAGAAAATTTTTCCCTTTTTTCCCCCATGGCAGGGCATCCTTTTCCCTACTATCGCAGAGGTATAATTGTGTCTTGGAATTTTCCCCTTTTGGTACAGACCAGGGCCAATTCTTCACCACAGACGTGGGAATTAGTCCTAGGGCCTCGTTACGATATCCCTTCTGAAACCCCTCATTCTCTCCCTATTGCTTCTCCCCTTTTCTGCTGGCTTTTACCTCTCTTGCTTCCCGATGCAGTAGGCCTCGCCACTGCGGAGGCGAGTTCATGCATTATTAAGAAGTGGCACCCCTTTTATTTTATTCTATTTTTTCGATTTTTGTTTTGGTTTTCTTCTTCCTTTTGGGGATTTGTTTTCGCTCTCTTTTAACTCTCTCCGTCCTTCTTTCTGGCAATGGTCGAAAGAAGAAAGGGGCGCCAATTTTTGGCGATCACTCCTCTTTCAAAGAGAGTTATATTTCTCTTAGGAACATATTTGGCTTTGATTTAGAATAGTGAAATTTTTCTATGTGTATGCTTAAAATGAGGTCTTTCTTTGTCTGATCGTTCAATTTCAATTTTTATACAATCATTGTATCTAGAACTGCAATAATTCATCTACTATTGTCCAATGTAAAATTTTAATTTATCTTAACAAACTGCGTATAAATGTACAAAAGATGTTAAAAGCAGCATTAGCATGTTTATTTTTTTAACTTTGAATTATTTTTATTTCAACTAATAGCTAAAAGAGAAATATAACGTGCAGATAATTGTTAGATAAAACTCAAATAATAATCAGATAAGATAATTGTTTAAAATTCGATAGATAAGATAATTATTTCACATAAATAGATTTATAAATTTCAGATAATTGTTAGATAGCGTTAAGAAAAAATTGGCAAAAGCGTCTTCAATGAAACATTAGTTTAGACTAGTGCCGGATACAACCAGCCATAAAACCTAATTTCGAAAATGAAAAATAATAATATAGATAAAAAAATTAATATCTTTTATTTTACTTTCAAGCTGAATTGTTCTTACCTGTTATTTTGGAAAATATAGAACAAAGGTTATAGAAAAGAAGGACTATCTATAAAAGTGATAAAATGAAATCATCAGTTTAGAATTGCTTGCAAGGTGATTCACTTAACATCATTAGTTATAATAATGAATGTATTTATCAAAAATAATAAAGCCTTTGAATTCCAATTTACATTATTCAAGTATGACCTCTCTCACTAATGGAAATATAATTTTATTTTCTTCAATTTGGCCAAGTTGGCTATCTTTAAAGAGTGCATCCTAACTATAGTAATATAAGATGGAGACCACTTCCCAAATTGAAAGATTTGGCGATGAAGTCTTATGCGATGCGACGACTCTAGCAACCCCGTGTCCACTATGAGCCTGTCTCCCTGCCCTTAGCCGCTAACGACGGAGCCTCAATACTTTATGGCTTGTACCTCTCTTTCACCACTTCCCCTCTACAGTTCCCTGGGCAAGAAAGGGTTTCGCTTTCTAGCAGCAGCTGAGACCCCTTTTACTAAAACAACGTGGTCAGGAATCGCCCCAGTCGTTACCGTCTGTAGAACAGGAACAATAGGGGGTGTTGGATAGAAATTGTATTTCGCCTCACCCTGGAGAAGAATAGGATTTTCCTCTTTACTTTTTGTGAGGAACATGTCTGCTTACTTTGAAAATCAACTTACTTTTTCACAAGAAGTTGCAAAACATTGAATTACATCAATCTATTAATATACATATTTAGCTCAAAATTTATTGTGATTTATGTAAAACAAAAGAAATTGCAAGAAATGTGCATTTTTGATGATCGATAGTTGCTTTCTTCATATGAAAATAACTAAAAATATTAAAATATTCTCAATTTAACAAGATTTAAATCAATGTGGAATATAGCCATCTTTTGTTGAAGTCTAAACTCGTACGCAACTCGTACGCGGCTTGGTATCAATAAATTGTCACTAAGCACAGACAAAAAATGTGTCCCCTCAGCTAAACAGCGCTAACTCGCTATAGCTGAAATCAGTAACTAAGATTGTTCCTCAGGATTAATTGCAAGCTTCTTTCTTCGCTACAATTGGCTAATGATGTGCCAAATGTGCTTAATAAAAGAAAAAATCAACAAAGCTGGTTAATTTTGGCGAATGTGATTCCTGGTAAATTTTATTAGAAAAGCATTCGTAGTGTACAAACTATTATTGTCTTGTTAAAAAGCAATTTTTATTAAATTAAAAATAACCTGAAAACATGTTGTTATATTATATCAATATAACGTTCATAAGAATCGAAAATTAGAAGTCCATCTTTCAAGTAAGTATAACGGCATCTGAAACACAAATTCTAGGATGTGCCGAAATAACATTAAGCTGGCTTCCAGACCATTATCAAACTCCTTCTGCTTCCAATATAACCATGATTCGTCAGTGGAGGAATTTTCTTGGTAACCTCCATTGATGCTTACTTGTATTCGGTTGTTTAGTTCATTGGAATATTTGTCATTAAGCACCAAGCTTAAAGTTCAATATCTATTGTCTTCTGAAGGATTATGTAGCTTCGCATATGAAAATTCGAAACTTTTGCGCTTCTTTAAGGTTATTTTCTTAATCTGATAATGTCACTATTTGTTTCAATATGGTTTGTAGGACTTTCATTTCCTTGCAACACAATGATGGATGTTGCTGGTATTTCTTTTGATTGCTTGATAACTACCAGAATAAAAAAAAAAGTTACTTAGTTCAACTGTTCTGTCCTTCATTTACGGAAGATTAACGGGCCCTAATAGAATAAAAGATATATCACATATTTTAATTTCATCAACAAATTCTTTTTATGGCAACCCCAAATTAAAAATTGAAATTTTTTGGTGTATCTAATTTTCTCATGAACCACCTCATGGCTTATAAATTGATCAATTGCAAATAATAGTTAAGAAGCGAAATCTGGCTAGTTCAGGTGTTGTTTTCATCATCGGAAATTAGTGACTTCGAATCCCAATTTAACTGAAGATTCATCGTGTTTATTAAAAAAAATTGGGATTCTTTAAAGAGGTCGTAATTACAATATCTTCAAAGAGAAATGATACCTCTGGGGATGGTATGTCAAACATTGAGCGCGTCTTCTGCTTGATCTCTGCTTCTAAATTGCGAAGTATCCTAACCAATTACTTCCACCTAACTGGTAAATCTCAAATCTGGGATAGGTACGAAGAAGTATGCTGGTGCAAAAACCAATCATTTACACACGATTTTAAACAACATCTGTATTTGATAAAAAAAATTTTTTTTTCTTAATTATCTATTAATTGTTGCAAGAGCTCCAATACCAAGAAAATTTTGAGGAAAGAGAGAGTGATTTTTCAGATACATTAAAACTTAATTCCTTAATTTATAAATATTTTACACCATTTATACACTCACATAAAAGTTAATTTCCTTTTTACATAATTAAATCAATTTTGGTATTTTAATTAATAATATTTTATTTATCGTAAAACTTTCTTTTCTACATGATAAAAAAATCATCCCTTTGTGTTTCTACAAAATTATATTACGTGCCGCAGCTGTTAGACCCAAAACATAATCCTTTTAGGTTATATCAATCAGGGAAATAGTCCGCGATAACCTCCACCTTCCAAGACAGATGGCATTCACGTTAGGCTTAGTAAATTCTGAAAATCTAATTAAGAATTATCCTTTATTATGACATGAAAACAGAAAAAAAAATTGAGGTAAAGATCAAGTTCAGAAGCTATTAGCGAAGCAATTAACCCTTTCGCGCCCTTCTGCGACTTAATACCCAAAAACTGTTTGATCGAACAACAGTAGCCGATGCGAGGAATTTTAATGATTCGAACAAAATAAAATTCCAGCGTGATACCACACGTACTGGATCGAACAAAGTTTGGTCATGAAAGAGGACCACGATGACCATAAGTTATTAATCTCAAAAAAATATTTATGGAAGGAAACTGTAATGAGTAATTGAGGAATATAAATTTGACTGGTTAACCCTGGGGCTGAAGGGTTAAAAAATCGTTTTCATGAGATATGTTTCTTATTTCCGCTTAAATAAGTGCTCACTGCCCAGATACCATCTGGTGGTAGAAAGGAAATTGATATATTTGTTTCATTATTTTGTGATATGTATTTTGGAAATGTCAGACTGCTTATCGTTAAGTTTTTTTATGGTAAATTGCTACTTTTTTAAATTACAAACCGATATTTAAAATTAATAAGTAAATTCATTTTAATGAACATGTCCTAATTATTAAGATTAATCAAGTTCAAATTTAATATAAAAACCCATTCAAATACTATGACATTACGAAATCCTACATGTTTTTATCATTTTGCTTAATATTATTTTAGTTTAAGAACAATATAAAATCATTTTTAAATTTAAAATTGATATAGTTATGTGTGTATATAAAAAATGATTAATTTTTAGTTGCATAAAAATCTATAAAATTGACAATAAATTTTGCATATTTTTCTGTTCAAAGTAATTTTTATTAAAGGTGTTATCCATAAAAAATACAACTGACGAAATTATTAAAACTAATTATTATTAATTTTAGCGTGTGGAAACCTTTTATTGCATTTGTAATGATTAATGATAATCAATACAGATGGTTTTCATTGACTATTGTATTGAAATTTCTCTAACTAAATATTTATTCAGGAATTTATAAGAGGATTTTAAAGCATATAATTCAGAACAGGTGTTCCATATAACTAAATTTAAAAATAAGTCATGAGAAAGAGTTAGCTGTTATTGCAAACTGATGGAAGCACGTATTTTATCACTAAAAATTGATGGAATTTGGCATTGTTGTCAAGGTGAAATATCACATTAAATCAAGGATCTTTATTTTAAATACCTGTTACTTACAGTATATTATTAAAAAATAATAAATAATTAAAAATTAACAGGTAAATTAAAAATAACAGATAATTAAAAAGCAACTGATAATTAAAAAGTAACAGGTAATTAAAAAGTAACAGATAATTTGTTTGAATTATTGATGAAAAAAATCAATCTATATAAAATTACTTGACAAACTGCAAATTTATGATTGTCTTAAGGGTTATTTGCAGAACTGTTTTTAAAAGTGATATATTTTTCCAGGCCATCCGCTGTACTGCACCCAACTGCACATGTGAAGGATTCACCCCTAGCAAACCAAGTATTCGTTCCTGTGATTCATGCCATCATGGATGGGTTGCCCATGGTAAGAGCAGTGATATTAATTACTCATGAATTATATTTTTATGATTCTTTGATTTTTCAAAAGAGAGTTGCAATCTAGACTATCACTCCCTGTTCCGTTTTTCACCTAAACATATTGAGCAATTTAAATGACATCGTCTAGTGAAATAATCAAGAATAGAGTATAAATGAAACTATTTAAAATTAAACAATTTTAAGTTTGTTTGTTTTGATATCTTGTATAATTCTGTTATATTTATTAAAAATGAACAAAATGCTAAAAATAATAAAAAATAAACTTTTATAATTTTTTCCTTTCAATAATATTTTTATCACCTTTTAATTTTCATATTTTTTTATTTCAACATTAAGAATTGTTTTCCGAATATAAAATGATAAAATTCTTACCATTAAATAATAAATTAAAATAATTAATTAAATATATAGTACTTTTTTTTATCAATATATCAGTAGTTAAAATATGATCTCGAATTGCTTATAAAATGTAACAAACTATTAAACAAAGTATAATGCAGAAGAGAGAGAGATAGTAAAATACATTATTATATTATTTAATATTTATTTTGAAATATGTTATTTCTTAAAACCTTTATTTATATTAAACAATTAATGACTGATAAAAACGAAACATATTTTTAAAAATTTTCATTATATATATATATATATATATATATATATATATATGCAGTAAAAATGAGGCTTACTTTCTTTAGTACATAAGTTCAAATGAAACAACCCACGTTGTATATTTAAATATTATAACGTGAGTTTCATAATCGAATTTTCTCTGAATGAATATCATTCTTTGGAAGTTGGGAAGAACAACATGACGAGAAAAACAAGCGGAAAAGTAAAGAAAAACAAGCATTTTAACGACCCACTATAAGGAAACAGTATCTTTTCACAACGACAAAACGACCAATTTAAAGTCCGACACTCTCAACTGCCACGACCTCATGGCCAGTTCCCGGGTTCAAATTCCCCATTCCGATTTTTATTTACCCGTTAAATGGCTTCTTTCTTTTCTTTTCTTTTTTTTTTTTCATCTTTTTCTTTCTTCTTACGTTGTTATTGGTGAGGCGCAGCAGTTCCACAAGAAAATGTCATTCGAAAGATCCGCATTTTCTCTTGTCACCAAAAATTTGTACCTTCCCTCCCCACACTACATTAGAGGCAATAAATTTGAATAGGGTGTTGTCCAGGAATCTTGAAACGTCCCATGGTTTTCAGTAATGGGACGCGACTTACGCGTCCCACGCTGCTCGTCCATCATCGCTGTGGGAATCTTTTTTTTTTCTTTTCCACCAGAACTGTAATTGAGTTTCTGGTCACGTCGGTCTAAAGTGATGCAGTACCTGGACTCGATTCTGCTGTCGAAAGGTAATGGAACTGTGGGTGGCATTAAGTGTCGTAAAATATGGATTGGTGTGTCTTTTTTTGACTGGTGTGTCATTGTGCCTCTTGGTCCTGTTTTTGTAGATGTGTACTCACTCGCATCAAGTAAACAGTTTGGCAAATTTCGGCGAAGATCTCCTGACACACTCCACCTTTCTGGCGATCATCATTACTCTTTGAATTGGTGGTCAATCTTTGGCCACATTAGTGTAATAATCATCTTTAATATATTGTACTATCTTATAATATTATCTGAAATATGCATCTGATTATTCTTCGCTAGTCATAGCAAAGGAATGTTTTATAATGTGAATATTTGGTGAATCAAAAATACACGATTTCCAAACAAAAATTGAGAAAATTAATACTTAAGCTCAAAGTTCTGTATTTTTAAGGATGCATTAATGTAAGTTTTTGTAGATTTTATGTTATTTATATAAATAATATAAAATGTTGCAATTCATAGATTTATAAATGCCTATAAATATTCTATTGTAATTTAAATAATTTAACTTAAAATTTTTTTCTTACTAAAGCAGTGTAATTTATTCAAACAGATTCATGATATTAATCCTCATTATTTTGATAAAAGAATCTATAAGGTTATAAGAATATTTTCACATTTTTCCGCACTAATTTTGAGAATAAATTTAATTTGCATTTGGTAATTGATAACATTAATTTGCGACTACCTCTTACAGTATTTTTAACTGTTATTCTGTAATTAGGATTTAACATTAACTGTGAAAATGCTGAATTTGAATTTCTCTACTCATTGATTTCAAAATCTATTCTGATAGTTAAAGTTGTAAATTGAAAAAGTCAAATTATTGTTCTTTTTAATTTTTAATAAGCACTTTTAAAACAATATTTTTAATATTACGAAAAGGAAATTTAATTTTTAAAACTTACTACTTTTATTATATATCAATTAATTGATTTAATACAAGTATATCAATTAGTTGATTCAGTGCAAGGCTATGATTTTGGAAAATGGAAAAATTTGATTAGACTTTAAATGAATACGACACCAACCAGCTGAATTAGTAAAAATTGTTTAGTGCCTAGTGAATCATTTTTTCATCATAAATTTCCATTTATTCTAAAGTTTTATGTTTCTCAACGAAGTACTGAAAAAGAAAGTATTTACAAATCCTTACATTTTAGAAGATATCAATACGTCTTAACCTATTTTTAAAATATTTCTACTGAACCTTCTACTTTTGATCAAACAGAAAGTACCAAGTAAGCTTTTTCTCCTTCATAACGTAAAGAAATTACTCTCTTTAATAAAAAAAAAAATCCCTACACTTCTCTTTTTTCACAGACTGTACCTGAGCAATACGCGTGACAGACAATGTGAGAAATGCGACATTAAACGTTATAACGGTGTAACGTCAAAACTATCACGTGACGGAATCTTGATTCTAAAGATTGCGAACATGATACTCGCATGTTTGCACTCGAGTGGTGTGTTTTTATCGTTCTGTCACGTGACTGAAACACTGTGATACCCACTCTAAACGGTTGTCACGTGACAGCTGGAGTAAAATGTGATATCTTTAAGATGCGTGCGGGTTTCTGTTTTGATTCTTTTCACTGTAAGTTACTGAAAAACAGTTGAACTTTCTTGTACTGTCAACTGCACGTAATAAAAAGGTGATGCTTGCTTGCGACTGACAGCTTCCGTCACGTGAAGTACATCGTCCGGGGGTGTGCCTGTAATAATAGATTTAACTTTGTCAGACGAAACAAATATTGGTATGTTACCGTACTCACGATTCAAAATCTGTTATTTTAATATTTAAAACGGAAAGTACAATTTTTCAAAAAGTCTTATTTCATTAGTTTAATCCTGACAAATTAGACTATGATAACTAACAGAAGAATATCTTCTTTTGTTTCACTTAGCTTATTTAATTCAACTGAATTAAATAAATTTTTAGAAATCTTGTAATTTTTTTTTTACTTTAGAGGTGATAACAGATTAAATAGAATTCTTTATTTTAGTTCCGCAATTCACGGATTCTTTATGGATTTATGAATCCATTTCGAATACGAATGCTTATAGTGATTCGAAACTCTTCTTTAAAATCCATTTCCAAAATGAATCCATTTTGAATACGAATGCTTATAGTGATTCGAAGCTCTTCTTTAAAATCTAGACAAACTTAAATCACTTGTTTACACATGAGAGTTAATTTGGGACTTTTGAGGGATGAACCAATTAAACTGCTTTCCAAATTCATTAAATCAAATTTTAATTCACATAAATGATTTATTTATGCCATTAATTGTGAGCTTATCATTTCAGCTGCTTGTAGAAGTTAAAAAAGCAATCCAATAAATAAAGAATTATAGAATTTAAAAAAAGTCATTTTCTTTGGAAATTTTTACATCATATCAGTTTATATCAATAATTCATCCTCTTTTAAAATTTTTATCACCATTTTGAAATTTCATAAATTTTGGTTACTCCAGGCCAATAATTACCATACTGTAATGCATATTATTTTAACAAATTTCTAGTGATAAATAGCCTAGGCTTATATAGACACCCAATGTGCTTCTTCAAATCTTTTGTGTCCAGTCATACATGTATTCCCTATCTCATTGGATAGTCCATTAGGAATATCTTTCCTAACAAATGTAAAGAATCACGGGTTGGAATGGATATTCGTCCACTGGGCGCCCGACTACTCCACTCTGACCAAGATGGCGGACACTTGACTTCCGGTCAGAGATTGGAGAAGGTACTTTTTTCAGCGGGATGAACAAAAAAAAAAAAGAGGGGGAAGAATCTCAGGATGGTCCCAACTTAAGTGGCATGTCCCAAAGTTTTCTTCTGGTGTTTAATGACCTATAAGGCGACGGCATTAAAGGCAAGTTGCCAGAAGAAAAGTGATAGTTTGGAGGGGTGCTCGTTTGATTACTCTTCTCCTGTTTGGATCTAGAGTTTTTTTTTTCGACATGATCTATCACTTTCTGCAGCATAAAGAAAGAAAGGAAAAAGACAAGTTTGGTCAGTTGTAGGATAGAAAAAAAATTCGCCATTTTTTTTAACTTTATGTTGAGAGAGTGTTCTCTATCCTGGTAAAGCAAGGATGTTGCAAAAAAGAGAGTGTATTTTCCATAGAGATCTCAACTGGTTTGGTAGTTTTGAGTTATATATAATAGCTACTTCTTCATATTTACTAGTTGAGTTTAGTAAATATGAAGTAATAGTTATTTTCTTCTCAAAACTTTTTATTTTAGAAATAGGTTACTGTAATAGTAAAAAGTTTGGTAAACTAAAAAACATCTTTTGTTTTAAAAGACTAAGAATCGTAAATAACATAAACATGCCAAATTTTTTATAAAGCAGACTATGCAGCTATTATATTATGAATAATAATATTCATAACATAATGGCAACAATCATAACTGTTCTGTTCATGAATTTTTAAAATTTTGAATAAGAATTTTCTATTTCATATTCTAAAGTGTCTATGATAAAAATACAAACTGCTGTGATTTAATTGACATAAAAAATAATTTTAAGTACTAAATTTATAATTTGAAATAACAAATTTTATTCTTCGTAACTGTATGCTCATACAACAAATAATACTTTTTAATATATTTTTCATGAACAAAATATTTATAAAAAATTAATTTTTTACGCAGTTGGGTTACAAACGTCATACATATACACACCATTGTCAAACATACTTTTAACTAAATATTTTCCATTAGTATTTTGGAAAATAATAATTGCAATTATGCCTGTAAAAGTGTTTTCCTGCAGTACATTTCTGTAAACAAAATAATTCCGTAAAATCGTCGTTTATTTTAAGAATGAAACAAAATAATCAATTATGCTTTAAAACCCTGTAACATTTGTTATTGATATTTAAGTTGTATTAGTGTTATTTTTCGCTATAAAAGCGTTTTTTAAACATTTGTTTCGTTATGACGTTTAATTATGATAAAATGTTTGATCATAATAAAACATTTTATCATAATTAAGCAAATTATTGTCTGCAGAATTTTAGCATTCTATTTATTATAATGAATTTTATATTATTATGCATGTTTTATTGAAGAATTTTTCTTTACAATATTTTTTCATGTTATTATTTCCTTATAAAGTACTGAAAAAATGGATTGGAATTTAAAAAGTAAATTCTTGTAAATATTATTTCCAATTTTTCTGAAATATCAATAGACAGAAGAAAGTGACTTCAAGCCATCTCACAAATAGATAACTTGAAACTAAAAGAAATTTAAGTTGATAAATTTTCTTTTAAAGTTTTTTTTTTTTTTTTTTTTTGTCAGTGAATCTCGAAAATTGGAAGTTTATCTAATTTAATAGCGGAAAACTATTGAATAGCAAAAAAACCTATCGAATCAATTTCATTTTTATCAGAAAAACAATATAATTGCAAAATATTGCTCTAATTATATAAAGTATTTATCTTATTTTTCAAACGTATTTTACTATATTAGAATAAAATGTTTCAAAAAATGTTTTTTGACAGAGATTTAAAACCTTAAAGTTCTTCCTTAAAATAGTCTTTACTTTATTTAAACCTTCAGTTATACTCAAAAGTTATCGTCAAAAATCATGAAGTAAATAAAGTGGAATGTAACTTAATTCAAGTTTTCCCTTTAGATTCATACATACAGAATATAAATTTACTATGAAATTTCTTTATGATATATATATATAATATATATATATAATATATATATATATATATATATATATATATATATATATATATATATATATATATATATATATATATATATATATATATATATATATATATATATATATATATATATATATATATATTATATATATATAATACAATTTCTTTTCATCAATATATATATATATATATATATATATATATATATATATATATATATATATATATATATATATATCATAAAGAAATTTCATAGTAAATTTATATTCTGTATGTATGAACCTAAAGGGAAAATTTGAATTAAGTTACATTCCATTTTATTTACTTCATGATTTTTGACGATAACTTTTGAGTATAACTGAAGGTTTAAATAAAGTAAAGACTATTTTATTATAATTTTATTTTATTTAAAACCAAAATATTAACAAATCCTTGCAAATTCCAGTTGGTATGATGAAAGAAATTGCATTTTTAAATTTTAATATTAATATATATATATATATATATATATATATATATATATATATTTATATATATATATATATATATATATATATATATATATATATATATATATATATATATATATATTAATATTAAAATTTAATAATGCAATTTCTTTCATCAAACTAACTAGAATTTGCAAGGATTTGTTAATATTTTGGTTACATGTTTCCAAGAATCTAAAAATATATAGCTAAATATCTCAATTGCATAAATAATTGAAAATAACCTGAAAGTACGTTACATATCAAAGCTGAAAATATAAATTTTAAAAACTGCTTGATATAAAATATATTTTTTATAATATTATTGAATTTAATATTCAAGACGTAATTTGCTTTTAATTTTTGAATAAACTAAACTACTATATTAAAAACCAATAATTTCAATTACGTGTAATGAAATTCAGCATTTGCTTTAATAAAAAGTTTTGATTTTAAATAAGCATTTTACAAGTTAATTATTTAAATATTTTAAATACCAATAAAAAATGTTGGTACTTTAAAAAAAGTTTTTCTTATGAATTATAAATTATTCATAAGATTTTGTATTTATAATGGTTGAGTTGTAAATTGTAAAATTTTAGATATTTTTTGTCAATAGTTGTATGATAAAAAAGTAAAAAAGTTACAATTGGACGAAAATCAAGTCAACAATATAGGGATTGTAGGGATTCGTCCCATTTGAATAACGTAAGAGAGCAATAATTTTAAAGACAATTGCTACTGATAAATAAAAAAATCTCAACATAAACAGAAAAATCCCATATATATATATATATATATATATATATATATATATATATATATATATATATATATATATATTCACACATACAAAAATTTGGCACGTTTTAACTTCGCAACTGACTGGAAAAAGGGGGAAATTGAAGCATGCATTTTAAACATTCGATTTAGAAGGACCATTTAAGGGAAAAGTAGGGAAAACTGGGTCTATCAATAAATCTGAATGTCGGAAAATATTCCCTTTGAAATGTCACTCCTGGGAACAACACATTTTTAGCGAGACGACTCAACATTTGGCGACTTTCATTCGATAAATACTTCCAGATTTTGTTCCTTTTCACTTCAACTTGGCGATAATTTTAAAAACAATTTAACCATCAACCTAAAATATCTTAAAAAAAATTATTCATTCAAATTTTTCGTTTTGTATTATAAAAATTGTATCTATTTTTGTGATATCAAAACATATCAATCGAATCCTGTCTTCGCGTCTTAATCAAAATCTATTAATACTTCATTTTTTATGTAAATCAATCAAAATTATGCAAAATAATCATTTTTTCAATGTATTTAAGTATTTATGAGCTAATTTATATTGCTTTAAATAAAAATATTTACTGATTTTTTATTCATACTTAATAAATATATTTAAATATTAATCTATTTTTGTACATACGGTGAATTAAATATGTTTTATTCTTATTTCCTTAAAAAAAATAAAAAAATAAAAAAATTCACCAAAAGTTTTAATAATTGGAATTTTTAACCAATCAGTATTAAGTAATCCAATTCATAAAGGGAAATATACTTAATATAAAAATTTGTCGCAAAAAAAGCTTTGAATGTCAATCATTTTTTATTTCCATAGCATTAAATTTTCACAATGTGTTCCTGACTCTATAATGGAAAATTTACATATTATTTTTTTAAATATAAATAGAGGAAAAGCGATGCTAATTTGTATCCCTCAGCTATCTATACTGTAAAAAAGAATTTCCAAAAATAATCTATGCACAGTTTCTATATAAAGTCCACAATATTTCACTTCAATCCATAAATACATGTATGTAAATAATGTCTTTATCTATTTCGTTTACGAAAGTGGAATTTAATTTTTTTGCCACCGGAAGTGATGAATCATCCTTTATATATTAAAAAGAAATGTCATTGATGATACTATTTACATGATTTAATTATAATGTATTACAGGATTATCCATTGTATTACAGGGTTTAATCATCTTATTTTGAGACGAGTCTCATTCGAGTTTTATCTTGTATTATCTATAATTCTACATATTTTGTTTTACATTGAAAGATATATAATAAAATAGAATAAATGGAGAAATAGCAAGCGTTGACAACGCGTTATGTACAATCAATAACCTGGAGTTTTTGTAAGATAATTTAATTATTGTTGTCGTCTTGTGCCAGCTTGGCTGGCATTATGGGGTGCACTGCTCCACTTTTCCAATTGAACCATATTTTGGTGTGGAGTCCAACTTTCTCAATACACACATGCGATAGGAACATAGATATCCGTTTATAAGGTAAGCAAATGTTCACAACCCATTCATACAAAGTAAAGACAAATACAGGATAGACAGAGAGAGAAAATACACCCATGCCCGAACTGGGATTCGAACCCAGTACCTCCTTATCCACAGTCAGGCACTCTGAAGGCATTTTATCATATGGCCTAACACGAACGAAATTTTCATATATAATTGGAGGTATTCCCAAATAAATATATCGATAGAAGTGCATACAGAAGGTAGAGGCGCAATATCTATCTTCTGTTACTCAACAGTAACAGGGGATCGAACCCATGACTGAAAAACTGACTGACTCAGAAAAACCCAATCTTATAACTGATCCACAGTGAGCTATTAAAAAAGCTTTAACACTATGCAGGTGACCACCGTGGTGTACCAAGACATGTGTCCCACAGTTTAATTGAGTTATAATAATCCTATAGGAAATTTATGTTGAAAATTAAAACAGTTATTTTAACTGATCATTTTTTTAAAATTATAACAGAGGAAAGCATTTGTATATTTTACAAAAAGTTTTTTGATGTATACATCTCTACTTAATAGGTTGCGCGAATTTATAAATAAAAAAATATAATTTTATCAAAAACTCAAATTGTACCATGATAATTAATCCATATGTAATTTTTAAAAATGCAAATATTGTAATATTCAGATTAAAAGCGTGGATTAAAATTTCTCAATTTTCTTTTTAAAATCTGTGCAACCCTAAAAGCTCGAACATACGCCATAACTCAGAATTGGGCGACCCACCTTTATATTACGTGGCACCCTAAAGCTTCTCTTTATTCGCATCTGAAGCGCCCACGAGGGGATTTCCCCTCCACCCCCGCAAAGCACCCCCTCTTAAAACAGACGATCTTTTACCCGGCCTCCCACCTGACAAAACCGTATTGGGTCGCCCTCTCTCAGCCGCTTGGAGATGGGTGATAAAAATTTTTGTAAATGGCCGCGCTCAAAAATTTCGACTTAATCTGTCGCGGGAGGATTTGGCTCGCGGCTCCCCCGACAAGAGAAATGTTGTTATCTGGTCTCGAACATATGGTGGGAGGGGGTCGACTACCGAAGCGGGAGGGATGGCCCGGCTTCCACCTCTTCAGAGGACTGTCTTGAGCAAGAGAAAAGTTTGACTTTTCAGGGAAGAAAATTACAAAGATGAGAGGGGAGTCCTAGCACCATCTTCCATCCCCAAGGGGGGTTTTCCGGAAGTTGTGCTCTCGGGACTATGCACTACGTGCGCAGAGTGTACGGTCGAATGGTGCCTTTAAAGATACTCTCCCTTGTGGGACTAGTGTTGCGGAATCTAAGAAATGCTCGAAATTGACAGAGTTTTGATTTTGAGAAAAAGTAAAAAAGGTAAAATAATAACTTTTGAGACATATTTCATAGTATATATAATAAGAGACTAAAATATAATTCATTACTACTGTATAAACAAAAATAACAATTTTGTAAAATAAAAATGCTTATTAAAGTGTAACCTATATTATTATTACTGTAATACATTTTTATTAAATAATATATACATATACATACATACATACATACATACATACATACATACATACATATATATATATATATATATATATATATATATATATATATATATATATATATATATATATATATATTTGTTTCAATTTGTTATTAATTGAGGATTAAAACTTGTTTCGCATTTGTAGTTTTCTAAGAATCTTGAAAAATTTGTATTCTTGATTTATATTTACCTTTAATGAAAATTATTCTTTAACTATTTTGTAGTTCTAGTATTATTCTTTAAACATAAAAGACATTTCAATCGTTAGTTCTTGTTCAAAGTTGACTCCAAGTCCTTACAAGCCTCCACACCCTAGATGTGAGTTGATCTCGTGAAATATTAAATTTAAAACTAAAGATTAAACCAATCAGCTTCCAGATCAACCTGCATCATTTCCCTAACATTTTGATATTCTCCAAAATACTTTGCTATATTACTAAATTATAAACAAGTAAGGAGGTCAAATATGCTCTCTAAACTGACACTATTCCATTACCGAATAATATGAGAAATGAGGAATTAATAATTAGTGCCCTTGTCAACATATCTGTTTTCTGCTAATTTATAATCCTACAAACACAATTCCATAATCACATAAGCAATATCTTCTGCAAGTGAGCCAACATGCCCTTCTAAAATCTTGGTAATAGAAACACCTTATGCTAATATAGCATAGTAATCATAATACATTGTAAATAAATCAAAAAGTATTTGAATGTGCATTATTACGATAAGATTGTGGAATTATTGTGAATATCACATCCTTGCAAAAACCAATGTCTTCTTTAAATAAGCCACCACATCCCTTTTAGAAAGTTGCTAACTAAAGCACCCTATAACAGTTTTACATTATAATTACTATGCATTATAGATAAATAGAGATAAAAGAATTTAAATAGAAGCATCATTATGATAATTGCAGTATGGAGTTATTGGAAAAATTGCCATGCCTCAGGTATCCGAATCCAATACACATCTCTCTTAAACTTTGATGATTGGGATTTCTGTACTAAAAAAGTATTAGGATCATGAAATATCACCAATAAATAGAGGAAAAATGGGCTAATAAATAATGTAGGAAAAAATATATGAAAGTATTACTGGGAATATTGTCGTAGCTCTAAGCTATCCAATGTACACCTTCTTTTAATAAGTTGGTATTTGAAGTTATTTTTTTTAAGACAGCAATGCACAATCATGATTTTTCCCCAATAAATAGCGATAAAAGAAATTAAACAGACAACATAGTAATGTAGTATAACATATAATTTTTAGACATATTGTCATAAATTCAAGACCATCTGAAACTAGTACCACAAATAAATAACGAAGGTCTATTATTTTTGCAATACAACAGAGTTCTGCTATATTTATACGATAGTATTTAAGCATTTAAAGGAAAAAAGTTCCTGCAGAAAAAAAAAAAATTGAAGTGATTAGCTACAAATCATTTTCCATGGACAGGCGAATAGATTGAAAATGGCATTTTCTCTACTTGAAAATGGGTCTTCGGAGTCACTTCCTGTCATCTTCTTTGTCCAAAGCACAAGAAAATCGCTTGAAAAAAAAAGGGGGGGAGAATAATCCACGAGTGTGATAAATCGCTTGAAACCTACTCGATAGCATATGGTCAGCCTGTGTGCAACACCCCTCTTGTCTTCAGAAGAGGAAAAGAAAACAAAATGGGAAGTTGTAGAGGAAAGAAAAAAAAATTCAACGGAAGTCAGTCACTGTTTAACTCAACTCAACTTTGAGCCCCCATCTCACTATAGCAAGATTCCCCTAATCTATTTCACGTAAAAGCTCACTTAGACATTGAGAAAGCCAATTGGGTGAAAAAAAAATCCAGCATTGAGGAGGCCGGTAGGCAGAAAAAAATTGGAAAATCTTCTTCACTTCGCACACATATAACAGCTGGGAGTCCCAAAAAGTCACGGTCGAAGTTACAAAATGGATCGGTGATGAATTATGGTGATGTCTCATTCCGTCTAATTTTTTTAAGACATCGTGATCCTTGGTCTGGTTGCAGAGAGGTATGTTCCTTTTGTTTCAGAGGCTGACGTATGTTAAGTTACACCGGAAAGGATTTGAAATTGAGTTGGGAGAGAAAAAAACACTTCTTTTTGTTCTCCGTTTCTGGCCAGGTGAAAACAATCATCCTCACAAGTAGGGGATAATTTTACCTCTTAAAAGTGATGATATAATTAGAAGATAATCCATCAGACGCGTTGAAAGATAATCTGGTGAGCGGATGATTTTGTGTGTTTAATACAAGAGCGAGATAAGGAAACAGAGATAAAGTAGAAATTACAAGAAAGGAAACAGAGACTGATAATATTTTAAAAAAATCAGTTACAATAAAAATTCTTCTTTTAATTTTTTAGTAAATTTATTTCTATCTTTAATTTTCATTAAAAATTTCATTTCAATGTACTTTTATCAGATTAAATACATTTACTAATGGATTATTTCATTTCCAGCACAGCTTAAATAAGATGTGATATGACTTATTTTCAAGTTACGATATAATTCTGAGACAAATGATCTATATCTTGACAGTAGTCTAGCACGAAAAATAAAGCCTAAATAAATGTTTAGAAAGAACTTGTATACGAATAATATACATTTAAATAATAAAAAAAAACGAATAAATTTAAATAATAAAAAAAAAAACATTTCTAAAAAAATATAAATTTTCTTAGGAACACAAATGATAAATATTTAAATTAGGATACATACAAACCTATTTGGTGTACCAAACAGTTTTAATAACGTTTAAAAAGTTTGAATTATAAATTTACTATAAATTTTATTATAAATAAATTAAAACTAACAATGAAAGTATCAATTAATAATTATAAATTAAGAAATACTCGATTTAAAATTACAAAATATAATAAAATTTTAAAATTAATCAGAATTTTATGATTATTTTAAAATAAAAAAGGAAAGAAATTACTGAATCAGTAAATAAGATGTTTTATCTTAAATCTAGAAATAAATACTAAAATAATAAATATTATTTATAAATTTTTATAAGTGAATAATTCTAAGTAAATGGATATATTCGAAACATATAAATATGAAATATGTATTCAACTGATATAATAACGAATATAAGGGGGTAAAGAATAGGATTTATAAACAAGAAATGACTCACACTGAATCATTTTGAAAAACTTAACCGAAATATATTTTTCGTTAAGAATGATTAATGTATTCCGCAATCGCAATATAAAATCTATAAAAAATATGTTTTAAAATTTACATATCTTACACTTCAGAATAGATAAAGATAAGCAATAAATATGTTGTATTCTTTTTCGACATGAATTATAAAATAATTGCGTGCCTGAACATAATTCCGTACATCCTTAAGTAAAATTTTTAAAAAAATTGAATGAAAAATGCATGTCTTGATCATTGTAAACGATATTTAAAACATTTTATTCTTAAAAATAAAAAAAAGTATGCTTTCCACTTTCATTTATTTTATTCGCACCAATCACACGTAAAAACAAACGGAAAAAGCCAACGGTTGTGACAAATTACCTTAAGATTGCGAGGTTGAGATCCGGAATTGAGAAGATTGCCTAAAAAAATGAATGAAATAAAAAACAGATAACCCTTTTCGCGACACGTTAGTTTTTGATGTTTGGATGCCAGCAATGAGGGGGGAATGTCGTGATGTGTGGGAGGGGGTAGCGAGGTGATTGTTTATGGCCAGGCCGCTCCCTTTTCGGGACGATTGACAATGTAATTACCTGCAACAAAAGAGCGCACTCCGCCTTCTGGCCACCTCAGGATGGCAAATCATCCTTCAAGTTGTCTTCGACATTTTCTTCAGACTTTTTCACTTATTTATTTATTTACAAATTTTTTTCTTTCGCTTTGTCAAAGCGGGGACCATCATGCAAGTAACAGCGAAATCGTTCCGTCGAAATCTTGAAAAAGCTATCTAATTCAAATAAGTTGTCCTTGAATTCAAAAAAAGCGTATAAAACACAGTAAGGAATTGCTTGTACGAGTATGTAATATAAACATAAAAATTTGGTAAAATGCTTATAATAGTTTTTATGAATATTAAAGATATTTGATGACGCAAACATTATCAGTCGAATATTTTCTAAAATAGTTCAGTTTTTTTTTCTTTTTTTTGTGCGCGTGTTATCATGTTCTGTTTTAAATGAAAAAGAATCTTGTCACAGTAACAGTTTACGAAATCATTTCACTATCAAACTAATAAAACTTTCCTTGAATCAATTGTTTTCTTATAGTGTTAAATGGTAAATCATAAAGTAGTAATGAATCAAAGCTGCAATAAATGGTAAACTATTGATTTATATTACAATGCCTAACATAAGAGCTTAAATTATTAGTTCATGTCCGTCCAATACTTCTTGAAAATCGCCTCATTCTGAGATAGTGCGGTACAATTATTTTAATGCTCAAAAATCGTTGGTTGATTGGAGTTGTACAAAGCATAGTTTAGGAAATCTATCACTCTAATTCTATAGAGATGGCTTTGCAAGCAGTCATGTCCAGTTTAAATAAGATTAGTCGATTGATTATATAAATCCTCTTCAAATACCTACTTCAATGAGAGCTTCAAGCAACTTAGCATAAAGCTCCAAAAGTGCCCGCCATAACCTACCTACCTCATGTCCAGTCAGTCTTCTGAATAGAGCCACCGTAGTTTTTTTTGGAAAATTGGGAACAGTTCTCCCCTCCCCCAGAATCTTCCATCTCTTATCCCTTGTGCGTTGAATCATACCCTGTTTATGAGTTTTTCAAGTTTATAAATAAAATAGTCGTGGGAAAAAAAGCAAATGATTTATCCGTCATTCCATCAAAGCTTTCGTCTTAGACAAGGCATTAACAGTTTTCTTGCCTATAATTTTATAATCAGAAAAATCCATTGGAATGAAATTCTGTGTGCTAGTGCCTTAAGCAAGGGCTTGTATTGTAAAGTTAGCAATGTTTAATGTAATGCATAAAGGAACGCAGTGCTTCGCTCAGGAGGAAACTCGATAGCCTAATGTTGAAAATTGTTGTTCTCTTACCCAGAAGATAACGAGTTCGAAACCTAATTCAAATGAAGACCATCAACTTAATAAGGCTATGTGCCATAGAGCTTCCACTAATTTAAACGGAAGATTGCGGCTTATGTTTTCATCTCATAGTTTGGCCTATTTTAAAATTAAAAAATAGATAATTATTTTCTATGTCTTAGTTTGCTTGTATCAAAACAATCTTTTTTTTTCACTCGAGAACTAGTTTGAGTAGAATCTACAACTTAAAGGGAAACCTGAACTTCTAGAAAATCCAAATACGAGGTAAGAATCGAACACATGAACTATTGAATTAAAGACTGTAGAGCTAACCATTCCGGTACCAGTTCGGCTGCAATGCCTTCGATTGGTAAAAAAGAGACATATTATAATAGTATTTATCTACTTCAATACTAAAACGCAATTTTCTAACAGTAATATTACTGCATAGTTCAGTTTTACGGTAATTTTACTATTCAAACTTAAGCAAATATTCCATTCATATAATTTTAATTGAAAGAATTTCTAAAACACATAAGGGTTTTATCGTTATATTGCATAATAATAATTAAACTTAACATTCTGAAACCATCTATATTTATTGAGAAACAAAAAATATTTATTTTAACCTCTGAGTTTAATCGCATTTAATATTTAACATCTGTGCTTAGTTAAAATGATATGCAATCCTTGTGAAAATTGATTAAGGAAAGCCAATTATTGGCGTACAATTTTTAAACGACCCCTATCACTTCATTTTACTTTTTATCGAGTTCGGGAATTGAAGACGTTGTCATACAGCTCTAAGAGAAATGGAATAAAAAAAAAATAGTCGCTTTAACGCACCCATAAAATAAAAACGAAGCTCAAAAAAATAATGATAATCGTTAAAAATCGCAAATCTGCCCACCTGTTGTTGCTCCCTTTCTCCTTTGTGACAGTCCCCATCAGGCCACCCTCCCTTCCTTCGAAGTCCGCAGCTTCCTGAGATGTCATGTGTTTTACATAGGGTGGGGGAGGGAAGGGATGGCTGCGAATAACCCGGATGCAAGCCGGGGATAATCGCTCCTTCAGATTGATAATCGCCTTGTTTAATAATTGAGCAAATGGTCTCTCATTCAGATTAATGTAAGATTATGATTTGTAAGTCGTGAACTGGTCCAGAGCTCTTCCACTGCATATTAATATCGATAGGGATTGTTTTTATATCGATTTTTTGCCACTCTCAAAGGGGGTGTGTGACACGCTTTTGTTCTTTCACTTGTTTCCTTTGTTTTTATTCATTTTGTACGTTTAGAAGTGATGACATTTGATATAAAATGGGGTATTTTTTTTAACGGAAAAGTAATGGGGTGATGTTAATGATTATAAAATACTTCGCTCAGATAATTTCTTGAAGGTTTCTACTAAGTGGATAATTTTATTTTCCTCATATTTTTTTTTTCTAATTTAAGAATTTATGTGAGACTAATTATCTTTGCATTATTTATAATTTTATATCTTAGACTGCATTTTATGCTTTTAGGAAAATATAAAAACAAGAATATATATATATTTAAATGATTTCATTTATTACCTTTTTCTTATACTCGGAGCACAGTTTATGGCATATAACTTTTTACTGTAATATTAAATCACGTTATGGTCACGACAAAATATTATCTCTTGCAATTATTATTTATACTTCCTAATTCCCAGAATTCATCACATGAAGTTTTTTTTTCCTATGAATTAGATTCCATAGAATCGAGAATGTTAACAGTTGTTTTATTGTATTTTTATTACAATTATTTATCGAAAACTAATATATATATATATATCCATATAAAAATTATACAATTTCCTAGTTTATTACTTTCACTCAATAGATTTCATTTTGCCATTTAACTTATTTTTTTATTTTAAATTTGATTGTATAAGAACAAGAAGGGATACAGTTTTATTATAATGTGCTTATAATTAGACACACACATATATACAGAATTTATGATATGATTATTGTACAACAAATTAGTTGACAAAAGTTCAATTTATTGTACTATTTAATTGAGGAAATTTTAGTAGAATTATATTTATCGTATAAATATTTAAGGATGATAAATTTATTGGAATTTAAATGTGTATATTGTGTGTGTGTGTGTGTATATATATATATATATTGTGTGTATATATATATATATATTGTGTATATATATATATATATTGTGTATATATATATATATATTGTGTATATATATATATATATATATATATGTATATATATATGTATATATATATATATATATATATATATATATTGTGTGTGTATATATATATATATATTGTGTATATATATATATATATATATATATATATATATATATATATATATATATATATATATATATATATATATATATATATATATATATATATATATATATATATATATATATATATATATATATATATATATATATATATATATATATATATATATATATATATATATATATATATATATATATATATATGACTGACATATATATGCAGTGAGTTTTAAAATAAGTTATTATAAAACATTTTTCTTCGTTTATCTCAATTACTTTATACCTCAGTTTCAATAGAGGTATAAAGTAAGCCTTTATACCTCTATTAAAATTATCCATTGATATTATTTTAGGGAAATAATATTGCTAGAATAAAAATGTTTTGAAATCAAATTAAAATACGTAATGTGTAACAATCACATAAGAAAACCAAAGGATAAATTTATATAAACAAATCAAATATTGAAATTAAAGAAATTTTTTTTTTTTTAATGTTTGCTTGCTGTGCATTTTTTTAACCATAAAATGCTTGTTTCTTTCATTACATTTGAGATCATCCTGAGAACGCCACTTATAATTACGATTTTTTATTATGGCTTAACGTCAAATAACGTTTCCTCTAGGTCGTACATCGTATTGAGACGGCGTTGTGAATTCGACGTATCCATGAATTTGCTGCCTGACTTTAAATCACATTTATCGAATGGCTTTAAATCACTTCACCATCGAATGTCTGAGAATACTGTCGAAGTCCATCCTGCTAATGAAACGATTTTTTTATATAAGGAGCAAAGCATCAGTTTGAGAAGCCGTTTTCCATTGATTAAAGCCATTAACATATAAATTAAAGTAAAATGAAAAGACATAACAAAACATCTACTTTATGGTTAGTTTAAATCGGCAAGGACAATTTATATTTTTAAAAATTTCATTAATTAATAGAATTTTTAATTAATAATTGCAATGCTTGTAAGCAATCTCTTTTGAATCTTAAGACTATTGCTTTGCTCACGTCAACATTAAAAATTTTCTTTTAATTAATATTGCTAAAATAATAAAAAGTAGATTTGTAATATATAAGCTCAAAAAGTTCAGAGAGAGAGAGAATTTCTCAATTTTTTTATAACTATTTTTATTTTCTCTATAAAGGTCTACAAATTATTCTGTCATATACTAGCAAAATATTTTTTTATTTTCTTTTGCGTATATGAAGAAAGTGTCAATTCAATGTTAACATGAATAGTGAAATAAACTCTAATGTTAATTTATATGGATAATCGAATATAAATAATTAAATTACAACCTCAATTTCTTCTCTTTTAACTAAATATATTTTAATAAAAATATTTAAGCATTTGTGTAAGTATAAATTTTATTTCTAGAATAAACTTGTGCTTATAGTTTGATTTTGTCGGTTTCATACATACAAAAGAGATTATTAATTTTTGAAAAGTATTAATTCTTAAAAAAATAAATAAATAAAATAAAGAAGAGAGAGAGAGAGAGAGAGAAAATTTCGTGTTTTAAATGAAAGCAGCAATAATTTATTGCTCAAGAAATTTTATTGGTATTTGTCAGTATGGTTCAATATTAAAATAATAGCTTACCGTTGTAAATTCGTCGCCATATTAATCGCCAAAACATAATAACGGCTGCACATTAATTAATTTTATATTGCCGATACCTTATCAGGGTGATGTATGTTAAAATAATCGATTGGAAAATAACAACAATGTTAAAAAGAAAAAAAAACCTCATTAGCGGCACATAATTTCGTGACGATGAAAAAAAGGAATCAAACGATTTTGAGACTTTTGCAAGCGATAAGTCATTGAGAATGGCAGTTCTATCATGATCAACTTCTCAAGGTCGTGCAGTGAATGACGATCGCCGTGACAGTCGCATCACGCCGTGACCACGCCCATCGTTGGACAGCGGTCCCGAACCCGGATGTCTGACAACCAATTAAAACCCTCAAATTCGAAGCCTGGGGCGGTCTCCCTTTTACTCTTTTCCTCCAGGTATCCAAAGGTGCGGTGATATTTGTCGCCAAGAATGTCATTGCTTGGCAGCATTCGTCTTTTGACTGTCGCCAGCTGCGTTATCCCCCTAGAAACTTTTCATTCTTCTTCGATTTCTAATATTTAAACCTTTAGAATAGTCAATATATATTCAAATATCAATTTTCAAACAGTTATTTATTTACGTAACTGCAATAAAATTTATGATTTTATTCATAGAAGCGTTTCGCATTATATGTGAGGCTTTTAATTTTTCATTCTTAAAAAAAAAAATGAGTGATTCATCAAAGTAATAAATCTTAAAATTCGAATAAAATTTGTTAAAAGTAACCTCGTTCATTTCATCTTTATTGCTAATAGTTAAAAATTAATTTGGCATGAAAATATATTAAAAATTGTTACAAATGTTAACTAGTTTTAAATAAGGAAACAATACTTCAATCCTCTAAATTAGCTTATTCTTTTTTCTCTCACAATCAAAAGAAACAAATACACATAAATGTATTTATTATGTATTTATATATGTATTTTGTACTAAAATATAACAAATTGTTTAGTAGATCCAAAGATAATTAAACTTTTTCATATAACAAAATGAAGACAAATTGCATAGTGCAATTACTATTTTAAAATTCAATTTAATCGATTCTCAAAAAGATTCCGTTTTTAATTTTTAATTAATTTTGAATATTTTCTGAAATATGTACGCCTAAAAAATTTAATTTATATCTATAATATATTTATTAACATTCAACTACTTTTAAAGAAATAATTTTAAAAAAATCATGTACATCGTTTTTGAAAATTTATTTATTATGTATCGTATTTTATTATATGGAGATACTAGAAACAGAATTATCATTAATTTTTTATTTAAGACCCTGAAAAAGTATTTAATTAAAAATAAAAGAGCAAAAACTTTAATATATATATATATATATATATATATATATATAAACTAGAGAAAACAAATAAAGAATATCTTTAATTCTATCCTCATTAATAAAAGAATTAAAAGAAACATTAATTCTTCTTCTCTGGAGAAAAATTGCTTTGATGTTTAAAAAGATGGAAAATATTGAAAAAAGTAGATCGAATTTTAATTGTGTTTCCCAAACCCTATCCGTTTTTTTTTCAATTCTCAATTAATGTCTATAGAATAATAAATTAGTTTATAATGTCTCTCTTCATATCTACGCGTGAAACTCTAAATGCGATATTATTTCTTCACATTTTTAAAAGTATATCAGATTATAACAGTGAAGTTGTGGATTTATTATATAATGTATCTCTTAATTCTTAAACATTCAGTATTTAAGACTTTATTTTTCCAAAATAACTGGTAAAAATTAATTCAGTACAAACTTATATCACTTTTAGCAATGATTTTTCTTTAAACTATTTATTTTTATTTTATTAAAATTTGCAAGGATAAATTAAATTTGATTCTAAATTTTAGTATATATAAGTAGTATCGTTTTATAAATCGATACTGTAACGTATGAATAAAAATAATAACTAATGAATAAAGTTATTATTTTTATTCATACGTTACAGTTATTCATACGTTAATTTTTATTCATTTTTAGATAATTTTAAAGTTAAGCATGGATTTTTCTCCTTAAGTTAAAAGTAAAGGTTGCTATCCCTTATATATTTTGACTGCTTAAAAAAATTCAAATCATGAAAAATCAAAAAATTTTAAATCAGACTTAAGACATTTAGGATTGTCTGATCTCTAATTTAAACACATAATAAAATTATTTTACTTACTAAGTGGCCAGAATTAGATAAATGAACTGAAAAAAAAATCTTTTTTAGTGACTAAAAGGAAAGTGACCATTGGCTTTGTTTGGTCTGACATTCTAAATTTTGTAAGAAACAATCATCTTATCAATTACTATCTATCTACATATATATATATATATATATATATATATATATATATATATATATATATATATATATATATATATATATATATATATATATATATATATATATATATATATATATATATATATATATATATATATATATATATATATATATATATATACTTAGTATCTACAGAAAAATATTAAAACAATGAGAATTGAATAAATATTAAAATTATAATATGATAGGCCATTGATATTTAAATATGCAGTACCCAGGAATTGTGACTGAAACACGCTTGGGTTTACATCTAAATTTCGTGGAATGTTATTTATCTGAAGAAAGAATATCTCATCAAAGGAACAACTTTGAAATTTAATGATTTGTGGTTTAGTAGATGACTAATATTTAACTAGGCATTCCAGAATTATATTATAATTCTGGAATGCCTCAAAAATTATATTATAATAACATTTGAGGAATTATAGAACCTTGCATCAGCTTCGAACATTTAGACTTGATTCATGTTTAAGTAATGTAGATACAAATTATTTTGTTTGAAAAAAAGTGAATGGGGCATAGTTTATAAAATTAACTATTCCTAATTAACACCAAATAATAGTGCAACTAATGGACCATTGCTGGAGACAATACTGACTCAAAAGCGTGATGGTGCGCAGAAAATGTGTGTAGGTGCAATTTGCGTGCGTTCCATCATAGTCTGGGTGGGGCTGCGTGTCGAACAACAACAGATGTAACTCGAGTGTTGCCTTTGATGAACGACAACTCTCAATTCGGATAGTTGGTGGTCATGTCGCGTAAGATGAGCAGGGAAGGTGTGGTTCGCACCGCCGACTTAGAACCCACCGTCAAATTAAAATTCGTCCTCTCTGTCGTGTCCCGGATGTACCATGTCTCGGATGTATGCACTACGCCTTTAATGTGTCCGATAACATTGTGTAATTATAAGATGACTTGATGGTAATTTCCATTCACTGTTTGTCTAACATTAAAACAAGCCGATTTCTATGTGTTTAGAGTGCCATGGATTGATGTTAATATCTTATTCATACCGTTTCATATCAGTGTCTTGTGTTATGCATTTCCGTTATTTTAGAACCAAAACACGTACCTTCACGTAATCTTAAATTTGAGTCAATATTTGTTGTAATTTCAAACTTTTAGCAGTATCATATATTTTTCGAAATTTTCACACCACTTTAACAGACAGTCAATAGTATATTGATGAATAATCTTTTTTTCTGATGACATAACTTTTAAAAATAAAAATGAAGCTTTCACAGTACCCCAGAAAAAAATTATATCCTTAAATAATTAATATTCCAACCAAAAAATTATTGACAGATTGAATCAAATCATTGGTGATTAGGTTCACATCCGAATCACTTGGTGAATTGGAAATTATCCCATGAGTTAAAGCAAACCTGAGAGTGATTCTATTCTAATTTTGAAAGAACCAAATAAATACAAACTATTATTACGCCATAAATTAACTCTAAATTTATTTGATGGTCCTTTGATTTCATATTTTTTGCAGATTATGAAGCACTCGAAGACATTTAAGCATAATCCCGAAAGCGATCCAATCACAATTCTGGAATGCCTAGTTAAATATTAGTCATCTACTAAACCACAAATCATTAAATTTCAAAGTTGTTCCTTTGATGAGATATTCTTTCTTCAGATCAATAATATCCCACGAAATTTAGATGTAAACCCAACGTGTTTCAGTCACAATTCCGAACTGCATATTTAAATATCAATGGCCTATCATATTATAATTTTATATTAATATTTTCTTCTGTATAACAAGCAAAATATCGTATTTGAAAATAAGCTATTTATAAAATAAAATGTATGATTCCTGGATTATCGTCAGTTCTCTGATAGGATACTATACCTAGGGATAATCAAAACTACCATCAGCTAGAAAACATTTAGCTTGTTAGTGACTTTTTCAGTGGATAATCTTTTTGCAAGATGTATTTTAGAAATATTGATTTCAGTAAAAAATATAATAATGAGAGTGGGCTATTCATAAAATATATTCCTGAAATTTTAAACTTTGTAGGACAAGTTGTTAAGTACTTCAACACACCAAAAGGGAACAATCAAATCAATTTGGAGAACAACTTCTGCCAAAAATATTCTCTACAGGTTTCATTTAGAACTAATTTCCGACCAAACTAACAACAAAACATCATTCTCTCTCTCTCTCTCTTTTTCTCTGGGTTATTTATTTTCTCGTTCTTGCCAAAAGACGCAAAAGATCTTACATACTAATGGAGGGAGGGGGGCTAGTTGTGCAGCTCGACGGATTGGTGCCAGATGGCGAATCTCGCAAGGGGAGGGGGACGGAAGGTAGAAGAGTAGGCAGTCACATTTGCATTTTAATTTAAATCGAGCCTTTTTTTATTCCTTCATTTTATTCGTCGGTTTCCTGGTTAGCAACTTGCATGTCGTCGGACAATTTTATTTTTGCTTTATTTCACCTATTCTTCCCCCCTTTTACTTTTACCAGGGCGGTCTCTTTTTAATTTTAACCGTGCATCAAGTCCCATGTGTTTTAAGAGAATACGAGATCAAAGTGGGTGGGTTTGAAGAGGAGAAGGGAGAATTAAAAAAGGGGGAGGAGGGGAAAGAACGTGCAATGGGTCCGCACTTGCAACGAGGAAATCGCATGTCGCAGTCGTTTAAAACCATAGCGTCACGCATGAATATTTTTTTCCACATTTTTTTTTAATTCTTTGAGGAAAAATACTTTTAATATTTCTAGGATTTTCTACCACAGATTCATCAAGTGGGTCATAGGTAATTACTACTAAAAATCGCTTGCGACCGAACAGCAAGAAAAGTTTTGTAAAATTGAAAACGACATAAAACGAAAAAATCGTTTGGAAAATTCCGGAAACTGAGCTCGATTTTTTTAAATTAAAATAGAATATTGAAATTTGAAGACAATTAAAGAAACTTAATGTGCAAAGATTAATCAATTTAAACTGATGTTTGATTTTGATAGGAAAATATTTTTTCTTTCCTCTTAATGAACACTGTAGTAAATTATTAAAATTATAGTAAGTTAAATCAGAATATTGAAAAATGACAATCTCATTAAAATATTTTTGATGGTTTTCTTCAAAGTGGTACTAATGTTTTTTGTAAGTAGTAAGTCATTTAATAAATGCTTAACTTTAAATTATTTTTAAATTGTTTGAACTCTATTTGTTGATTTTGTAACGTTTTTCGTAATTGAGATTTTGTACTTTGCATTTAGAAAAAATTGTTCTCATATCATTTAATAAATTAATAAAATTAACAAAAGATTGTTGAGAAAATAATTAATTTCAATATATATATACATATATATATATATATATATATATATATATATATATATATATATATATATATATATATATATATATATATATATATATATATAAACTTTAATTAAAGTATTTAGTATATATCACTAAGCGAATACAGGCTTATATAAAACTAGTATCCTAACAATAAAAATAATTGTTAAGCGTCTATAATGCGTCTACTTATTTAGCTGTGTATTAGGCTTTAAAGGTAATTACAGAGCTAAAACAGAAACTTGCAACCTGTTGGAGCAAAACAAATAAATTAAAGCCTATTGCTATTCACCGGAATACATGGAAATCTTCAGACGATACAATTATGTCCACTCCCTAAGCACCTCTGCTGCAGCATTGAAGAAGGTCCTCATCTCGCCTGTCAAATGGTCTCTCTCAGGGGTTGTCATGTTCATAGAACATGAGTTATGACGGCTGTGGCGTAGGCGAGAATTTGCCCTGGTTTGCCCTGTTCCTTCTTCCGATGGCCCTCTTATGTCCTATGTTTATTCATACTGCATTTCAGTCCTCAAACGTGACGTGTGTGTCTTATGCCACATGAGGTGCGGCCACGAATCTCCATCCGGTTTTGTTTGTTTGTTTAGTTGGAATTGATTTTGCTTGAGCACAGGTGTGCTGATTATCGTTCGCTTAAATGGCTTACTTTCCATTGGAATTTCAGAGTTATAACTTTGGTTTTACCATAGAATGCTTCCTCCAGTGCCATTGAATGTAGCGATTAATTATTTAAAAATTTTTGTGATAATTTTCATATAAATCAATATAATGGACTGGTTTCAAATTTTTATTCAGTTTTGTTTTATAAATTGTTAAATATTAAATGAATTGAGACTAAATAAATTGTTGAACATTAAGGAATATTTTTAACATGGTTAAGCGAAATGTTATTACTTTTCATAAAATAGAAGACGCTTTTAAGGAATAAGTAAAACCACATTTCGCTAAGAGTTTGTTACATTTAATGCCGCTGAATTTAGCAATTAAATACTAATATATTATTGTGTTATATTTTGCATTATGTTGGAAACAAAATACTGGTTTTTTAATCTTTTTTTTTTTAATGGTCGGGATATGTTGGGATTTATTGTCCCCTTACACCCAAGGAACCGGCCGTAAACAGCGACCTCTTTGCCACCAAGGCGTTGCCCAGGATGCACCACAGGGGGTGGGCTATCATCACACCCTAGATGCCGAGATACATATTCGTCTAGTAATCCTATTTGTCTACCATATGAAGAATGGTAGACAAATAGGATTACTAGACGAACACAGCAGATTTTATTAACAAACGATGCATTCCGGTGACATATAACAACCACGTCTGACATGGGAGTCGAACGCGAACCCACCCGTCAGAAACTGAGGGCTGTAACCACCATACTGACTGGCGACAGTTTTTTAATCTAATCTGTTTTTCTAAATTGTAATAGTTCTTAAGAATAAAATTTTTTTTATACGATTTGAAGTATGGTGAATTTTGCATTATTTAATAAATAACTGGAATTTCGGATGAATTCGTTATAGAAATGTTATCTTTTAAGTACAATGTTTTCTACGATGCCAATCAATTTGGAAATTAGTTACTAAATAAACTGTAATATTTTGTGAAAAATTCAAATTAAACAGATTTTCAAATTTTTATTTTATTTTTTTTTTATTTTTCAAAATTTTAAAATTAGAATAACATTGCGGAGTTAACGTGTGAAGAATGTTGAATTATGTAATGAATCTGTAATATTTTAGAATAATTTTTTAAAAGGAAGATTACTATATAAGTAACAATATCTCATTTCAATTTTACCAAATACAGCATTGATACAGCTGTGCTAATTCTTAAGAACATTTCAATTATTAAACATTTTCTTATCTTTTGATATTCTTTTTAAATTTTAGATATTTTAGAATTAAAAAAAATTTTTCGCCCAGTTTAAATGATTGTTGGTTTTTTGATAAAGAAGACGGTACTTCGGTGAAATTTTTTCCAACTGAGCATACTTATTTCTAATTTTTTTTTCCAATGGTGCACAAAAAGGCAATTGAATATCAAAAGATAACAATCAAATGATAATGAGCAGTCCAGTGGCATTCCAATATTGAAATCAAAGGGAAAGCAAGGTATCTAAACAGGTGATTTAGATCCATTGTAGAGAAATACAAATACTACCAATTCTAGTGCTGTTTTAAGAAAATTTCAAATGCTAAACTAATTTTCCTATTTTAGATTGTCTTTTGTAAACAGAAATTTTTTGGAAAAATGAATAAACAAAGAAACTATTTTTGAGCTTATGTGAGCTAAGTATAGAATATTTTAATTAAATATTTTTAAAGATTTTTTTCAATAATATATTTTTAATTAAGTAAATAATAAATCTATATTATGAAAAAAAAATAAATAAGAAGTGAAAAAATTGTATTTTTTTAAAATTTTAATCAAATGTTGCACGTATTTACTCTAAATGGATTTTAAATATATACATTACACATATTTAACCTCCATTCACAAAACTATTTAAGATTAATCTTTTAAATAAGCATATATTGAAAAAATAATTAATTTAGAAAAATAAAAGAAAAAAATACTAAAAATACGTTTACTAATTTAACTGTTGAAGCAATTTAAAATGCAATTAATTTAGAAAAGTGAATATGATATCTCGTTACTTTTCTCTTTCTACGCATAAATCCCAGACCTTTCTTCTTTCCTTAACTATTTGAAGAAAGAAATTAAGAAATTTTCTTTTAATTTATTTGCAGACGACAACTATGAATATGTAATTTTGTCTAACTCTCCATACTTTTTTTTTCTTTTGAAACGAATGAAGCAAGCACCCACAAAGATTCTTACACATTTTTTTATACCTCCCTCAATTAATTTTTTTCCTCCTTTATACTTTTTATTTTTACATTTCCTTCCCCTAAATTCCCCTCTCACCCCCGCATACATCATGTTCCGTATCGCATCTCGAACGATGAATTACGGAACCCGTCTTATTAAATGAGATTTACTTAACATGTACATTGATCGGTTTGATAATACAGAAAAAAAAATTCATCTCCTCATCATGAGCACTAAAATATTCATGGAAAAGCAGCCTTCCCCTTTCTTCACCCATAGCGGTCAGATTAAGGAATTAATCTATACATTTTATAGAAAAAAATTATATACATATATCTATATATAACACGCATACTGCTAATAATTTCTTTCTTTTAACCTGCAGTTAAAAGGATGCAAAAAAAAAAAAAAAAAAAAAAAAAGTAAAGCAAAATTGCACATAATCCGAATTTCAATATTTTTTACTTTCTTGGGGTCGGGAAATTTTTTTTATATCTCACTAAAAAATGATAAAAAAAAGCTTTAATGTCTTAACAGATTTTTCAATCATTTGACCTTTATATTTTGCTTGTAATTATCCTCTGGATCAATGCTGGCGGATGAATAAATGGAAGTGTAGGCTGATACATTTTATCTTAATTCCTCCACCCCCACCCCCCTGGTGAGATTAATGTATTTATTTAAAGTTTTATCTCCATTTCTGTGGTTATTAATTCGAGATATTTTTATCGGAGATTATCTAGGGGATAATTTTACAGCACATTTTAATTTGGTAGGCGTAGATAGCTTATTTAGAAGGTGAGATCTTATTTAGTTGTTCATTATTTATATTTGTCGATTATGTTATTTATAGATTATTAATCTAATAAATGTATGACTTTTTTTTATTTTTTTATTTTGCTTGAATTGGGGGATTATATAACTTACTCATTCAACTATTTTCTAAATTCCTATTTTTTTTTCAGAGTATTTCCTCATTTTATCATTTAGTTTACTAAGTTAAGAATAATAACTTCACAACTGTACACACTAATTTAATGAATAATTTTCACTATTGGAAAATTATTTTTATGAATATGAACACTTTTTCAAAGGTTAGTAGTTCTAATAACTTATATTACCCATTGAATGAAATAAACTATTGATTAGAAATTTAATTCAATTTCGGAGTAAAAAAATGTTTTCATAAATTTACGATTACTTATTAATTTACATTTGAAATTAATTGTTCATTAAATACTTTATTTTTATCTATTTATTTAATCCATTTTTCCAGTTTTCTAACATCATGCAGTTCTAAGTTCATTATTTCCAGTGACCTATTTTGCGCAGTGAATAAGATGAGTTCTTTATTAGAAATTTAACTACAATTTTATTAAGAAAATTAACTTATAAATTTGTTACACCAATTATTTAATTTTGAAAGGATTAAGAGAGTTGCTTATTGTGAACGAGTTTCAATCAATTTATTATTTGAATTATCAAAGGAATTCGCTGATTAACCATATGTACGGTTCTATACTGAATAATAAGTCATGTTATCCATTAAATAAAATGGGCTACTTTGTGAAATACACGATTACTTGTGAACTACATTTATTTATGAATTTATAGTTTCTTAATTGCTAATTTTGGAAGGATTCAGTAGTTCATAAAGTAATTTTTCACATACTGATTTATTTAATAAATCGGTCTTATAGAAAAATTACTTCAATAAACAAAATATTAAGTTAAATAATTTTTTCAAAATGTAAAATAAATTAGTGATTTGAAATTTAAATCAAATTCTTTGAGGAATTCATAAATGTGTCGATATCAATTCGTTTGCTCTGGGAATAATTAAGCAACCCGTTACATAATTTTTCTCTCTTCTTCATTTGGCTCTCTGAATAAATTTGCATATTAAGATATTTGATTCATTAAATAATAGTAACTATTCAAATACTGGAAAATTATTTTGTTGAGCATTCAGTTTTAAATTGCATTATCTGAATAGCTCACATTATTCGACAAATAAAATAGTCGATTAATTGGAAATTTAATTCAAAAAATCTATAAGAAAATTTATTCATATACTTAATATCACTTGTTTAATTTGAAAGGATTTTATTCTAGCTCATATAAATTCATTATATGATCTCAAATATATAATTATTGAAGAATCATTCTTTTAACAATCTCTTAATCATCTTAATGTCTCTTAGTATTTACTGAAGACAATAAATTATTCATCAGAAATTTAATTACTAATGAATTACAGAAATTAGACATCAAATTTGTCACATACTTTTTTCTGCTTGCCTTGCATTAATTTAGTATTTCATCTTTTTTATATTTCATTATTTTGCTGCCTTATGGATTTAATATTTAAATTAAATTATGAAATAGGTAGATATTTCATAAATTTAATTCACTGAAGATGTTTTTCTATGATGGATTTATGATATCATTAAGATAATTGTTCTGATATAAGACTGATAATACTTCAAGCTATCCACGTTAATCATTGTAAGGAAAATTAAAAAGTTTGAACATCTGGAATATTAAATAGAAAATTCACATCGCAGAATCTAAAACAATATAAAATGACGATATTCTTAGTCTAAGAAAAATATTGAATATAATAAAGTATCATTTTGTTTCTTATTAGTGAAATATTTTAACTTTAATTAATTGAATTGACAGACAGGCCAATAAGCCTCCTATAAATTTTTGAACATCATAATTTTGAACTTTATTTATACTCCTGATTATTTCATATTTAATCAAAAGTAATTCTTAGATAATTTTGAGCGTATCATATTCCTTACACAGTAATTAATTTTTAATCACAAAGGACTTTCTAGATAATCACTATTTGAGGAAAAAAAGGTAAATAATGAAGTACTGAAAAATATGTTTTGCAACTATGCATTGCAGCAAATGTTTCATTTTATATTTTTTTGAAAGAAAAATTTAACATTTTTTATGTAAATGTATTATATGTCATCTAAATATTCGCAATCAAAGAATGAAGTAAAATTTTCTTATATATATATATATATATATATATATATATATATATAAATATCTATATATACATACATACATACATATATATATATACATATCTATATATACATACATACATACATATATATATATACATATCTATATATACATACATACATACATATATATATACATATCTATATATACATACATACATACATATATATATATTATATATATATATATATATATTATTATTACGATTTATATTTTTCTATGAATTTAGATAAGCAAAATTAATTATTTGTAATTTTACTTATTACTGTTTTCTCCTCAGATATTTAATGTGATTAAAAATAAATTGAATTATGTGGTAGCTTATTTACACTAGTAAATGAATTGATAAATTGATATTTCACAAATGCGTTTTTTATATGATTTAAAGATATTCTTGAAATTGCCCACATAGCTCTCAATTATTAAATAAAATACTAAAAAATTAAGGATTTTAATATTTAAAGTAATATTAACAATTTTGAAAAAGAGTACGAATTTAAATTTGTATCTTTTAACACATTTTATAATAAAAAAAATAAATAAAAAAAAATTTTAAAAAATGAAAAACGATTTTTTTTTAGAGAATATAACTTTTTTAAGGTCGAAAAATGAAAAGCGTTTCTTCATGATAAATCATTACTTTTCCTATGTGAAAGTATAAATCAACAATACATCTCTCTACTGTTAAAACTCCCAATCTACGTTGAGTAATGGAGCCAACTTATAAAAAAATTCTTTGGCGCACAATTTGGCACATGTGACGCCAAATAAACCTTAATACTAGCCCTCAGTATTATTGTACTGGATTGGAACTTCAAAATGCTTCTTTCTTGCACTTCTCAGTAGTCCTCTGCCTTCTTCATTTAATGATCACGTTGGAAGAAAGGAATTGTACAGGGGTGAGGTGGGGGCAGAATGGCATCCCTTTTGTCTTAACAGAGGGGGAGGAATTGAGTGGACATGGGTCACTGAGTCCTCTTTAGAGGGTGGGGTCATTAGGACTTTTCCAAGCAGTCAGTGCGGAGAAATAAAAAAGTCCACTAAGATCAAGATGTGAAGAACTTTCCTTTATATATTTTTATCTTATATTTTTATTTCTCTTTATTGGAGGATTCAATAGTTTGGGGGGTTGAGATTATCAAAGCTTTCATCTGCTCACTTATCTGTGTAATGCGACATTAAATTGAAGAATTTGATAAGTGTCGATGGGGAAGTGATTGAAGGTTCTTTTCACTTAAATCTTAAATTTCTAACAATTTAAAAACGCGATCATGCTTTGCTTTATAGTTTCATTGTAGTAATTCATGTCCTAGAAATTGACGAAAACGTTTTAGATAGTAAGTAATGAATCTCAACTAAAGGAATGTAATAATAGGTGAATTAATGAATTTTGCTGTACTAGTTAAAAATATATGCATCTTAAAAGAACAGAATGGTTGTTGATCTCAGTAGACTGTCGTGATATAATTAAGTATTTTACAAATAAATAATAAGAAACAAGCAAAATTTACCTTCACACATAAGATTGCTGACGTTTGAGCGTTTTATGAATTTCTGTATGAATTCATATAAAACTCTATAATAGTTGTCAAGTTGTTGTTGTCGTGCGCCAGCTAGGCTGGCATTATGGGGTGCGCTGCTTCACTTTCCCAACTGAACCATATTTTGGTGTGGAGTCCGACTTCCTCAGTACACGCATGCCATAGGTACCCGTTTATAGGGTCGGCAACAACCATTCACAACCCATTCATACAAGGAAAGGACAAAGATAGGGAGGGAAAGTACATCTATGTCAAGGCCGGGATTCGAAACCCGGACCTCCATATCTGCAGTCAGGCACGCTGACCACAAGACAAGTTGGGTGGCAGTTGCCAAGTTAATAACTGTTGAAATATAACTGTTCTTAAGAAACGGAATTTAAAAATTTATTCGAATATTTCACAGATATATGGCAGTTAAAATTTCCCAACCAATATAATTCCATTAATATATTATACAAAAATCATTTTAATGTTAAAAATAACAATTCTTTATTTTTATAGAATGAAGTACATTTATTTAAAAGTTTTTTTCCGCATTTTAACTTGATCGATTTTCCCATAGATGATACAAGTAAGATTATATCATTCGAAATTTAGCACACACACACACACACACACACACACATATATATATATATATATATATAATATTTCAGAACACATTTAGTAATTCGAATCTAATCACTTTGAAGATTCAAATGTGTTTGCATTTCTCACTGCCACAAAATTTAATTTTGGTATGAAGCTATTTCTAAGCTATCTATTTTCTGTCTACTCCGTCTTCTTGCAATGTTATCGATGAAATTTTTGAAACAAAATCAGTTATGAATCTTTATTATTTGAATTGTAAATTCATTGTTCTAGGATAATAAAATACGCGCAACATTGAGTGATTATTGTTTCTCAAATATTTAAAAAATGAATGATCAAGTTTCTATTTTATATTTTCTTGGCTTCTAAAAACGTCATCATCATTTACAAGTTTTAGGTATTATAAGCTATATTTTGTTTAAGTAAAATTTTCATTACAAAATTATCTTTTTTGCTTACCTCACTATTCTTACTTATATAAATTTCTGTTCTATTAGTTTATACTATAATTTTAAACTTTAAATATGTTTCTAGGTATTTGCAGTATAAAAAATTAAATTTTTAAGTTTAAAAAGAATTTTACTTGGTAGTAATATTTTCATTGTTAGATATATATGTCATTGATAATAAATGAGTTCTAAATATTAATTTCCATCTGTTAATATTATTTATTAATAGCTCATTAATTTTATTTTGCTTAGTTTTCATTTTTGATCTTTGTATGAAAAATAACCCCTATATATTAGCTATATCATATAAATTATAAAGTAGAGAGAAATAGTCTAGAAATAGAAATTTTATTTTCTAATTGTAAATAAATATCTGTTACTTTATGATATTAGTTGTCAAATTTGATTTGCTTTTCGTTCTATAACCACTTTTTCTATATGCTGGTTCATTTGATGGACACTTATAACTTAGAGTGAATTATGAACCACAAGAAATAGCAACTTCCGTGGTGAGAGTCAATCTAACGACATATTAAATTGATGGTCTAAATCGTTCAGAAATCAGCTGCTACTTATAAAAAATACCTATTATTTTTATCTCATTAAAAGTACTTATTATTGTAAAATACTAGCTATTTATTATATAGAGAAGAACCCGCTATTTTGCCATATTTATTTTTTAAATTATTTATAAAAAACATTACAGAAAAATTTGCAAGAATGTAACAGATCTTCTCTTTCGGTTTTGAAATGTTACATTCTGCAATCAACTGCTACTTATAAAAAATACCTGTTATTTTTATCTTATTAAAAATACTTATCATTGTAAAATAGTTATTTTATTATATAAAGAAGAACACGGTATTTTGCCATACTTATTTTTTAAACTATTTATAGTAAACATTATAGAAAAATTTGCATGAATGAAACTGATATTCTCTTTTGGTTTTGAAATATTACTTGCTGCGTCATCATCTGTCGAAATTATGATTTCATTTGCAAGAATTTGCTTAGTTGTAAATTCATCACGATTCTTTTTGTCAAAGTTTCTTTTTCCACACTCAACCCAAAAGTCAACAAAAAAGATCGTCCATACAAAATAAATCAAAGCAAGATTCTAAGGCGCAAAACAGAAAGCGGAAATAATCGGCTTTTAGAAGCAGAAAATTTCGTCTTTTGTTACAATCAGTTTAATGATAGCCCATCAAAAGGGGAAAATTATTTTCTTTGGTTTGGCAATGGGTGTGTACCGAATTAGATGCTGTGTCCATTTCTTTGTTCTTTTTTTCTTCTCCTTTCTTTTTTGTCTCGAGGTTTGTTTTTCTGTCTGCCCCTTCTTCATTTCCAGTAATAAAAAAATCTATATGAAAGGGGAAAAAAAAAAGCTGTGTAATCAGTTGATTTAGAATTCCAGCTTAAATTGACCCGGTCTCCAATATCGAAATCCGATGCCGCTGTGCTAAATTTGCCATTATAAAAAATATTCGATTTTTTAGCGCCGTTTTTTTAACACCCGACTTAAACAATTTTAGAAGGCGTATAATTTTTTTTTTTTTCGTTACATTGATCAATGTATTTTAAGTGGTTTTTTCTGCTGAAATTTGTCAGAGCTCACTTACAAAGCGTTAAAAAATCTACCTATCTTCAGTGTCAACAGATTAACTTAAAGGAGAGGAAAAAAAAGAAAAGATTTATTTATTTTATCGACAGTTTTTTTTATTTATTTTTATTTTTTTTATTTTTCAAATTTAAGGCCGATTTTTTTTTATAAAAAATTGTTTCAAATTTATTTTGAAACCTATTAGTGAGTAACGTCGATCTAAGTAACATCAAAAAGACATTAAATATTTTTTAAAAGCACACATTATGTGCTTTTAATACTAACATTATTTCATGCAAGGAAAAATAAGGATAAAATGTTGAAAAGTCAGTAAAGAAAATAAATAATTAAATATTTTACTTTCACAATCTAAAAATGAGATATATATTGATAAATTTAATGAGTTTAATACTTTATAAAATGAACAATTTATTAATTTTTTTTTAGGATTGACGAATTTTATAACATACTATAAATATAAGTATGAATATAAACGATTTTAATCAGATAAATATGTTATTATACATATTTATCGAAATAACCTAACAGTATTTTTAAGTTGGTAAAATGTGTTTTTATTTCAGTTTCATTCATGTGATAGATAATGATTCAGTGAAACAAATATTAACTGAATGCTTTATCAATTTCTATATTTGATGACACATATGATTGTATTTTAGAAGATTATATTGATTTCCTTAGTACAAATAATTTTATATTATACATTAACATGTTTCAAAAGAAAATATATTCAAGAAAGCAGAAATAAATAAAAAAATTGAAATTATTTTAATAAACAATATTAGAATATAATATGTAAATTATCTTAAATTTTTATCCAAAATTATTCAAGTCGTTTTGACTTATTTATGAACTAATATGAACTAAGGGATATGTGATGTATTTTAGCCATGTTTTTGTGTCTGAAATGTTACTTTCTGAATGATTACACAATTTTTTATTATAACTTAGGGTACACAATGCTGCCCATCGACAATGTTTGAACCTAATTATGAAAGAGCTATTTTAAAGTTTTATTTTTTCCTATAAATATCCTTGTATGTAATTTGATAAAACCGTTTCGAAGTCAAAATTAAAGGAAGAACTAAAATTCTAGATGGTATAAAGTTGATATTAGAGGAAAAAATTCTACAGGGGTTATTCTAGAGTCCAACAGGTCCGAGAAATCGGCTATTTATTCTCGTTTTCAAAGGTGTGCTATCAATATTTTAAAAATAATTGTTACAATCAATGTTTGCTCGTTTACTAATGTAATTATTTTAACTCCTTTTTAAAAAATTCTATCTCTAAATTGACGTATAATTTCGCACTTTGACCTTTTTCTTTTGGATTTCTTTTTACTTTTTGTTCACAAGTTCTTTTTAAGCAGAGCATTTAAAAAACAGTTATGTTTAAATTACGTTCGATGTTGTGATACCTTAAAATACACTAGAATGGTGAAAATTATTGATATTTTTCATTATTTGCATGAAAATCAGTTTTAAATCTTGGTAAACAAATCTAAACTCGAAATATTAAACTTATTATACTTCAGAATTATTCTAAAAATTATTGCTGGTCATATCTGATTTACAAATATAGAAATTTTTAAGGATAAGAAAAGTCAATAAATTCCAATTAAGTTATATTATTAGGATTTATTGATTTTTCTTATTATGAAAAATTCTAAAACTAGTATTATTTTTGGATATCAAATTTAATTTTATTGAAAAATTCATGGCTTCTTGAATTACATGAGATTTTTCAAAATATTTTATAGAATTCAGTTGGTTTTAACAATAAAAATTACTGTACAATCTCAATAATGACTCACCAAAAATTTACTCCATAACAAGGTGTTTTAAAGAGCATTCCACCCAAGCAGTTTTATTTTCTGAATTACAAGATAAAATTTCTATTAGATTTAAGCGAAATGGTTTGTATTGCTGAATCACATGACAGTGTCATGACATTTCACGCGAATAATTTGTTTTACTGACTCATAATTTTAATACTATTAATACAAATAATTTGCATTGCTGGTAAGGATATGATATTTTCAATAAGATTTCAAATCGTTTATAGGGAAACTGAATTTTTTTTCTTCCTAAAACCAATTTACATAGAAAAGTGACAAATCAGTTTACTCTGAAAATCAAGTGATGATTTTTTGAGTACTAAGTAAACGATCATTTAAAGAGAAAAAAAGAAAAAAAAGTTGCCCTTCTGTATCCCCCCGTCCCTGATATTGAGAAGGGGGAGTGGAGGGGAAAAAAAGAAAAAGAAAAACCGCGATAATTTTAGTTCTCTCCCTCATTATATAACTTTGACTTCCTTTTTTTTTTTTTTCAACTTACATTTTTCTAGTAGCCTCGGTAAATTATTGTCATTTAGGAACTTTTAGCGCCAAGGACTTGTGGTCTTTACTGTCCTTCAGTCTCTTCCCCATCCCAGGGGAGCACATTTTTTTTTAGGAAGATGACTTTAATTCCCCCCTCTCATTCGAAATCGAAGGCATCCGTCATTCGGGCTGACAGCACCCCCTGTTCTTGTAGCTTTGATTGAAGACCACTTTCAATTACTTAAATTCTATTACTTTTTCATTCTTATTTTTCTGTACTAGGCATAGAATGATAGGGCAGTTATATTACTATAAATGCTATTTTTCCAATGCTATATTTTTCCTTTATATTTTGTTATAAATTATTTTATCGTTTTAATTTTTTTTTTAATCAATGGCGTGCATAATGCATAATTTGTCATAATCAACACCCTATTGGCAACTAAATTGTTAACATATAGGCTTTCAGTTGATTAGTTCGGGGGTTCGATTCTCACACTCATCATGAATGTTTGCAAAGCTTCGGAATCCGCTTTTAACTGAAAGTTCGGGATTAAAAAGCTCTCATTTCCATAGATAATGATAGCGTGACGAACCAAAGCCAAGATGAGGTTCAGATTCATATTCATCGAATTTAAAAAGCTTACATGTATTTTGATAGCTCTGTTGTAGTATGAAGTTTGAGTATTAGTAATTTAATGACCAATATTCTACTTTTCAATTCAACGGTTTATGAGTTTAATTCCCATGTGAAACACATTTGTTTGTAATGGCCTCATTCCGTTTAAAAATTGAGAAAATATTTGAGTGGTTCCTAATATAGCTAATGTAATTTCATATACATTTTTTATATTTTGGACATAAATTGAAAAATTAATTTAAAAAAAAATTCATATTTGCGTGATCGCTTAATTTCTAAATATTTATTAGATGTTCATATATAGAAATAGGTAACATTGTGTTTTCAAGTCTGTTCGTTTGGGGTTTGAATCCCTAATAAATTTAATTTATAAATATACCGTTACATTTGTACTCTAGGACTGATTTAACCAAAATAAACATTAATTATTTAGCCTAAACTTACATTTTATTCCAAATTCCGTGTCATTTCAAATATTCACGAGTAAAAATCTATTCAATAAACTGTTCAAATGAAAACCAGTACTCTAATAATTTAGTGGACAATTTGAGTACAAGTAACCGATTGGAATATTTGTAAATTGTGCTTGTTGGACACATTATGGGGTTCCTGGAAATGAAGCTTCTTTTTTTCTGATGAAGAAAGGATTAAGGGCCTTTCTTTCTATTCAATATAATTACTGATTAAGAGCAGACATGCTGCTAGAGTAAAGCAGAAGGCATTGTGTGATTCTGTTACTAAGCTTTAGGCTTTAGGTTTTCCTAATTAAAGGGTTACAGACAAATCCTGATTTTTCTAGAAGTACAAAAGGGGCATTTTTTAAGCATTTCTACGGGACATGTCCATTTGCTGAATTATTTGCACTAATTTAAACTCTGGAATTCAACCTTATTTCCTTTTTGCAAATAAAATTACATTGTTGACGATAACCATCTTGACTCTTACCCTACTATTTTTAATATGTTCTGTTTAGAGGTATTGGAAAGTGTGAGAACTAATGGCTTCATAATCAGTTTTCTTGGCATTCATAATAAATAAAAATTTATTGAACATACTTAATTTTTTTTCATTAGTACTGAATCCATAGGATTATATAAATAAAGTTTGACAACCCATTTATTTTTCGTTGTTCAACAAGACAGCTACTCGAAAATTTTTATTTACAACATTAATAGTGTTGATTCTTTCACTAATATATATAAGCTAGTATCTTATTCGGATGACTTTATAGTAAAGTAAGCGCTTTAGGCACAGATGCCGAATAATATAGGATTCCGAATTCTGAATTTTTTTTGGCGATGAAGAAATCTTGCCAAGATGACGTATTGCGATATGTGCGATGACGTAAATTCTAGGGTTGCCAAAAAAGAGTTTTCGACATAATTTTTATAGGTCTCTATATCTATAACGTAATAAAAACCAGGTTGCCATATGCATAAGAAAATCCGCCAAAAAATCGCCAAACAACTTAAAATTTGGCGTCCAGTATTATACAACATCTGTGCCGACCTTTACTGTATTTAAGGCTGAGTAATCTTACTATTTCAATATTTTCTTCCTTAAAATTCATAAGATTAGGAATGGAAGATTGTAGAGTAAAACTATTAATTATTTTTACATTGCCAAATATAGGAAGAATAAAATTGCAGAACAAATCGAAATGACTCTGAAAGAAAGAGTGAAAAAGAATTGTGCAACGTTTCCTCTACTGTCACAAAGGCGACGAGCGTAAATAATCATTAAGGAGTATTTTTTTTTTCCAATTTTTTTGAGAAGTATTTTTTATTGTTTTGTATTTTGACGAGTATAAGATGATCAAGACCGAAAAAAAAATTACCGCAGTCACTCACAAACAATAACGTACACGGACGGAAGTGTTTGACGGGGCTGATTTTGACGACCAGGTGGGTTGTCTGTTCTGTCCCACTTCCATCCTCCATTTGATGTCCAAATTAGGGATACGCGCTCATCATCGGAGAAACGCGAAACAACAGTTTTGCGCGTCACCTTTCAAAATCCGATGCTGATTTGGGAGGGCACGTCGACAAATTGAAAACTGCCCCAGGCTCTTCATTTAAAAGTACCGTCATTTTTCAACAACAACCAATTTTACGAGGTTCAGTAAATTAATTGAAGTATTTCATAGTAATGCTATAGGGTAACGTGAATATTTGCTTATGGTTTCGATCAAATAGAGAAAATATTCTTTACTTGTGATAGTAATTTTAATATATATATATATATATATATATATATATATATATATATATATATATATATATATATATATATATATATATATATATATATATATATATATATATATATATATATATATATATATATATATATACATATATATATATATAGCGTTCTATGTTTCCAAGGCACAGTTCCAAGGTTAGGTCTTCTAGATGGGCAAGATCGACTCAACCATTCATCCCTTCTGTGGGTCTATAAACTGAGTACCAAGCATGCTTGGGAACTAAACACTGGGGGTTTCGCTTTAGGCTGACCACCTAATCGTGACATGCGTCGCAACATTGTGCCTCCCGATCACGAAAACAAAGATGGACACTGTAGGCTTTGGCCCACATAGGCTGTCATGCCACAGAGTCTACTTCATAATGAATTGTATGAATATTTTTTTCTATATAAATTTTACCTGTATATATATATTAAAATTATGATCAATATATATAAATGAATGTATATAATGAAATATTCTTTGTGTGAATTATATTATTTTATAATTTTTCATATTTTTTAATTCATTTTAATTCATTACATGATTGCATTGATTTACCTTCATTTAAATGAATTTTTTGCTTAATACTTTTATTCATTAATAAGAACTATTACACTTTACTCACAAATTTTAATTTCTGAAACAAGCAATTTACTATTTTAATGGACTTTTTCCCTCGTTTACTTAGAATTATAGATTAATTTTTTCAAAAAATAAATAAATAACTACTAATATAGAAAATAGTCTACATTTTTCTAAATTGGATTTATCTATAGAATTCAATCTATATTTTTTATTAGTTTTAACGCGATAATAGTGTTTTCTATTTTTGATGAATGAATTCGTTTATTGTTGACAACCATTTCGTCATTTTTGTAAGATCAATTAACGAGGTCGATATTTAAGATTGCACCCTATGACGTTTCCCTGTTAATATAAGTATTAAATCCATTGTCTTTGGAACATTAGGGTTAGAACTTTTCCCAATAGATTATCGTGACCTATTAGATTATGGAACTTGAAGTTCGCATTTATTTGCAGGTAGTTATCAAAATAAGGGAAAACCATAGAAGCCTTTATCAGTTTAGGGAAGGACCACTTTTGGCATGCAATGTAGCTTGGATTCGCCAAGAAATCGATTGATACAAAAGTTGAATTATGTTTAGAGGAATATAGTATAATTCTACATAGAGATGTGAAAGGTATTGGCGAGATGTCAGTGGTGGATATCCATTCCATATTGAGTTTTCTAAAATAGACCATAACGGTTCAATTATATTGAGGTTGGGTGACAGTGCAGATCAATACTTATGTTTAACTCCATCTTCTTATTCCTCAAATTATTATTGGACGAGTCTCACTGCATGGATAGATGCATTATCATGCTGGAAAATTCTTTTTCCTACAGGAAAAAAAAAAAAAAACGCATTATAAGATGGATCAAGACAGTTGAAATTTCTGTTTCTTCTCTAAGTGTTCATTCTTTTCAGCGTTGCAATGAGTCCAGCAAAAAACTACGGAATGGCTGCCCATATCACGATAGGCCAGTCTCTATGCGTAACAGTTGGAAGAGACAATCACGATCATTCGCTTGTGAAGTATCCCTACAGGCAACCATCCTGATATCGTGAAAACTTTGAAAAACGATTCATCAAACCCAATTAATGTCTTCCTCTTATCAGTCGACCATATTTTGTTAGTCTGACACGATTGTAAGCAATATTTGGTGACAGGACTGGATATTGCTGCTTTGATGTAGATATCCTGCTTTTGTAATCTTTGACACTGGAAAATCCAGATGCTGATTCAATTCTGCGGTCACTTTTGATGCATTGTTTCACTTTCTAATCACTATTTTCAATGCTCTTCAAATACTCACCAGCCTCTTTAATTGAGTTTACCTTTTCATTCACTATTTTGCAAGGTCTTCATTGTCTTTCTATATATATCTTATATATATATATATATATATATATATATATATATATATATATATATATATATATATATATATATATATATATATATATATATATATATATATATATATATATATATATATATATATATATATATATATATATATATTTATAAAAAAAGCAAAGACAAATTTGTATGTTATTATATTTTAATACATACGAAGATTGTTAAAAATGTCAAGTTTATTCACATGTGTTTCCTTTATTTTGAAAGCCACCTGTACTTCAAAAGTGTTTTCATTACTCTCATTTTTAATTGTCTATTTCTCACCAATTAAAATCATTAATATATTTCACTTTTTAATCTTGATCCATGACTATTAGGTGAATTTGACACTTGAGTTAGGCAATAATATGGACGTTTCTTACGGTGTTTTTATTAACGGTATTTAATATTTTCTTATGCTTTATGCGCCTTTGATCATCGCTGATTGATTGATTACTTCTAGAGAATGATTAGTTGAAGGCTTAAACAATTTCAGAATGTTGATTTACTAGTTTTATTTGCTTAATCACTGGAGAGAAATATCATATTTAATTTATCCACAATTAGGGATATTGTTTTTCGTCTATTTATTTTCATTGTTTTTTACTGATACCTATTTAACCATGTTGTTTTTTTATTTATATGTTCATTATTGTGTCTATTAAATGATTGATTATTTTAAAATTATTGGCTAGAAAGAAAGAAAGTAAGACCTTTTGCCTAATTTATTTATTAGACTAATTATATATATATATAAATACACATATTAATAAAGATAAACTTCAATCTCATTATTTTTCATTCTCCCACGTACTTCGTTTAAAACTGCATTATTTGAACATTAAAAGCGTTCTTATAATCTTTATATTTTCTTTATTGATTAAAATTAATAAAAAAATTATTAACAGGATAATTTATCAGTTTAAGAATTTTTATTTAATGATTTAAATGTTTAGTTTCTTATTTTATTTATTTATTTATTTATTTTTTTTATTTACTATTATTTTTTTTATATTAACTCACATATTCTTTTTTACCTAATTTATTTAATGTAATATCATTACATATTCCTTTCCATTTTTCATATTCTTTGGTACCTTCATTTATTTATTTAGATTCAAATAAAATCAGCTTTTGGCTGAATAAAGTAATTATTTTAATGATTTTTTATTTGTACAGGGTGTGATTGGTTAACGAACATTATGTCCGTTACAACACTATGTTCGCTATCAAAATTGTTCGTAAATAAATAATCGTTTTTACCATAGATTTTTTTTTTTTTTTTTTTTTTTTGGAAACTGATGAATTCGTTTAAGAGACCCTAAAAATTCAATTAAAAAAGGATGTATAATTTCTTAGTTAGTTTATTAAAAAATAATACATAAGTATAGGCTTGCATATTAATCAATCCTTTTCATTTTTTGTTTATTGGGTATTCAAGAACATTTCCAAAGTCGATGCTTTTCTCTCTTTTTTTAAGACTCTCCGGAAGTGATTAGTGTCATTGTTGTTGTAAAGGTCCCTAACGATACTGATATCCGCTTGGTTTGGGTGACATTCTAAGATCATTACTCAGACATTCTCCCATTTCTTTAATGAATGAATGAAAGGGGGGTGCTGAAAATGAAATCAGTTTCGATTTTGATTGAAATCAAAACCGAAGCTGATGGTCTACTGTGGCTGTAAATATTCTATTGGGAAAAATTTTTTCCAGTATAGAGCTTTGAAGTTTAATACGAAACAAAACCATTCAAGAGAGTTAAAAAACGATATTTAATTCATTAGGTTTGGCAACCCAGCACACCATGCTTCGAGAGCCGAGTAGTGTTCGTTAGAATTCGTTTTAATTTGTTATCCGAATATGTGTTTGTTGTCCGAGCACAAGAATATTTCGTGAAAAGGTTCGTTGTCCGATATTGTTCGCAGTCCGAACTGTTAGCTAAATGATCACCAACTGTATTTTTAATCATTTTCCAATGTTCATCTAATCGTTTTTGTTTGAAATATTTACTGTTTAAAATTGGGAATATTTTCTTCTCTAAAAGAAATGATGATGTAGTTAAATTAGAGAATACATTTCCATTTTTGCTTTGATGAATTCTCTAGACACAATATCAACTCAAACTCAAATAAGACTGCAGTCCCCCCCCCCAACTGCTGGGGAATAACGTAGGGCATCCGTTTTCGCTTCAAAAGAGCCGATCAGAGTTACTCAGTGTGACAAGGGATGACTTTCCATTCTTTCTCTTCCTCACAAAAACCCTACGATGTCCTCCGAGTCAACATGCTCTGCTGCGCCCATGGAACTGACAATGGGATGGCACTTTATCACTTAACTGCGACTCAATGGGAAGAAGGAGAGGAGTCTCCGTGGGGGTGGAGAGGGAGCGATGGTCATCTGCGTATGTCGCGCGAGTCTTGTTTAAGGGACACTTCTGACTTCTTGATCGTTATCTTTTGTGCGGAACGAGTTATCGTCTCATATTCATTTTATCGTCTGCACTTTGAGACGTTGCCAGGTGCGACCTTGGATTGAAAAGTAGTATTTATCGTTTGGATCTATTTTTGTCCCACTGTAGCATTAAATTGGATAGTCTTGCGAGAGAAAGACACAAATGGCAACAGTTAAGGTAAAGAGTGAGTGACTGTATGATTGGAATAATTGCAGAATACATTTGTTGTGGTCTAAGTCATGGTCCCTAATTAAGAGTTTCTAAACTGAACAAAATTAAATATTGTTAACATTTTGATTTCCCCTTCTTTTTAATTTATAAACCAATGAGTCCAAAAATTATGAAATATTCCTGAAATATGTCAAACAAGTGAATTGTAACTTCATTTTCAACCCCAACTATTTCCATATAAAATCAGGTTAATTAAGAGTTCGAGTATGAATTCCCCAAAACATTTATTAAATCGAGAAAAAATATTTTATAAGCCTCTCGGTGTTTCTGGCATAGAATTATTTTATGCCGGATTATGTAAGCAAAATTGAAAAGATGTATTGAAATACTAATGCTACTTTTTGTGCTTTGAATTATATTTAAAAAGAAGTTTTTGATTATTAGTGACGAAATTATTTTCTCTTCAGTCTTTGTTAAAGAATTCAATATTGTGTAATTTGACTTTAAAAGACTCGAATAACAAAAAATAACATTGATTCAAATTTTTAAATACAGAATCTTTCTCTAGGTTTAAATAAACTGAATGTCTCACTACTCGTTTAAATTAGGTATGGTGTTATAAGTTTGAGTCTTACCATTTTTATCACCTTCAATTATAATTTATTTAATATCTATTTAGTTTATTAAGTTATTATATCGAAATGATATGTAAATTCAATATATATTTATGTTATGTAGAGAAAATGTCATGACTTTTATAAGAAGCATTTTCTATGATAAGTTTCATTAGAAAAAATAATGAGCACCCAATTTGGAATTGCTGCAAATAAAAAGAGAATAAATTTTACAAATTTAAAAAAAAAAAAAAAAAAAAAAAAAAAAAAAAAAAACATAAGAGCACTTTGACTCCGCTTAACAGATAGCCTAATTGTTGATTTATAGGTATTGTGAGACCGTTTTCTGTAGTTAGTAGGCCACACTGACGTTTCGCAAGGGTGGAAATCCAGAAAATTTCTGAGCACTACCTTAAGAGAGAATTGCGTGCTAAAGGCAGAAGCACAACATCCACCAAATAACAGTGACTGAGATCGAAACCGTGATCTTATGCTCCGAATAGTGCAGCTTTAACATTAGACTAATTGGAGATCAAAGTGAACACAATGAGGAAAAACTACTTTGCGATTTCAAAACCAACGGATAATATTTATGCTCATAATTATTGTCTAAATGACAGATGAATGGTTATCGGCCAGGTTTTAATTCAGCAGTACGTAAATTCAATTCCCATCTTGATCATAAATGATTATAGGACCTTGCAGTTTATTTTGTATTGTATATTCCTTCGGATGAAGCATTGGAGACTATGTGACAAGCAATTAGAACATCATTATTTCGCTATATTTCTTCAAGAGAAGGCGTTAGTTTAGTTTAAATTATTATATTTCTTTTCAAGAACAGTTCATTTTATTCTTGAACTTTTAGTACAATATGTATTATATTTCTCTTCAAGAAAAGTTTATTTAGTCCTTAAATTTTCAATTAATTAAAGGATTTCAAGCTTATCATTGCCAGGAGATGAGAAAGGGCTCTTCAAAATAAAAGGTCATGGGTTAAATCTCCACCACTTTTTAAGGAAAAAAGAGATGTATGTTACATTTTTGCTTTTTGCATTACTTCTGTCAAGGTGGATCCCTTTGAGGTTTCCGGGTTTTCTTTTTCCTAGTATGTATAAGACCTTCTATTAATAAAATGTCTTCCTAAATGACAATAAAAGGTAGGTTTTTAAGTGTCTTATCACAAACTTTCCTTATTAAGTTGTACTACGTGATGTTAGATTACATATATCCATCCCAGAACCTTCTTTCTTTCAACATTTTTATCTTTTAAATACATGAAACAATTATTCGATATCAAAAATAAGATGGATTTAAATGATAAGTTTTTTATCGGAGTTAATTAAAGAAAATGACACAAAAAATAAAAATTATCATATCGGGAACCCCTTTGCCGAAATTCAGAACATTTCAGCATTTTATGTTTAATTATAAATTAACCAAAAAATATTGATGATTTTTGCATTTTTTAAGATTGAAGTGAATATCATTTGACGTGTGTGCAAACATCGGGCCAAGCGATCACAAAAAAAGGCGACTAACTTCTGACAGCAAAATGAGAAAAATCAGTTTGGGGCTTGAAAGTCGGCAAGTTGACGTTGTCGCCTTCATTTCTAGGTATTTTATCACTCCTGTTCTACAAGAGTGTCAGACAAGAAAATAACAATGGAGGGCCGGGAAAACCGGAGAAAACAAGGGGCGAAAAAGTCAGCAGTGAAAGGGGCGAGGAAATTGATCAGGCGGGCGGCTTTTGACAAAAGAGAATGGGGGTCGGGCTGCTGTGTCATTGTAGTGCTGACCTCCGTTATTTGGAAGGGGCTTCAGCCCCTTGACCATTACAAGAGGAGGATGTTTCATTGAGTGCAGAGGAGTCATTTACAATTCCCGAGAAAAGGGTTTATTCCGGGAGCGTCGCTTAGTCTGGAATTCTGGTCGCAGATTCAGAAGGGTGGACAAGTTCGACCTTTTCTTTTCTCCAACAACAATGGGGAAGTCAAACACAGCTAGTGATCTATTTACTGTGAGTTCTGTCGGCTTTTTACTCTTTATCTTCTTTTTTTCCAATTTGTTTCATTGACCTCAAGCTTGAGTCCTTCGCATAATTAACTCCAACTCAGCGTTCTTTCTTCCATTATTTCCCAAACGCGAAATGGTCATGCCTTTTTGGTACTTGAGGCGAATGGTCAAGAAGTTTGTAACGCCTAAAGTTTTCTGGGATTTTTTCCCCCATTGAAGTTGAATTGCATTCATTTAGATGGAAAATTTTGGGCACATATTATCATATAAATCACACAAGCTGCTCATTACTAATTTATTCAATAAAACTTAAATTAAAATATGATTCGTAATAAAAAAAAATTCAAATTATTTGGCAATTATTGCATACTATATTGTTATAACATTACAGTAACTATTGTATATAAATATTATATAATTATGTTTTATCCGAATTTTGCAATATGAAATATAAATATTAAGAAACGTATAAACCTTCTTTATAAAGGAAAAATTTAGGAACTAAGTAAAAAAAAATTTTTTTTCCAGATAAAAGATACCAAGAAATTATTCTTTAATTATCAAAGCGGTGTAGTAATAACAAGACACCGAATTCTCATTAGTCGCCAAACTCTCAACGAAATTTATGGATAAAATGGGAAAAACTCCAAAATTCCCTTAAGTGAATTGTTCGGAAATATTATTTGTGTATCTTTCCTCTTATAGAAATCCCATAGGAATCCCACATTATAATTATTAAAAATAATTGAAAACTATTTTTAGACCGCAAAAATATTTTAAAAATCACCAATTGTGTAATTTTTCAACAAAAATTTACTTTTAATGTAATTATATCATACAGGAATAATATTTAATTTATGATCATAATCATAATTATTACTAAAATTTGTTCTGAAAATAACTTTTTATTTTTGATCTTAATTTCGAATTATGTATGAAGACCAAAAAAAATTTCCTGAATTTTCAATAATATATAACACATTATTAGAAAAATATTTCAATGTTTATACAGGTTATCTCGGTCTTCTCTAAAAGTGTGATGAGAGAGAGAGAGAGAGAGAGAGAAACATTTTTTAGTCAATTTTTCTAATAATTAAAGCGATTTCAAGTACAAACATATGACGTGTAACTGAATTTTGCTGCGAAATTTTTTTATGAATGTTTAAAATCACAACTTCTAATTTTTTCATATTATTTGTGATTATAAATCCACATTAGCATTTATACTCACTAAAATACATAATATGTACAATGATAATTTTAACGCTATTAAATTAAAATCAATTTTTACTGAATAAAATCATCTAAAAATTATTGTCGATGAACAGAGTAAGATTTCATTTCGGTTTCTCTTTTTTCCGTATTTATGGGGGAAAATAAATAATGTGTAACATAAAAAAAAATGTTTTAAAAATTTGATCTACTTGGAAATTTATGGTCTCTTTTTTATATGAATAATAATTTGACCAGATACTATAGTTTAAAGTGGATTTAAAACCATTGCTGAAGAAGGATTTGAACCCTTGAACAATCAAATTGTAAATCAGATACCTTCTTGGTCTGCTTTATATTCCTTTAAATTCATAATAATGTTCATTGTGATTAATCTATGTCATGGAAAAGCTGTACTAATTCAAATTCTGAAAAATTTGACTGAAAATCAAGAATCGGAGAGAAAATTTAAATATTTTCAAACGCTTCCTTTCTTCGTATACTAGAATTTTGTTCCCTTTTTGTATTATCTAAAATGATAATTTTTGTAAAAAACTTTTTCTTTTTAAAAATTTTTCATACGACTTCATTTTTTTTGTTTAAAAAAATCTTTACTATAAAGAATACAATAATAAAAAGAATATGTTCTCATATATTTTAATTTATTGTATTTCTCCGTTACAAAATGTTGCTAATAATTGAAAAAGAAACTGATATCCATTCAGAAATTGATTATAAGTAATAGTTAAGAATTTTTGTAAAAAAGTAAATTATGCAATTTTGCCAAATTATTTTTAATAATTTATCGCCAATCTGCTCATTCTTTGCTTTTATATCTTCTCATTGATTTCAATCATTTTATAAAAAATGATTGAAATCAATGAGAAGATATAAAAAGTATTTCAATCATTTTATAAAAAAAAAAAAAAAAAGTAAGAAAAAAGTAAGAAAAAACAACTTTCCTCAGAAGCCTCCTGCTAATTGTTTTCTTTTCACGAAATACCTCAAATCTGAGTCAGTAATAAAAGCAGAATTTACCAATTCCTAACTTGTCTCCCGTAAAGCAAGAAAGAAAAACAAAAATCATCAAAGGCAAGGAAAAAGATTGATAGATTTTTACTCCAAAAAGATAAAAAGAAAGGCCCTTGAAGAAAACCAGTGATTATTAAAGTCTTCTTGTACTGCAATTTTGAAATAAGAGAACGAGTACCATAAGGACAAGCCAAAGGTCGCGAGAAAGCGGACATCGTTTGCCGCAGCTTCCCTCCCCCCCCCCAAAAAAAAAGGGGGAGAGAATACAGCTTTGTGGGATCCGAAGTTGATGAGATATTCCCTTCTCCCATCAGAGGGTCGAAATTAGATAGAAACAAATTAAAACGATAAAAGCAAGCCGAGGTTTTTCGTTGAGCAGGCGACAAGGCGAGTTAAAACCATCCTCCTTGTAAAAGGTTCACGATTCAGGTAATTCAGTTACCTGTGCAGGTAGGTCCCCTTCTGTGATTGTCTGCAGGACGTCTTTGTAGGTCGCCGCGGGTGGCTGCAGTTCCTCTTTCAGGAACGGCCACCGTCTACAGACGTTCCCTTTGTTTACGAGTGGTTAATGCCTCTAAATTATTTCAGAACAACATGATGGGTGTTTTGGGGTCTAAAGACTGTTTCCCTGAAATCTTACTGGTTTTGTACGCTACTAAATATGTTTAACAAGCTTTTAGTTCCACGCTTTTTAAGTTGCCAGCAGAAGTTTCATGTAGTTTGGGATATTTTTTTATTGTTATGAAGAGTTAGTTATATGAGAAATAATTCTTTAAGAGCTTACAAAATAAATCTTATTTTAAGTTCAAAAGTTCTAATGCATGATTTCTGAAAATTGTCATTTTAATATCAAAAGTGTGCCATAGTATTTTCGAGCTTTAACAAAAGTCTCTTGTGTGTTTATTTTATTTTATTTTTTATAACAACTTCATTTTAAACTTTGTAGTCGACATTCGTCAAACATTTGGTAAAGAGCTAAAAAAAATTTAAATATTAATTAAAGAATGAAATTTGTCTCCATGAAGATTTAATGCTATATAATTATAAGTCTAACTTATTTATTTATGAAATAATCACAATTTAACTGAATATTATAAGTAAGACTAAAATTAAACACACATTTAATGAATACTTTTCCTAATAAAACTTATTTTGCCTTAAATACTATTGCTAGTTTTCATGATCTTCTTTGTTAGAGTTGATTCAGTATGTCTACTGGTTTTTATTTTCATAGTCATGGTCATAATTTGAAGCCCATGTAAAGGATGAAGTATGGGTAGTAATTTATATTAAAATTTTAATGATATATAAGTTTTGTTTCCAATATAAAATTTTTTTCCTAGAAGAAATATTACTTCAGACTGACAGCAATTTTTTATTGTTAAATTTTCCACAGTAAAATACCTTAATATACAAATATCAAATTTTAATAAAGGAAATTACAAATAAATTAATTAAAAATATAATCAGGAAAGAGTGTTTATACATAAAATGAAAAATAATAAACAAATGAGATGGGTTTTAATTAAAGAAAATAGTACAGTGTCTTAACTAAAAAAAGTGCATTTGTTAACCCACATGTCATATTTTAATGAATCTGATATTTATTATCTTAAAAGAAAATTTTTTCACACTTTTGTCGAAACTTGATAGAGACAAATACTTTCTTATGTCTGGCAAGTACCCAGTTCGATACCTGACTCGATCGAAGACCTCATACTGAGAGAGCCGTGTACGTTAAATGTTAATAGGGTTTATTATGTCTATTCTGATGATGTGTAAACATTCAGATGGAAAGATATTAACTGAAGTGTCGATCTCCCTCCCTCCTTGATTGCGTTTACACGAAAGAGAATTTACGTTGTTAGTACCTTCGAGTGTCAGAAATGGTCAGCCAGAAATATAATGCAACAATAGAATACAGAATGTGCATCAATTTTGATAAATATTGACTCTTATATATGCTCCTTTTGTTTTTGAAATCTTCTGAGAGCTATTGATAGCAATATGCTTTTATTATTACTTTTCCTAATGAATTTTTCTTTTAATACCTAAGTTTGGTGCTTGATATAATTTTAGTTATGTAACTGAGTCTAGGTTAAGTTGTTAAGTGTCTGAGCTAATAGCCGTTTTATTTGTGAATCACATTGCTTATCCACTGGAAATAATTTCCATATAAATTTATGATTGAATGTTTGGAATTTTTGTCAATTTTTACTGCCAAATTTTTTTTTTTGGTACTTTTGATAATAATGTACTCAGTTATTACATATGATCAATTTCAATTGAGAAAATCCCCCGGAACGACAGGCATGTCCGAAACTTATTATGATTTGGCCATGCACGACATCGCTATAAGGTAACAAAACGAAAAAATAAATCTTTGAAAGGAAAAGTATAATGTGTAGCAGAAAAGATAAGAACCAAGAGTGGAAAAAAATGTTGCAAATTGCTTACTCATGTTTATGGTAATTGTGGTGAGATCAGTAATTACCACATACAAAAAGCGCCAACCTGTTCTTTTTGTCTTTAAGCAAATTACATTCACCGAAATTACCGTTCTATTTGGGACCGTTAATAACATTCATTACCTGCGGAACGGGTGCCTGTTTGGGTCTTTTTTGGCAGAAAGATGTAGGAAACACCGTACAAGAAAATGATTGTAATTTTTTGGACAGTTTTTTCGGAAGCTTAATTTGAGACCTAAACCCCAAGGTGAAGATCATGTGCTCTTCCGTGGGAAAATGTAACATTGGTGGTAGATCCGTTTCTGTGGTGTTACTGAGAGCCTTTGGCAAAGCTGTTGTGGTAAATATGGTCGTTAAAGTGGCCATGACTTATGGCTCAAAGTACCATATTTGGTGATTTACATGTCCACTTTCTCAAGACATGCGGGTATTATTAACCAATTTCTAATGCAATCAAAAAAATAAGAAATTTCCCTATTATAAATAAGGTTATTTCTCTAAATTAATTATTAAATATAACTGATTCAGATAATTAGGACTCCATTATGTATGTTCAATTATTTTAATTTTGTAACTTGCATGTTAACTATGTGTCGCCTCCCAGAGAACACTATGGAGGAGTGTTCTGAGCAAAGCCTTGCCCTCCCGGGTGCTGAAGAAAAATAATTTGTAAGTTTAATATATTTTAAAAGAAACTGAAACTCACAATTTACTAAAGGAAAACTTTTGAAATTTCGATTAATTAAATATCAAAATTACTTAAAGTAGAATACACACATGTTACTCTTTGAATCAAATTTAATTATTTTCTTTATCAACGCATAGTTAATAAGGTTGATACGCATTCATATGTTGTATATGCATTCGCTTCTATATGACGTCATAAAAAAAACTCTTGTCATCTTGTAGAATAACTTATCTGCAGGACTATTAACTTTTGCGACTGTGGTAACCTATGATGAAGATCATTGTTCACAAGACCTCTAAGACGTTAGATAAGTTTTAAAATTATTTAAATAAAATTTGATTAGAACGTACTTAAAAACGGTGATGGCTATTAAATTATGTTGGTAAGAGAAAAGGTACATTACTATTATATATATTAGTTACATAATAACCCAAAAAATCTATACTCTTTGATTTTAGTTAAATGGATTTTCTTAAGTATAGATAGTAAATAAAAAGAGGTGCATCACATATTAAAAAAAATTGTATAAAATAATGTAAATAGATTTTACATTATTTTAGGTCAATATTTCAGTTAAAGGTGGCCAAAAAGTCTAGCCGAAAACTGCATATTTTTATGCTTCAGTCTAGAGGTGAATACTTGTAGTGACACGTTTCTTTGTATATAATGCCACTTTTTCTAAAGAATATTGGAACCAACAAATATAACTTGTATAAAGTCTCTCATGTAGTGTCAGTATTGTTGTTATTTATGACACTTGGACGAGCCAAGTTAGCTAACAACGGCTATGTGGAATTAAGTCAGAAAGGTGTGTTTTTCATTTAATCAGAGCAACACGAAGGTTAAAGTACAGATTTGTTCTAAGACTTCTTCGATAGATGTCACCACCAAAGGATCCCTTCCCCCTATTTTGACTTAGAACTGGAGAATGCGGAAATTTTCTTCAGACCATTACACCCATGGTAACTACCGAACGACTGACCATTTGGGACTTTCGATTCCACTCATTTAACGAGCACGTATATCGCATGTACTCGGTGGGTCATTGGTGAGGTTGGGAATCGAATACCGCCCTTCCAGACGGAAGGCCGTTGCCCTAACCACTAGGCCACCACGGTCCTGTAATATCAGTAAATCGATTGATTTCTTTCAGAGGGCGAAATCGATTCTCTTACAGCGAACAAGAACAAAAAACTCAGAAAAAACTGAAAAATATATTCATTGAGAGTTTTTGATACAAAGTGCAATATTAATAAACTTTAGTGTTTTTTTTTCCCCTAGATTTGAGTCCAAATAAATTATTAGCATATTGAACCATATCTCTTTTCTCGTGCATAGTTTACTAGTAAATTTGAGGTATTAGAATTTCAAGCGTCTCTCTGGTCGAAATTTCATGGCGCAACATGGCAAAACTGGGCAGTTTTGACCCTTGCGCCATAAAATCCAACCAACTAACCGTGGTAAAATTTCACATAAAATTCTGATACGTCATGCAATACTGTAAGTAATTTTTTTTATCTGGTATGAATATATCATCGTGAATATTATGAAAAAAATTAATTGCATAAATAATTTGTTTTTCATACACAAAAATTTAAATAAATGTTTATCAAAAGATTAAATCAGATGTATTGAACACACACACAATATGTGTGGTTTTTTAAAAATTAAATAGAGATAGCTTTTAATAAAAGTAAATTTTGACGATTCCCTAGAATCGATTAGTTACATAGGTGGTTATACGCATTTGAACAATAGAAAAATGCTAATTCCTTAGAATACGTGTGCCCTATTATTCTATCTTTAAAATATGAGAAAAATGCAGGTAAGAAAGAATAGGTGCGGCTACAGCCATAAATCAAGGTCGGCATCCCTAAACTCTTGTTGGGAGGGGTGAAATAAAAGAGGAGGAGTTTCTTCCCAGATAGCCGGACCTAAACACAAATGCTGGACCGTCCATAACCATTCTCTCTGTTCCTTGATGAGCACAAAACTAATTGCCGTCCAGAGGAAAAACAGTGCTCACCCCCTCCAACTGTCACGTCCAAACAACAGGTGGGGCTGCGGCCCGTCTTAGAGGGCAAACGAAAACTGTTGTCAACCCGGTCATGGCGAGCGCGTCTGTATACACATACGAGGTACACTTCATTAGTCCAGATGCTCTGCGAATCACCGGTCCCAAATTATAGGGTACCTCGCCTCGATGAAGCATCTTTTTTTTTTTTTTTTTTTTTTTAGATTTCTCTTCCACTGTGGAAGGGTTCATCGGGGTCAAAGAAACGGGGGTGAGCAGACGATACTTCAGCAACTTCTTCGGTTCCGGTACTCCGACTTAAATTGGAAGGGGTGGTTATACAGCGATCATTACCGGTTTCGAGCCCGAGACCGAGAAGCCGCGATACATCATCGGTGTTGTCCCTTGGGCCATTTATGTGATGGACAGATATTCCACTTCTTCTATCCACCCTCCCCACATTGTGTTGTCATCCCCCTCACCCTCAGCTATATATCAGCCCGCAGCGATTTAGGGATTTTGTTTCGGAATAAATATGGTAGGAGAGAGAGAGAGGGAGGGAAGGCATGGTGCCTTAGATCGCATGCACACCACCCATTCTCTCCACCCCACCTACTGGCTGTGAATATTAGCTCATTATACTAATAACATTAAAAGTAATTGGATTGTTGTTTACTTTCATTATAGAAAGTGATAGTGCCACAGATCCGTGTGTGCACTGTATGATATTTGATTTAATTCTTCTATTGTAAAAGATCCGTGTTTAATGGCACTAATAAAAATGATAAATTGAAATTTTCAATCCTTGCATTTTTCAAGAATTTGTGCAGAGTGAATTATTGGAAAACATTGTCCATTATGAGTTAATATATGCATGTGAGAGAAAAAATCTATTCCATTGATTGAACATCATCGATTTTGTTCATGTTTAGCTAGAATGATGTATCGGATCTTTGAAAAAAAAATATTTTTAACTGTAACACATCAGCTCAGATCTTTCAATATATGTTTTATGATCAATTAAAATGATTTTCACAAACTATAGATTACTTGGTTTAAAAAAAAAACTGCTCCAACTGGTGTACCCAATAGATGACAAAAATCAGAGCTTATAGAAACTATCTTAAAATTTGAACTGGTACAGCTCACACTTTTCAGGTCATATTTATCTATTCGTTTGGTGATAAACTTGTTGACAAATACACTTTAAATCAAGGATTTTCAATAAACATAATTTTTTACTAATTACTGAGAGATAGTATATTTAAATTGTGATTTAAATATACTATCTCTCAGTAATTAGTAAAAAATTAGATCAGTAGATTTAGCTTAGTATTGTTTTTAAAATACATATGTGAATATAAATTATTATATAATATAGTACATACGTGTTCAATCATTTGCATATTTTTATTGATTTTAAATATTAACAGTTTCAAAGTTTAAGCGATTTTTGTGGTTTAACATCAAGTAATAGATATTTAACAAGTGAAAGTAATTTCATGTCAGTTTATAAGCATTCGTTGTATATTTATCTTCTTGAAGAACTTTATTAGATAATTGGTCTTATTCACATGAGTTGCAAAAGAAAAAATATCAAAAATTCTCAAGCACTCAATACCCACACCGACAGACTTTCATATAGAAAACAGAAATAATAGTGCTTTACTGTTATTTGATAATGGCTAGGATTGAGTCTAGAACCTTCATTTTTTACATCATGATCTTATTACTAGGCCATTATGAATCTGAACAAATCTATAAATATGCTCTCTTAAGGAGATATTCTAATAGACTCTTTACATTTCTTATTCATAAGAAATATATAGATTACTATGGAAGCTTTAGTCTATAAACGTGCCTATATTATCTAAAATATTTCAATGAAAAAATGTAATGTTGAAAAATTGAATTCGGTTTTGAACATTGTCTAACTATTTATTTATATTTGAATACTGTATAACTTTTCAATTATATTTGAATGCTGTCAAATTGATCACTATTTGAACTGATGTATCAAAGCCATAAACATTTTCGATTTTTACCAATTTTTTTTTCTATTTTATTGTATTATTTTGATCAGACCTTTGTTTATTTTTAATGCGTGGGTGTTTTGGAAAATAGATCAAGATCAGGTTTTACTTTTTATTCAATTTATTAAAAACGAAAATAAATCATTTCATACACAAGATTAATTAGCTGACAAAACCACCCCTAAATTAACCGTGACATGTACCCCCATTTAAAGACATACGTCCTTCTGTATATGAACAAAATATACCTTCTAATTTTTTTTTAAATTTTTTTTTAGTGGCAATGATAAATAATACTGACGAACTTTAATTTACTTTTTTCCTTTCTTTTTATGTTACATTAAATGCGAGGATGTCGAAAATTACTGAGGGTAGGGCCTGTGTTGTTACAGTGCTATGCACAAAGCCACCTACGCCTGAAGCACAGGTCACAGTATGGCAACCACTCCTTTTGTATGTCCAAACGTTCATTGTTTAACAATCAGTCTTCGATGGTTCATTGCTGTGATGGAGTTAACATTTCAAGAAAGCTTTTAGCTCGTGCTAATTTTTCCGATAAAAACTCGAGACATTTCTTATCTTCCTTGCATGGCAGTTATGAATAATGCAACACATTTTTGTTTTAATCAACACACAAATAGAAAAACTATGTTCCTTGCAATTGTAAATTGTACATTTAATCTTTGCAAACATTTATCTGCTAATTTTTCCACTGAATATTATCCAATTTTAGGTGGCAAAGCTTTTCCGCCCACCCTATCTACTGGTCAGCGTGCCTGACTGCAGATAGGGAGGTCCCAGGCTGGAATCCCGGTTCCGACATGGATGTACTTTCTCTCTCTCTCTCTATTTTGTCCTTTTTTTGTATGAATAGGCTTTGAATGGTTGCCTACCCTATAAACGGGTACCTATGGCATGTGTGTACTGAGGAAAATCGGACTCCACACCAAATTAAGGTTCAGTTGGAAAAGTGGAGCAGCGCATCCTATATTGTCAGCCTACGAGACAATAACAACAAATAACAAAGCTTAAAGATGACAGCTTTGTGTCAAAAGCCATTACGGTATAAATTCAGAGTTCACGGGAAGAATAATAGAAATAGCATTAAACTTTTACGTTCATAACTGTCATAATTCGTAACTTTTACCCAAATACTTCTTTGTAACACACAGATGCGGCTAATTATCTGTTTAAAGTTATTTAAGATGTCATTAAATTATGATGCCTTAGTGTTTATGTAATTGCTTTGATCACTATTAAACTATCTAAAATCCTAGTTTACAAACAAACTAAATTTTAATAATTATAATTACTTTTTTTATTAATGCTAATTAATTTTTTCACCTTAAAAGTTATTTTACTAAAAGTTTTTTTCCTGTTTTTATGTACTATAATTTTTAATGTATTAGAATATTTTTAATGCACTAGGAAGGACAATTCCTTTTTTATAAATGTACTGGAATCAGAAAGGAACTGTTTTCTATTGTAAAATGTTAAGTGGATGCAAGAGTAGATTTCTTTTTTGTTCTTGGTTTTTTGCTTACTAAAAATAATAATCTATATTAATTGTTTGCATTTATACCAGTTGCATTAACGTAAATAAATATTTTTAACAATTAATTATCAGTATTTTTTTATATGATCATTTACTTTTTGTGTCAGTGAATTTTATTTGCACCATGACAATAATTGTTTTTTGTTTTTATTTTTTTTTCCAAACTTACTTTATGAATTAGAAGGAAAAAAAAAAAAGAATAATCCTTTAGCAGTTTCTTTATTATATTGTTTTTTGTAAGATTGATTTAAAAATTGAAAGTATTTAATTTTTGAATAAAATAGAAAAAACACGAATAAAATAAAGTGTTATTGAATATTTTATGAAATTCAGAACTATTTTTAATATTTTAAAAACAATTAAAAAAAATTTTACTTCAAAGAATATTAGAAAGTGAGAATTCAATACATAAATTCTGATTCCCAAATGCTAATACGCCGTAATCATCACTAAGTATAGATTTAAGAACTCAATATTTTGCCCCATCACCAATAAGACATTAATCTTAACTTCAAAATACTTCAAACATTTGACAGTCTGAAGGACATAAGTGATTGTGATGGAAATTCGACCATGAACACCAATTATTGGTTATTTAAAATGTCAAGTAAATGAAATATTGTAAAATTAGTTCTATGAAAATACTCGCTAAGAAACTACCGACAATTTTTTCGAATAATCATTAGTTTTATCACCAATTTTAATTTGCATTTGGCATTTCATATTTTTAACCAAAAGACCAGGAATACTATAAATGGTATACAATGGAATAAGAAGAAAAGATCTTCCTTTTACTGACAATTCCCTTGGTGATTCTTCTTCTCACCCCTATCTTCCAAAATCCAATTGACCAGCATTCTATTGACGCAGCTAATGAACTCATTCGACCCTTTCCTAGGACGGACATAAGAATTGATTCCTCTATCACCCTTCTCTTTCATTCCCTTCCCCTCATCGCCAATTCTCTCAGCACCCTGGTGTGGTGACTGTTTGTCATTGTTATTCGTAGGTTGGGAATCTATAATTATACGAAAAGGTGTCAATCGTGTTAGGGTAAAAGATTGTTGGCTCGTTTTGCATATGGATAATGGTTACAGTCCCAGGGGTTTGGCGTCATCCCCAATTTGGCGAGACACTTTTTTTAGAGTGAACTTGAAATCGACATCCTTTACCAAGCTAAAGTGATTTTGATGAAAGAACTGTTTGTATACTTCACATTTGGTTTATTTATTATATATGTCATTAATGACTGCAAATTTATAGATCCCACATAAGTTTTATATACATAGTATAAATTTTATGAAAATGATTGTAATAGTATATATGAGAATTCTTTAGAGTGTGTTGGGCATGTTTAAATAAACCTTATATGAAATTTTTTTTTTTTTAAATTTAGTTTTTTGGACCTATTTTGTTTGGGGTCTTCCCTAAACATTTAATCTTTTATCAATTTTAAATTTAAAATTCAATATAAATATTTAAATTTTCCATTCCAAACCTAGATGATAGCAAATATTAAATTTTTTTATGATGATATTTAACAAATTTATTTAATTGTATTAAAATTTCAAGTTTTTCTTGGCTGATAATCTGGTTGAAAACGGCAAATTCTTGGCGATCATAAAGGATTGTTTAGAATAAAAAATAAAGCAATAAGAACTGTTGACATCCTTGTTGAAGCCGTTTGCTTCTTTCCTATGGGCATTCTGTTCCCACCTGAATAAGGTTGAGCAATCGACAAAAAGTGTCGATTACAAAAGGTGAGGGTGGCGGCTCTCGTTCTCTGACCTGGTTGTGTCATTACTTTTCCTTCTACCAGGAGGCGTGGTTCTGCAGCAAACATGACCGGTCAGGGCCCATTTAAGCTTGCCCCACACAGGGAAGAGAATAAAGTGGTCCTGGACATGAATTATTTATAATTAGTGTGAATAACATTAAGGCACACATGTAGCTACTTCTCATTGTAATTTCTGTAATTTATTATTTCATTTATACTTGAAGAACATGTTCGGGTTCAATTGTTGGAAAGCGTAAAGAAATAGCTGAACAAAATTCAATCGTCTTTTCTTATTAAGGAAAGATAACACATCTAGAATAATGCAAATGTAAGGTGGGAATATCTTTTGTTCCAGTTATTTCTTTGATGTTTATTTTTGTCTGTTGAATTATTATTCAAAGCAAATAATTCTATTTTCAAATATGTATACACAAACAAAGAGAGGCTTGCTAAAAAAATTTAATTAATTTAAATTCAGTAAAAATTGTAAATGCTAAATTAAGGAGTCAAATGCTTAAAACAAATTCCAAAATTGCTACTTAATAAATGAACGTAATCTAAAAACTAAATGTATATTACATTTATTAAATCGATTAAAAGAATAAATCTACCGAAATATTTCATAGGCAGTCTAGTACATTATTTTAAGCCATTCATTTTTTAATTAAATTTCAACACTGATGTTTTATCAAGAGAAGATATGTACTTGCAAAATGAACGAATGAAAAGAATTGGAAAGTATCTTAAAGCAACAATTCTGTCTTCAGACTTCATAAGTAACTGAGCATACTTTTCTGATCTCTTAAATTTTTGAGTAAAATTAAAAATTTTTCATTTGGTAATTCGGTTTGTATACCTTTATTTTCAATGAATATAAAGGTATGCAAACCGAAAAAGTGAAATAAATTAGAAATTTACTTAATCGACGTATACAAATTTCGTGGACAATTAAATATATATTCTCAAAAACCTATTTTTTTAAAAACTTGTGATAAAATAAATTTCTTACACAGAATTTTCTGGTCTTCATAAAAATATTTGTTACATAGTGCTTGTACATGGTTATATTGGTTATCTCTCAAATATATATTTGGGTATGTTAGTCTGTACATGTAGATTATATGCTCTTAAGAAGTTTCAAAATAAAATAGGTATAGTATGTATATTTGCAAGCAGTTTGCAAAAATTAACAATGAAATTCTAACTTTTCATCTTAGAATGGGAAAGTATATAAAATGTATTTTATTTTTGGTACTTCTTGATTGCAAACGCAATGGTACATAATCCTTTTGATGCAGCTTGTTTCCACCTACAACTTAAAAAGAAAGTAGAAGATGAAAATCAGTTCTTTTTTCGGAAAACAAATATGGCTTTAAATTTGATGTAACTTTTTCTTCAAAACATGTTTTTGATGCGCATTTGTTTTCAAATATTTGCCAAATGATGATTATTAGAAGAAGAATATATTAATACGATAAAGAATAAATATATAAGCCACTTTTTCAGTTCCAAGAAAAGACGAGTGAGCAAATATGGAAAATTTGTTGGCAACAAACCAGTTAGTGAATTATAGGAAAATGGGTACACGACTGTACCAGTGATGAGATCGTGTAGTCCAATCAAAGTTGGTGGCAAGGATAGTAAACAAATATTTTCCTTCATTTATTCTTAGAAAAAGATATCACAAGTTGCGATATCAGAAGACAAAATACATTTGAAGATATCAACGGACAAAATGTTTTTTTTTTTTTTTAATTTGTTATTACTTTGCAAACTGTTGTCATCCTACTGATTGGTGAATCACAATGAATAATAGTAAGCAAATATTTCCCTTCACTTATTTTTGGAAAAAGATATCAGGAGACAAAGTATATCTAAAAATTGCAATCCACAAAATATTTGCTTAAATAGTCCTTACTTTGTAAATTTTTGTTATCCTGCTGCTTCGTAAATCACAATGAAAACAGCAATGACGCAAGCAAAATTTAAAAGATACTACCTTCAATACCTTCAATAGTTATAGTCTGTACTGGTTATTGGCTTTAAACTGCTGAATTTAAACATTTGAAGCACTGGAATGTCAAGCCTCGGTGAGTTAATTGTAATCACTCTATAAAATTGCATACTAGGGATTTAATAAATTAGGATTTTATTTTACAGTTATAATATTTTATCATAAGATTTTAATAAATAAATTATGATTATTGTTTAATTCTTTCTAAACAAGTTTCATGACATAAATGATGTTCATTATATTGAAATTTCTTTTCAAAAATTTTTTTTATAAATACTGAATTAGTAATTTATTTTCTAGTGGCACAAAATACTCTCTGCATTGGGTTTTTTGTGTACATATGTATATATATTGTGTATATATTTCAAGTTAATTTATTAAATTTCAAAGAATTTTTAAAAATTTACTTTTTTTAATTATTTTTTTATTTACTTTTTATTTTAATATGCATATATTTATAAACCTAAATATGTGGCACTGTAAGCTATATTTGGGTCAAGATCTACTGTGCTTATATCTATTTTCCTAACAGAAGGCTCTGGGGGGGGGTCGCTGTTAGCTGGTCAGTCCAACGAGAAACCTACAATTTTTGGTTCCCAAACATGCTTTGTACCCAGTTTTATTGACTCACTGAAGAGATAAAAGGCTGAATCGATGTTGTCCAGTCCAATTATAGAACCTCAGATCTATACGCTGGGAGCGCTAACCCTTTTCTCCCTTATATTTCAATATATTAAACATTTTCATTCTTCAGTTTACTGTTTTTTTTTCTTTCAAATCAGTAAGATTTAAAAGGGTGTTTTAACCAAAATTCATTTAAAAATCTCCCGAAGTATTTCAAATTGACCAAACACAACAATAAAAATATTTTCGTTTATGCATTCTCTAAGTAGATATTCTTAACTGCATGTTAAGCAAAATAAAGCAATTTACTGTGGTTGAAGTTAATGTAATGTTTACAATAAGTAATTACTCTAAATACAATCTGCAAAATAGCCAGTTACGCCCACATTTATTGATGAAGATTTAAGCTTAATAAAAAAAATATATAAGCTAAAGAGAAAAAAGGTCAATAAAAAATTAAACGCCTAAATTGCTCTATTTTTTATTACGTGGTTATAAGGGGGAAAAAATGCACGTAATCTTTTTTCTTTTTTTTTTTTTTTCTATCCAGATTCACGAAACCGCACATTTATTCCTTATATAAACTACTATTTTTTCCGATTATGTAGTTGATATTCTTAATAGAAAATCATAATAAATATTCGAAAGAGGGGGAAACTAAATTTAAAAAAAAATTCCACCATCTGATTGATGAATGGAAAAATCCAACCAAGTGATCTTTTTCATTCGGTTCAATTAGTATTGACTTGGGCGTAGTCCAAAAGTATTGATCAAGCTATTAGGAGTGTTGATGCTACCGTTTAGAGATAATTTAACAGCGGAAAGAAGGGGGGGATAGTAGGGACGTTGGAAAAGAAAAGAAAAAAAAATTAACTTGCGTGGGAGTTTTGGGAAGAGGGAGTAATAACTAGGTGTACTCAGCAAAGTCAGGAGATATAGGCGACGACGAATTATTTTAACTTTGGCACAATTTTTTTTTCATTGGCGTGAGAGGGTGGGATGGGGGTTCCACATTGATCTATCCGTTTGTCAGATAAACTGATAGCATTAAATTGTCTATTATAAGATATTTTAGATACATCAAACTGATAACATGTACGTGAGGTCTGAAAAATTTTGAGTGGCTAATCCAGTTACTTTTTACACCCCCGAATTAAACGTTTTTGAAGAGCATTCTGCAAGAAGGGTGGACACATTTCTCACTATCTTCACGAATGCAATTTTATTTTAACTCGTTTTTTTATTTTTTTATTTTTTTATTTTATTTAAAGGTTTCTTTTCAATGCATCATTGCTCAGTTTATTACACACAGAAAATTTTCCTTAGAGGAACATATAAAAGTATCATATAATAGTTATCACAAAATTTTATTGAATTTCAATGCATCATAAAAACTGTAGGGTTCAAAATTAGGATTTATACATTATTTAAACAAAAATATAATTTATTGAACATGGCTACATGCTTTTAATTAAAATAAACATTTATGCATATTTTCTTATATAACTGTATTTTCCTAAAATAATAAGTATGTCACCAGATTTAAGTTTTAAAATATTTGAGTACTAAATATTTAGCCTATAATGTGGGCCAAGGCCTACAGTGCCAATATTTTTTCCGGAAGGAGGCTTTGGGGGGGGGCGAAACATATATCCAGATTAGGTTATTTATAATTGAAATATTATTTCCCTACTTCTAAATGATAATCTAATTCAAAAATCTATTTTATATCTATCAAAGAATTATTTATCAATTAAATAAAATAAAAGCTTTATTTTTATATGATCAGAAATATTTCAAAAAAATTTTGAGATTCTCTTCACACGCCCAGAATGAAATTATAAAGATTTTACCTACAAATATTTTTATGATTAATAAAAAAAAAAAAAAAAAAAAAAAAAAAGTATTAGGAATAATTTTTAAATGGTATTAAAAACAGATAAAAGTTTATTTCAGTTATTAAAACTTCAAAAAAATAGGTGCTGTGATTTTAACATACATATTGGTATAAAACAGGCAATATAACACAGCTAAAGATTTCAGAAAAATCCATTTTGATTTCGAGATTTATTTGTCGGATTTATTTTGTTTAAATTGTCTGCTTAAAAATGTGTGATAAATATCATACCAAAAAGACTTTTAATGTGAAAATGAACTCACACTTTGAAATTATGAATATTAAACGAAACATTTTACACTACTCAAATTGATTAATAGTTCCACTTGTGAGATAACTACATTGGGATTAAGCTTGTCATGGCACGTTTCGAACATCACAACAAATGATGCGTGGTTTGCCTTCAGAATCCAAACCACATCGTTTGGGATTTGAGGTGCTGACCCGAAATCATGAGCAACTGGTTCTGTGGAAAAAAAAAGAAAAGATATAAATTCAAGACTTTTAGATCGGTAAAAATTTGTCAGCAATACGTGTATGTGTATGGACGACACGTTTTAATAACAATGACTGTCAAAAAAATATGTCCTAGGAAGAACGATAATATGAGATCCCGTAAACAGTTATGTTTTCTCTATTATCAATTTTTTCCCTCTATTCAATTTTCTTGTCTCTACTTAAACAAGTTTCTCGTTCTCGCTTTTTTTTATATTTTATTTTTCTGTATTAATGTTATGATAAATTGATTGCTTCTGACACTTTTTCTCGGGGAAAACCCGGATGATGTCATAATGAATGCTGTGGAAAGTGATATCTCTACTTTGGGTTGGTTATTGTTATTGTTCGAAGTGAAATGGAGGTGATTCTTTTACTAGAATAATAAATAGGAATCCCCGAAGGACAGGAATTTTAATAGATGGGAATTGTGACATGAAAGGTAAGTTCAATTTCACTCGAATTGCGTTTTGATAAGGAAGTTATTTGCCTGTTTGGTAAGCACTATCGAATATACGAATATGGGCTTGTCCTTTGTGTATGCGTATATATTATGTTGACGCATTTTTTTTATTAAGATGTGTTACTTTGAAATATTTTTTTAAGCTGGGAATATATATAATGAGAGAATTCATTTTGGAATACAAACATTAAACTTACTGAATTATAAGATGAGCTGTAAAAAAATCAGACGAAAAGTAGCAATTAAATAATTTCAAAATAAACTGTATCATTACAAATAATAAATTTGACGCGTTCATAAAATATCAGTATATAAAACAATAGAAATAGATAAAATATTTTTAGAATATTATGCTATGTATAGTTGAAATACTGTTTCAATGGGAAACAAACTTGAAACTTTTTATATGGAACTTGTTAGTTTATAGGTATTACGAGAAGCAAATTATTTTAAATATAAGTATAATTTAGGAGTACATTCAATACATTTATCTATCAAAAAGTCATAAAAGTACGGATGCAGACGATAATTTATCGAGTTATAAGATGAGCCACAAAAGGCGAGAGTCAATAAAATCTAAATTCTTAATTAAGTTACAACAATGCAAACGATAAATTAGCTGCTTATAAGCCAAAAATTAATAGCGGAAAACATATATGATGAATTTGGAATTATTTAACCTTGAAATATTGGTTCGATTGGAAAAATATGAGCCTCTGAATGTGAAATTCTTTAAGCTAATAATGAGATTAAGAATATTTTTATTAGTCGAATAAATATTTTATAATCATTCCATGCAAAAATGTTAATAAACCTTATGATTCTAACAATTGTTTGTTAAAAATGTTAAAAAAGAAAAAAACATAGTTTTAAAAATGATGTAAGTTTAACTAATTAGATTTAACTTAATTTAATTTAAGTGTCATTCTTTTGATTTATTCTAATCTTGACTTGCTTATCACTATCACTAAACTTCGGTTAATAATTTATTTGAAACTAACTGTGGGATTTCACATTCCATTTGACACATGTAAGACATTTAGCCAACTTTTTTGCTAATTTCCGCTGAATGTTTTGTATAAATTTATGTGAATTCTTAAATGCTATTTGCATATGCAATTCATACGCAGATTTAGTTCACAATGCAGTATGTGTAAACAAATTTCGAAGCCTGTTGTAAGATAACATACATTAATAAGTTTCCTTTACTGATTGTAGCTTTGGACAAATTGGGATTTCGTCACTTGTTCAATTGCCACCAGGTGGAGGTGGTCCAGCCAACAGTCGCCTTTGACGTCGCCTCGCTGCTGCTGTACGGAACTGAGGCGATGCCCATCCGACTGAAAATACTGCTGGACAGACTTTTCAGCGTCCTTCAGCAAGAAGACGTTGTCCATGTCCTCCACGGGTTCGGGTGGACGTATGAGGACTATTCCAGAGGGTATATTCTACAGGTGAGTCTTATCAAATGCTCTGTGCTGATTACTTTCGCCAAAATTGAAGCGATTAAATGAAATCGCTATGTTATTTAATTGATGCCCTTTGCCTAATTTCATATTTAATCGATAATTTTATTTTTACAATACATTTTATTAATAGTACCGGTGTATTCTTTATTAATAATAAGCCTACAATTTTAATATATTATTTTAATCTAATTTAAATTCCCGAGTAATAAACTTGCTGAGTTAAAATAATTTTCTCAATATTTTCTTTATTTTAACAACATAAGAATACTTATGTACATTATTTATGTAGAATTATACAGTTTCATTTTATCTTATAATAAATATTATTTCTTCTTTTTTAATATTAATTCTATTTAATATTTAACTGCTTCTATCTCTTTTTATACAACTCAAAAATGTCATTTTAATAATATTTTTTATTTTATTTACATAACAATGCATTATTTATCGACATTATTTTGTCTGCTTATCTTTATATATTGTTATTGTAAGTCTCCGTTTTCTGATTACACTTCATTTGCATAAAATGATCATTGAATGACAAATAAACCAAACTAGTTTTAGTTATTGTTTTTATCTTATCTAATAATATATAATCTTTTTGATCTATAATCTCATAATTAATTCATAAGTTTTCATTTTCTTCTGTTATTTGTTGTTAATTCATTTCTTAAATTTATTTATTCTTATCTAAAACTTAATTTGAGATTGTTATATGATGGATGATGGATTAAAAATTATTAATTTCATAACAGCTTTCTTCATTAGATCAATGAATAATTCTCCTTTTTATATAATCTAATTGATATATATTCATGTTTATTTTATGAAAATTATAATGTTATTCAATAAAATATATCCATTATTTTTGATAAATCCTTTATTAAGTAATTACTTATTATTTTACTTTTTAATACGTATTTTGATTTAATGAATTGTTTTCCACTTTTGCCATATTTTTGTATAAATACCTACCTTTCGATTTACTCAATAAGTAATTTTTGTCGTTGCTTCTAATTAATAGTTAGCAAAACTGAAATAACTTAATCCATTTAAATTTTGTTTGCAAAATGAATAAAATATTAAGTTTTTATAATTTTATCAGATTATTCATTTCTGATTAACAAGAGCTTTATATAATATATTAATATTTAAGTTTTCTATATATAAAGGATAATTAATTTGTTCAATAACAATAGTTTTTAATGGCTAGAAAACTGTAAAATGAAATTTAAATAGTCATTACTATAGTATTTCAACATGAAATTTTATTGAATGCTTATCCCACTATCATTTGTTATACTTGAAGATTAACTAAATATAGGAAATTACAGTTTAAAACGGATATCGAGAAACACTGTAAATGTTAATGATAAGGAATAGTGTTGAATACTGAACTCGTGAATTTTTGAATACATAGATAGAATTCCGACTATATTTAACCAAAACACCATTTTTTTTTTCTTTATATAAAAAATATTGTATTTCAACTGGAGATAGCTTTCAAAAAATAAAAAAATAAGGCTTTTTAAAAACAGAAAATTTTAAAGACATAACTTAGTGTTTGTAGCTTCAAATTATTTATTACAAGCAGTCTAATCGTCGATACAACTTCATTAACTCGAGTCAGTGTTAACTTTTCTACACAGAAGGATAGGTTGAAAGGGAAATTGGTCTGTCTGGATCCCCCAACCCTTTCAGGAACGAAGACATGAAAGAAAGAGGGGTCTTCCATAATGGTCCCCCAGACACGGGCCATTAGCATCTTCATTGTCTTGTAACTGGAAGGGTAAAACTGGTAATGGATGTCAAATTGTTTCTGAAAGACTTGTTGTGGATTTTTATTTCCTCGTTGGCAAAAGCATATAAAAAGATGATATTGACATTTTTTTTCTGTTTAATTCCTTTACATATCTTTTTTTTAATAATGTAGGTATTCTTATTTTAAGGTTGATTAAATTAAGTGTCTATCATATTCAGATTGAATTACATAAAGCAAGTTTGGTGAAATAATATGGCAATAATAGAGGTAAAGTAATCTTGGTTTGTATTTGGCGACAAAATAAAAGTTGTTGAATTGGTTTTAAATTAATTTTAAATACGACTAATTGCTTAAATATTCTTCGACCATTCTTTACATGATTAACAGGAAGCATTTACTTGTGACTAGGATATTGACGACTAAGAGGACTCTGAGTGCTACCAAATTTTATAAATCATAATTGGGATAAAATTAAAATTATAAATTAGGAATATGCTTAATGAGTTTTAAGCAAGAATGTGAATTGTGTAATTTTATGAATATATTTATAAAATTTACTTCGCATGGGAAAAAGAATGTTTTAAGCACTTACTTAATATTGTTGAAGCAGTGGTGATATGGTTGTAAAAGAGATAATTGGTGGTAATAATTCTTAGATTCAATTGTGGTTTAATGGATAATGGAAAATATGTCGTGATTATTGTGTCTATGGAAGAAAACAGATCATGGTATGTTATTCCTCATAAATTCAGTTGAATGCATCCACACTTAAACATCCTTCAAAATAGCGAAATAACTATCCATGCTTTTTCATTTTGATCAGAGAGAAAAAGAAGCACAAATTGTAAAATAATAAAAGCAAATGAATAAACAAAATAAGCGATTGATCAGGTTAGCATAAAAATGGATTGTTCTTATTTTTGTTATCTTGTCGGTCAAAGGGTTTAGAAAGTTGGTTATCTGTGATCATTTCCTTAGTCTGACTCCCTTTTATATACCAGTCTTCCCGAAGATCAACATTGGTGAGAGTGACTATGAGTGAGAGTTTTTCGTTAGTGTTGATGTATATGTGCTTGATTTTTAATTTTATCAAATTTATGAGACAGTTGATTGTTTTTGGAGGCTACTGTCACAATCATATGGAATAAGTAAATGGTTTGATAATTGACCGAGCTGAAGACCATTTTGTTCACTAGTGTGGGGTGATATTAAGAAGAGATCATGATTTCGTCATTTAATCATTGTCCAAAATTACGCGATGTTAAGCTCAGCAGAATAAATAGATTGTTAAAAGGCTGGAAACATACCATAAAACTCTTTAACTTAAAGAAAACAATGAACGCAAAATTATTTTACATTGGATATCATAAAATTTTAGTTACCATTTCAAAAAATCAATGCTTTTTCCTCACTCTCCTTACACCATTTACATTTGTTATTAATAATGATTTAATAACCATAATAAATAATATATTTCTCATGACATTGGGAATTTGTTCTTTTATTTTTCCCAGACCACATTTTTACTATCGTGTTGCTACTAATATTAAATATAGTTTAAAAATTAAAGAACTAACTCAGGTACATTATGAACTAATTAAAACATTTGTTTAACATCTTAACTTTCAAAATTAGTTGAGTCACATAAGATATGTGAGAAGAAAAACATTGCCACAAAAGTTTTCATTGAGACGACTTGTTATAGAGGATTACACTGGTAAAGAGAGAGAAAAAAGACAAGCATAATAAAAGGAATTCCCGAATAGAGGGGGAAATTCAGCTGCATCAAGATCACATCAGTTACATGCTGGGAAAAGGGTTGTCTGCAGAGTTTATTAAAAAGGGGCACATTTAGCGGTCACCTACGGGGCACAGGGACACGTGACAGATGATGATTTCTTTGACGCTGTCATGAACCCCATCCTTCATCTGGTGTGACATTTTGAAGACATTATTTCCCTCGCTCTTTCTCAACTTTCTTGGAAATGCCCGATTCATGAGGCAACCAGAGAGTAAAATAACGACAGGATAGTTTACGAAATGGCGTCAATTTCGCCTCACTACGATTTGGAGATGTATTTGGCGATTTTTTTTATTATTCAAAGCTTAAAGTATTCTAAATATAGTTTAATACATTGTTTACTGAATTATAGTCATGTAGACACAGTCTAATAATGTAATTAACTCTTAAAGCAATATTTTGTAGTATTTCATATTAAATCCAATGGTATCCTGCAATCGTGTATTTTTTGTCAGAACCAAAATTTGCATTGGTTTATTTGTAATAATCCCTACACACAAATTATTCATAAATTAAGTATTTTTAATTTCAACCTCAAATATAATTTTTTTTTCATTTCTAAAATGGCAAATTTAAAAGATAGTTGTAGTCAGAATAACAAACATTAAAACTAGAACAGAGATTGAAAGTAACATAAAATTTTATAATAAACATGAAACCACAGTGTATCTTATCGCTCATCTTGTGCCAAACTATACAGTATCTCTACAAGTGCCGCGAGTGAAGAGAAATAACTCTAAGGGTTCATGTTGATTTCTTTTCGTATGTTGCACACGCCAAAAATTATTGGTACAATCATTAATACAATAACAATTATTCAACTTTTCAGCTTGTATCTATGATGTCTGTTGCTGGGAATTAAGTTGGTGCTTTACTTTAAGTATCACTTTAATACCAGCGTGGTAGACAAGTCATCATGTAATTTGTGCAGTTTTGTTTAATCCGTTACTTTGTGGTAACTTTTCTAGAATTGAATAGAACGAGTATCTACTGTATAAATGGATTCTGAGACACAACAAATATCCACCCTCCAAAAAGGAAATGACAATCACGAGTTGACAATCGACAGTTAGAATATTTTGAATTTAGTTAACGACTTTAAGTTAGGATTTGCATAAGATACCAATCTTCGGTGACATTTTGCACACTAGAGCAAAAACATATATATTAAGTTGATTCTGAACCACTAAAAATATCCACATCTGAATTGGGAATCGAATCCATGAATTGTTAAACTGTAGATAATAGCCGGAGTATCATTTTACAAAGCCTAATTTAATAGTTGATTATTTAAAATTTTAATCTTTAATTTTTTAATTATGAAATTTGTACAGGTTGAGTATTCGATTCATTTCTTCAGGTTTACTGTGATTGTGGTTCGACCATGTTCTCTGGATATATGTTCTCTGAATATATCTATATCTATCTATATATATATATCTATATCTATATATATATAGGAATGGGGGTTAGAAATAATTCGGTTTTCTTCACTTGTGACATGACAATACAATGATTGAAAGTTTCTTCTGGAAAGCAATATGCTACAAGTGTGTTAATACCTTATAAGGTAAATCATAGTCGACGTTAAAGTTAGCCTTCATAGTAATAATTGGCGATAAATTAATTCGAGTATTCTTACAAGACGCAGCAAAAAGAGCGACTCATTCTATTAAAGAGACCTTCACGGGAAAATTCATCCTTTTTCAAGGTCCATCAGGTGACAAGTGAGTGAAAACAAAGGGGGAAAACACAGACTTTCCGAAATGAGCGCAGAGTGTTCGGTCATCTTAACGAAGTTGTCGCCACAGATGACATGACACGGTGTCAAAAGTTTGTTAAAACATGTTTTCTTTTTTTCTTTCCTTTTCACTCATTACGTTAGATTTACTAAAACCCACTCACAAGAAAAAAAATATGACTGATGGCTCAACAGAATTAAAAAAAAAAAAAAAAAATTGCGAGAATTCACAGAAAATTTTTCTCTACAAACATTGGGGAAAAAGGAAAAAACAAAAATTGACATTTTTGGTGGGGTAAAATTCATTTATTTTACAACATCCATTTGTTAGAAAGCTACTCAAGCCGATGAATTTTCGATGTCCTATTTGTGTTGCCAACCTCTTTTTCAAAACATTATTCTCAAAAAGATGCGATGAATCGCGGTGAATATGGAACATGTTTGTGAGAAATTATTTAGTTGTAATTTAAGTATTTGAACGTTGGTAAAGAACTTTAAATAAACCTCATGCCTTTGTAGATGCGTTGAAATTAAAATTTCACATATATAATAGTTAACTTTCATTTATTATAGTTATAATTAAATCATTAATTTAAAACAAAATTAGGGTATTTTTTATTTATTACTTATTTCTTCAATTCACGTTAAATAAAATAAAATATTGTATTATATATATATATATATATATATATATATATATATAAAATTGAAGGTAACTAAATAAGTTAATTTAAGCACGAAATTAAACTGCACATTACAAGTTTTGCTGTCTCTATATGCTTCACTGCACTTTAGCTTAATTTTCTAATTATTATGATATTTACAGTGAGTTTAAATAACTGATAATAAAAAATAAAAATATCTTTTCTAGTTTTATTTATTTATTTTTTTGCATGAAGCAATTATATTTTTCTTTGTTGTATCTGCACATTCAAAATTTAAAATCCCCTATATTTGAGAATTATTTATTATAAACGGTTAACGTTTATTTAAAAAATTTTCCGTTTTCTAATTATTGATTTTCTTAAGCTTTAAAGATATTTTTAATACTAAATTTCAAAAGACAAAATTATATAATCTATTTTTGACTTCAGACCAGTTTAATAATCCAAAAATACTTTTCCCTATCAACAATGCCGAACATAATATGATATTAAATATACTCAAGACTATCCTGTGCTTTTTTCAACTAAATCATCTTTTTTTATTAAACTAAAAAGAAATAATTGTTATTAGAATTTAAAGAACAAATTTAATCACATTTTTTTTGCCTTGTTTGGAAACGTTTCGCAATGAACGCTTCGAACCCATAAGTGAAGCGCTTTGTACCATTTCGACAGCCATTGAAGTTCATTTAAGGAAGTGTCTTAAAAAATGACAACCATTGAATTGTTACCATTTATGAAAGCATCTCGGAAATAATCACTTCGTGCGAAAAGGGTTGGAATCTGACACACAATACATTCTGAAAATATCTCAAATTTAATTAGGGATTGTACGGGCGGCGAACCATGAAGTGGTGTATAAGGATTTAGCCAGGAATGTAGCTGTATGCCCATTTTCTTTTTTCTTATCTCTTCAATAAAGATTTCGATTAAGCATTTGCTTTGTCTTTTTTTTTCGCTCACTGATCCTATTTAAGTTATTTCATATTTTAAATACAGCTAGGGTAAAACATATTACCACAACGCCCTTAAGTTAAAAGTGTACAATTTATTTCGAAAACAATTTTTTTTAAATTGTATGATTTTCAATATTTTATGAAATTATCATATTTATTAGATCCATGGATAAATTAGTATTTTAAATTTACAGTTCATTAAAACACAAATGTGATCCGTTCTTCTCATTAAGAAATTAAAAATTGCCATTGAATGTTGAAGAAACAAGCTCGGTGATTATGAGTGTGGATGAAATATAACATTTTGAACATTGAGGACAAAACAGCATATTGTAAGTATCATAGGAAAAATATACAAAGGAAAAAAAAATTTACATTCTGAACTTTAAGGGAAAAATATGATATTCTTAGCAATAGATATAGAAAAAATTTTCTTCTTGGGCAAAAATATTTATTAATAATTATGTTTTAAATATTCAAAAATATCCTTGGGTATTATTGACAGAAAATATATATTATTACATTAGTCCGGAATTGTTTTGGATTTCAAGCTGTAAAGCAAGATGTTGTAGTTGGTCGTTTCGTAATTTTGATAAATAGCTAGATGATTGTGTCAGAACTTAAGATAAAACTTTCTTTTCCATATCACTCCGCACCAGTAGGAAGTATCAGATATTTATGGAATATTTAACCTGCATGGATTCTCTGAACACTGTAACTTTTGATTGGATCTGGTATTGAACTCGGTATCTCCCGGTTTGGGGATTACAACTTTTAGTATCTAATTATATGGCTCTAGCGACAAAACTAATTTATTACTGCTGTAAATATAAAAAGAGCTAATGCTAAATGTTCATTTATTTAACTTAAGAAATCAGCTGGACTTCCCTTTGATTTGTGATGGTAAGATTGATATTCATTCTATCATTTTGTTCATTCAAAGTTTTAAATATTTTATTTGCAGTGACCTGGATATGTCATATTAACTTATATAAATATAAATCTTACTCTACTGACTTTCACAGTGAGTTTGTTATTAATTTGCTATACCCGAAGGATTAGTGCAAAAATTATATACTTTCAATAATTATATTTTATGATATTATTATTATTTTATGGTATTAATCAATCATGGGTTTTCTTTCATTAACTGGATTCTTTTTCTTTCCAGGACACTCGGGGTCAAATCTTGGAACGCTGGACGATGCCGAGTAGAGAGGAAGAACCACTCATTCTTCAGCAGTTCTTGAGATTCGGAGAAACGAAGCCCATTGCACAGCAGCTGCTACTGCAAGAGACCAGCGAGAGAATGGAGCAGGCCATACAGGGGTCCAAGGAATATTCGGATTCGGACATCAAGCGATTTATTCAGAGAACGAGTCGCCTGTTGCCAGGAATCCCGAATCCTATTATTCCACCACCACCCACATGCATGGCCCTCCCTCCATCAACGTCTGCAGTAACCGCAAACGTCGTAGCTTCCCCACCAGCTCTTCAGAACAAAACCAGTAAACCGGCTTCAAGTGTTAGGTGAGTACTTCAACCAAATTTCGTTACGTTTTAACAGTTGAATGTATTCGGATAGTAAATTAATGATTTAAACTATTTCATTAAGTATACTGCTAACTCAACTATTTTCTATGATTTTTCTACTTACCATTTTCTTAATATAAATTCAAATTAAACATTGTTCAATTGAAACTTATAACCATACTTTTTTGATATTCAAGAGTAAAATTTAAAAAAAATTGAAAAAACTTAGTTAGAATATTATAATATAATACCAGGCAATAAAGCTTTCTGTTTGTATTGTAATTAATATAATATATAATAATATGCTTTCCAAAATGTGTAATTGATATTATTCATTTTATTTTCATTATGAATTTATGTTATTTTTCTTTCAGTTCTACAACTTCATTGTCACCAGTGACTAGGTCACCAATCAATAGTCCTCTGTCTTCATCTCCTCTGAACAAGCTACAAAATATGCAACCTTATGACTACAGAAGAGACAGAAATAACAGCCCAGATGTTCGAGATATTCCACCAATCCAGTTCCCTCATCAAACCCATAACCAGACTACAACTCCACTGCCATCCCCGACGGCAACTTCCTCGTCTGCGATGCCATCCACCACTTTAACTTCATCCTTTTTTTCCCACTCCACGACAACGTTAAGCGAGACGTATGCCAACTCTAACAACTCATCTCAGCAAATGATGTCTGACTTCAGCGCCACTGATGAAGGTTCAGAGAATGATTCAGAGGCTATCAACCTATCTCAGCACCCATCAACACTCTCCCATCATAGTTTGTCCCTGATGGGCCATAGCCATCTGGACTCGATATTTGCTGCCAAAAAAGTGAGGCATTTGAGGAAATCAGCTAATCCAATGAAACGAAGATGGAATCCTCTGATGTTGAGTGGTCTTACTACAAACCCAGCGACTGGCAAAAAGCGTGTTCAGTGCCATGTGTGCTTGAAGACGTTTTGTGACAAGGGCGCGCTGAAAATTCACTTTAGTGCCGTGCATTTAAGAGAAATGCATAAATGCACGGTAGATGGATGCAACATGATGTTCAGTTCCCGTAGGAGCCGCAATAGGCATAGTGCAAACCCAAATCCCAAGCTTCACACCCCAAATCTTAGAAGAAAATTATCCCATCATGATGGACGAAGTTCTTTACCCTTTCCTATTATTCCACCGTCCACCCTTCTAAATTACAGCAATGGAGGCAGCAACAAGAATATGTTATCACTGCCACCCCCTTTGTCATCTGAGAGGGAGTTGGACGAGAGACGCAACTTAAATGAGAACTTTGGAAAATTGGAATCTAACCTTCCTTCCAGTACAATGGATGATTCTTCCCCGGAAGGTGGACCTTCACAGTCTGGAATGTCCTACTCTCATCGCCGAAAACCAAATTTCAGTAATCAAGATGAAGCTTTGCCTCTTACAAAACAGCCTCGATTTGAACAAAATGGTGATATCAGTAATGATGGAGATGAAGGAATAGATCTTTCAATGAAAGAAGATCAAAATGGCGGTTCCAATGGAGGCAACAAAGGTGTGAGAAAGCGGAAAAGTTTCAATCCCACTAAATGTGCCACTGTAACAAGTGACGATGATTTGCAATACATTTCAACAGATGACAGCAGTAGTGATACTTTTGTTGATGACAATGGAATGCTATCAAAATCTGACGAATTCAGTTCTGATATGATGGAAGATGACTCCAAAGATGAAGAACTAGCAAAAGACCTTAGTTCTATACCTGTGTCTTCTTATTTACCAACTTCTATGCCAATGTCAACAGCTACTATGCACTCTAACCCACCAGTTCTAACCGTTTCGAAACCAGAGGAGAAAAGAGACAATAGATCACCTGGTGGGTCTCAAATGCACATTCCATCGAATTTCAGCATTGAACGAATGCAATCGAAAGAAGAAGTTAGTTCTCTAGATTTGTCTGTGAAGCATAAAGAGCCTGTTATTAAGAATAATCATGAAACAGAAGAAGTTTCTGAAAGCCCTCTTCGCTACTTGGAAACTTTATCCCTGGGAGCCTTTACTGGCTTATTGAACCACAAATCAACATTTTCGCAACATGTGGCTTCATCTACTGGAATATCCTACCATGCACCTGGTCTAGGTTTAGCATCTACCCCATCAGCAAGTATGCCTGAAATTACACCGCGTGAAAGACGTTCTCATGTTCCACCTTCAGAATCACAACCTATACCGCTATCAATTCCAAGCAGTGGATTAGGAATGTCTTCCAATGACTCTGATCCAGATGGGCAGATGTCCCTGCTTCCGGTTTATCGTGACGCATCTATGATTGGTGCCGTTGATATACCAGTAGACAAGGAGAATCCGAGGCGATGTATCACGTGTGGAAAGATATTCCAGAACCACTTTGGGGTCAAAACTCATTACCAAAATGTTCATTTGAAGTTAATGCATAAGTGTACTGTGGAAGGATGCAATGCTGCTTTTCCTTCAAAACGCAGCCGTGATCGTCACAGCGCAAATTTGAACTTGCATAGAAAGCTCCTATCCACAACTGCTGATAAAGGTCATTTTTTCGACAAAAGTTCTTTGTTTCCTTATTCGCACCCTGGAGTTGGGCTAAGAGATGATTATTTCTCTCGATTGTATGATCCTCAGAATTTACCCTTGAATATATACCATGCTACCAGATTTGGAGAGGGATTTCTTCCTTCTCCACCATTCAGTAGCCCTCTTGGACCTGCTGGAGCTTTAGGAGTCATGAATCCTTTCCACCCAGCTTTCATGGTACCAACGACATCTACATCAAGCTCTTCTCTTCATGAGGGAGGAACCAGAATATCCGATGGTCGAGACGATACCCCAATTAGCTCTATCAGCTCTACACCCAGTCCAAGACCTAAATCTTCTTCTCCTTCGTCAATTTCTCCTGATAAAGATGAAACCCGTTCTACCAGAAGGCCACTAACTTTGAAGTCTGAGCTGGAACCGGATTCAGATGGTAGATACTCGTGCAAGTTCTGTTCGAGACTCTTTGCAGATTCTGCCCACCTGAAAGATCATTATGAAGGAACTCACCTTCCTAGTCTTTTGCCCTGTCCCACTGAGGATTGTCCCAAAGTGTTTCTCTCTGCCCAAGACAGAGATAATCATTGTGAAGCGGAGGACCATCACCATCACAGGATCAAACGTGACAACAGCTCTCCCAAATCCTGAGAAATTTCAACCAATTAAACAGTTTTTGAACTAGTTTTGACAAAGAATGCTTGTATGCATACATGTGAGTCAGTGCCAATGAACAAAGTTCTCCTTGACTGTTACATGTTCTACCGGAGTGACAAAAAACCTGAATCTATTGAGCTATTCAAGTTTATTTATCCTTTCTGAACTAAAAACGAAAGGTTACTACAAAAATATAGTAAAATTTAAGATTTCGGGTATCAAAAAATATTTCGCCTGTGATTAAATGTTTAACTTATACTCACAATACATTCCGAAACTTTGGCGATCGCCAAACTGTACAGATTTCGGTTTATCTTATGGTATGCAACCCCAGACAAGATTATTTATATTATTATTTTATGACACCCCTGGTGCTCAAAACTGAAATGTTTCTATCAAAAGAAGATAATTTCTATCAGTATTTCTTGATATATTGTTCATTCCAGATGTAAATAGTATAGAATAAAATTATTTAGTTCAAAAATATGATGGAACAAGTTCGTGAATTGCAGAACAATAAACTGTGATGAACTGTAATGGAACTGAACCATAATTTTACAATTGAGAGCATTTTTAGAACAATATTGTTCTGAGATACAATGCGATGCAGATTGTTATATGAAACAGATTCTTCTTATCCTTGTCAAGTTCCTCGCCCAAAGAGTGTTCATGTTTTTTCCTTTGGTGTGTAATTAATATAGATGGCGGTGAAAAAATAAAATGTTCAGTTTTAAAGGCATATTTTCTGGTTTTATGTGTTCATTTATTTAAGAAACTACGTCAAAAATAATTTATACACAGAATGTTATAAAAAATCATTTAAGCAAAAGATTATAAAAAACGTACATGTGAAAAATAAATATTAGTTTGGGAAAACAAGTTATATATCACATATAAAGAGTTATTTTCATATTATCCTACTGATTACTTTCACCAAGAAATATGTTGCCAAATCTTTTAAATTTAAATTTTTTTGCTACTTAAAATATGAGGGGAAAACATTTCAGTTGAATTTTATCTTCTTTAAAATAAATTAAACATAATTTTTATTTTTTTGTTCCAATAAAAATAATGGTTTCCTTTTAAAAATTGGAATACCCAAAGTTTTTATAAGTAAATTTAAAATTTAAATGCGCTAAAGATCAAAAAATAAAACAAGAACTTAAATATAAAACCTTATAAAACGTGGCTGAAGTCACTAAACTACAATATTTGGCATTAAATAACTTTACTTGGCAACTGATTTTTTTAGTGAAAATAATTGCCGAAATAATACGTAAATATATCCACAAAACATTTACATATTTTGTAACAGACAATTTCATTATTTAAATTAAAATGCTTTCAATATTTTACTTAAAGGTTCGTAAGTCAAAATACATAATTAAGAACTTATAAATTATTTAAACAAGATTGTTTAGTAAATTAATTATTTTAAAATAAAGGGTTTAAATCACGAAATTTTAAAAATTGAAAGTAAAAAACACGAGGAAAAAATTCTACAAGGACATGATTCTCTTAAGTTCTTATAAATTAAATAGATTAATGAAGTAGAAATATTTAATTTACATATTTCATGATTTTTACACTTTATATTTTAAATTTCCTAATTTTTAATAGTATTTTGAAATAAATTATTTTAAATTCACTTTAAATAGATTAGTTGAATTCAATTTTAAATATGTAAAAAAATTTCATAGAGCAACCTATTCTATTTAAGAATCAAAATTTAAATAAATATATTTAAAAATTTAAAATATAAAAAAGCTTAAAACTCGTAAAATTAGACCGTAATTAAAGTTCAAAACTTTTTCATAATATAAATTAGAGTTTCTTATTAATTTTTGATCACAATTTAAAATTTAATTTTTTATAAGTATTAATCTGAGCTATAGTTACACACTTTTACTCTATCTTTTACAAAAATTATTCTGATTTAATGAATTACAAAAAGATACATTTTAAACAAATTTAATCAAACAAATCGGTAATAAATAGAAAATAGTAATAATAATTTTAAATTTTTTGACTTCATACAATTTTAAATTATTTACATTAATAAAATCACAACAATACACTTGCAATTTTAAACCACATCAACAAATTATCTTAAAACATTCAATGAATTATGAATATTTTCCAAATTTAATAATTTATCAAAAAATTCGTATCTTAAGTAATTTTATTCCTTTTCTCTTTCGAAAATTAATTTTTGTCGTGTTTTGGTGTTTTGACTAGTAATTCGCTAATATTCTTTGTCTCACCATCCAATTTCTATAACCTTGTAGTAATATAAGACAAGTAGAAACTTATTTAATACTAAAATTCCACAAAAGTTCGTGGCAAACTATTAGACCACTATAATATAAGTAAAAGGTAAATAATTGAATACTAATTTAATAATGTAAATTAAAAAGAAATACAATAGTAAAAATTAATCTTAACATTACAGTATACTGTAATAAGTTTTCCTTATTTGATATACAAAATATGTTGACGATCAGAAAACAATAAATTCATATAATCAGTTCATATTTGCATTAATATAAAACACTGAAACCCGAAAATTTAATTTAATAAAGACTAAAGGGAATTTCATTCAGTAAAATAGTTTGCCTTTTTAATTTGAAATCGATTCATAACTTAAAAAGTAGGCTTATGCTTATTAAAAAGTATCGCAAAGCCATCTGCCCTGTCTAGTGGTCAGAGGGCCTGATTGCGGATAAGGAGGACCTGGGTTCGAATCCCGGTTCGGGCATGGATGTACTTTCTCTCTCTATCATTCCTGTCTTTGTCCTTTCTGTGTATGAAACGTGTCCCTATGGCAGGAGTGTACTGCAGCAGTCGGACTCCACACCAAATACGGTTCAGTTGGAAAAGTGGAGCAGCGCAACCTATGTTTTTAGCTTAGCCGGCACAAGACAAAAAAAGTATCATAATAAATTAATTTTATTAAATTTGAATAGAAAATATTTAAAAGCTGATTAATTTTCATTTTAACAAGATTAATAAAATTCTACTTTTTAATTCATTTCTGAAACATAAATTTACTGCAAATTTCATTTTCTAAATATGAAATACTATTTTTGAGTATTCCAGTTTTAGAAATTGAATGATTAAAAAGCAGTATTTAAAAAAATAGTATTGATTAATCGATTTATTTAAATGTTAAATTATAACAGTTTAGGGTTAAATAAATTCAGTTAAGGTAGCATTAAATAACATTGGCTTTCATAAGCTGGTTCTCGCTTTAGATTAGATACTACAATATTTTTTGTACCATAAAACTGAAATATTGTGTATTCATTAATAATATAAAGACTAAATAAAATAATCAAACAGAACTTTTTAGCACTTGAATTATGTTAAACTAAATGCAATATTAAGTTAAATGGGGATAAAATGAAAGTTAAATCATTATCATTATTGGCCAATGTGCATCAATATGAAGACTTCTTCATGATGACCCCTGAAAATATATATATTTGATCTTTAATTCTTCTTATTAACTGTAAAAAAAATCTGATTTCACCGTATCAGCCCATCTTAACCCTGGCCTCCCCCACTTTCCAGTTCTAATAGGTCTGAAGAGTAGAACAATTTTTACAGTGTTGCCATCATGCATTCGAAGTACATGAGCCCCCCCCCTGTTCATTCTATTTAATTTTATATATTTAACATTATCAGGTTGTTTATATATATCCTATACAATTATGAGTTATTCTCCTTCTCCAATTAGAGTTCAAGAATGTTCCTCAAAACATTCCTTTCAAATACCGCAACAGTATTTTCCTCCAACTTAGTCACAGTTTAGGCTTCAGAGGCATGTATTAAAACAGGCCTTACAAGAGTTTTCTAAATTAAATACTTTATATTTCTAAAAAGAAACCTAAATTCGAAGCATCTTCTTAAACCAAAAAAGGCCCTATTTACCAAACACAATCAGTTTTACTAAATTTAATAAAGATTTAAATTAATAAGAGTTTCGCAGCAAATTTAAAGTTAATTCCATTTAATTTGAATTTTTAATATTTGGACCCAGTCAAAGCATTTCATGATCATATAAATTCAAAATTTAAAAAAAAAAAATCTACATTTAGTAAAATAATTATATTAAAATTTCTAGATATTTTTTTAACATTGTAATGAAATTAAATTAATTATTTAAGTAATAAAATACACACTGGGATTAAAGGAAAACATATTTTGCTTGCTCGAGAATTTTGAGGACTTGTATGTGTGTTCCAATTGTATAAAAATTATATTAGATAAGATGGTATTGTAATTTAAGTTTGACGCCGTATGCATTACACAGGCTTTGATTTATTTTACATTAAAATATTTTTAATTTTCAAATAAAATTGAAATAATTAAATACAGAACAAAGTGATCAATAAAACGTCCAGTTTTAAGTGGATTCTGAATCATCTAAGACGAAAATTGGAATTCGAGCTCACGGACTTCTGAACCCAGAGCTAGAGTTCAAATAATTCAAGGGCGTTTTTGCAAAAACTTCGATAAATTTGAACTTTCAACAATTAGAATGGATTTTTAATATTCTATAATTTATAAATGAAGTTGTATGTATTTATTCTAAATACACTTAATTACCTTTTTAAAATACTGAAGTATAATTTTTTTAAATATTTTAATTTAATTAAATTGATTGAATGAAATACTAAATGAAATAAAAATATATAAAACTTATTAATAAGATCGTTTTAGTCAATATTAAAGGGAACAATATTATTTTTACAGGTATTATAAAACTGAGTTTTTTTAAATTAAAATTTTTAATGATAGGAACAAGAAAGAACCTCTCACTAAATTATAACGAAGAAATACAATTTGAAAACACATATGAGAGGAGCTGTTTAAATATAACTCTACTAAAATTTTATCTAAATTATTGCATATTTACGATAATTCTAGTTTTAAGCAATGGAAATACTTTACAGTCAGGATTCAATGAAGATTAAAATTAATTTGAGCTTCCACAGCAATTTCATGAAATCATATTTTTAACATTTGAACCCGATGTAGTCGTTTCAAAACTGGATAAAAAAAATTAAAAATAAAACACTTGTGCAATTTTTAAATGCAGATGCTATATACATTCAAATAAAAAAATTATATATTTAAAATGCCGAGATATTTTTATTATTTAAAAGAAATTTAATTTGCCTAGTGATCTCATGGGATAGAGATGTCCTGGGTTTGAATCCCGGTTCGAGCATTGATGCACTTTCTCTCTTTATCTATCTTGTCTTTGTCCTTTCCGTGTATGAATGGGTTGTGAATGGTTGCCGACCCTATAAACGGGTACCTATGGCATATTGGAACTGAGGATGTTAGACCGCAAACCTAAATATGGTGTAGTTGGAAAAGTGGAGCAGTGCAATCCATAATGCCAGCCTAGCTGGCACACGGCAACGAAAACAACAAGCGAGATTTAACTACTTAGTAGTCTGAATAATAAAGTATATATATTCATATATACTTTATTATTCAGATAGAAGTGGTATCCAGATAGAAGTGGGTATCCAGATAGAAGTGGGTATCCAGATAGAAGTGGGTATCCAGATAGAAGTGGGTTCAATACCTGAGGCAGTCAATGATCATCTTGCTGAGAGTCTCTATACACGTAAAAATATTCTGTAAGTTCAGTGTCTCTCTATTCGAGCGATGTGGAGGGGATTTATTCAATTATTATTTTAACTCAGTTATATTCAACTATTATGCATTCAATTGCTAATTTATTAATTAATCACGTTGTTTTTCTTGAGAAAGTGAAATTAATAAATTTCCACGTTTAAAAAGTTTTCTTGAATGTTACGTAGTAAAATCTTTACCAACAATATGATGTGACCAAATAAAGAATTATGATTTTTATGACGAAATCGACAGGAAAAATTCTAAAATCCATATTGTGATATTTAAAAATAAAAAGGATACATAAAAAATAGTTGATTTTTAGAATTAATTCATAATTAAAAACAAGTAAATTCAAATATGTTTTACTGTGAGCTTCCAAAACAAAAGTCAAAAAGAAAATTCCAGGAAAATATTCAACGATAATTTTCAGAAAAGAATGAAGAAAATAACTATCAATACTCCTTCTCATGGAGATCTTTCACCTCAAAACATATCGTTTCGTTTGATTGGATTTCAAATCAAAATTATCGCTTGTTCGGATTTCAAATCGAAACTATCGTTTGTTCGGATTTTAAATCAAAATTATCGTTTGTTCGGATTTTAAATCAAAATTATCGGTTGCTTGAATCTCAAATCAAAACTATCGTTTGGATTTCGAATCAGTGCTATCAGTTGCTTGGATTTCAAATTAAGAGCTATTATCTCTTTCTGGAAAATTCTACTTCAATTCTAATTGAATAAAAATCCAGTTTGAAGTGGATTGTGAGATACTAAGTATCCTCTGATAAGGTAAGTTTGAAAGCCAAGAAAGGCTGAAATGAAAGCTATTTATCTCTTTCAGCTACCAACTATGAGTTTCATGAATGTTAAAAATTGAATTTTTTTATTATTTTAACACACATACATGAGCAACACTTTGCTTTTCTCAACACATATATCAATACAACTGATAATAATCCCGAATTGTAATGTATCGGTAACTATTAGAAAATTTTTAAAAAGTTAGTTAGAAAAACATTATTTTGTTAGAATCGGAATGCTTCAAATATTAAATGAAAACTGAAGATTTTAATTTTTTTTATAAATTCATAATCGAACATTGCCATAATAATTTTTATATCTTCGTTAGTAATTTTGATTCATTGATAAATTTTGGGTACTTACGTATTATCGCAACCAGGTTGGTGCGATTTGTAAATTTGAGTAAGAAAGTATGAATAGAAAAAAAATATACATTTATTAATTACAGATAACTTTTAATAGAGTTTTTTATGTTATTTTGTTTTAAAATATAAAATATGTTTTAAAATATTAAACCCTTCCGGTTTCGAATTTAAATAAGTTGCAGAATTATTTTTTCGGCGGAAATATTTTGGCTATTGCTTTTAGCACTGATTGAAAACCGCGAGTCTTCGACATTAACAGCTTGAGTTTAGCGCTATATAAATTCGATAAAGTAAGAGTCAAGATAATGGCGGGCTGTTCCTCTCTGTTTTTTTGTCGCGCCATTTGGCTGAGCCTCACATGCGCTCTACAGGTTGAGTGTGAACGCCCGTGTCGGGATCCACAATGTTATATTTGCGATTAACAGTTCCATGCAGAAATCCAGCATTTTCCAACTCACTTGTCTTGTATCCTTTCCAGCAATCCGAATAAATAATGCTTCCTTCCTTGATATTTTCGCAAATTTTTTCCATGAGGGTAACGGCGCTTCTGTTAAGTACAGTAACCAAAAAAGTCTCTCGTTTCTCGGCAAATTCCGCCGAACACCCATTGCTGTGGTAGTACACGCCCAGTATTATTTTTTCTTTTTATAAATAAACTTTCGTCTATTTCCACAATAAGTCCTTCGTAGCTTATTTGCTTTCTTTCTTTTTTATCCATTTCAAGGGCACATATCTCCCGCATGTAATTGTTCCAATCTATAACAGTTTTGTCAGCAATTTCCATCTCTTCTGCGCAAAATTTAATTGAGATTAACTCTTTACACCCACAATAAATGAAGCGCACCGCTGTCACAAATGAAATTCGACTACCTTCAAACCAATTTCCGGTTCTCACACACAAGTGTTGATTGCACTCTTCGACGTTACATTTCCAGAAGATTTGCTTTCCAAAATACAGTTTCATTTTATGAGAATTTTTACATGTACGTTCGTTCGGTATAATTCCATATCCCTGTAACAATTCAACAGCATCTTTTTCGCTCGCAGGCAGATCCCAAATACCCATAGTTAACGTATTTCACGGCATTCAATCTAACCAGTAAGCAAAATAATTTCTTTACGAAAAACCACGTATAATACGTACGGTTGCCGTAAGTAGGGTCGCCAAATTTGGCGATTTATGCGAATTTTGGCCTGGTTGCGTTAATACGTAAGTACCATTGGTTTCTTAATAACATATTTATGAAATAATACTTATGAAATGAATTTGATTTTACAATTTGTAAAAAATGATTGATACTTATGATAATAGTAGTTAAATTTCCGACAACTCTTCAACTTTTTCAAATTTCACGTGTTTTTATTTAAAATAAATTTTCTCAAATAGCACTGTGAAACTGCGAGAACAATTTGGAAATTGAAGTAAAACACAGTTTTCTATTCGTTTAGTTCAATTCTGTTCCTAAAGTCACTATTGTTTCAAATAAATGACAAAAGTTCTTTTAAAATTAATTTTCTTAAGAATATTGCATCTATTAATCTAATATTTTAAATGAAATTAATTTTAATTTTTAGTATTGATTTTCAGGATTGATTTCTCACAATTTGAAGAAAGTGTTTACATTTAATAACAAATGTATGTATTGAAAATGTACAGTAATTTTTCAAAAGTTAAGAGAGAAGGTGGAAAAAGGAAAATAATAAGTCACCTAAAAGCAGGTCAAAATTTTAAAACTTCTAAGTATATATATATATATATATATTTATATATATATATATATATATATATAGTCAATATGCTTCTATTAAAGTGAAGGAGATACTGTGCTATCACTTCTTTGAAAATTTACAATACACATTTGGTGTTGCGCAATGGACAAGTTAATAGCTGAAGAGTAAGACATTTTATAGACAGTGGATCGTATTCAAGTGCCGCAATAAGAGAAACCAGAAGACTCCCAAGTACCTAACCCGACAAACATGCATGCAGAATGTAGAAGCGCAACATCCATCTCTCGTTGTTCAAGTGTGGCTGGGATTGAATTCAAGGACTTATGTCTCGAATTGGAAAATCTAACCATTAAATAAAAATTAGCAATGTGATACATTTTAAAAAACATCCATTAGGGAAAAGCTCTGTTCGATAAAATGATAATGCATTAAATAATTCCGACGCCAGACCAGTTTAAAAATGAGTTTCAAATGACAATAAGGCACAATTGAACTATACAGCGGTGTTGGATGTAAGTCTACGATGACGTAACATAGCAAAATAACCAAATTTACTCTTTTTGAGATAAGTTGTTCACTTTCTCAAATATATATGAAAAGTAGGCCATTTCTTCAGATGGACAGCATATAAAGTCTATATGACACTGATCTCCGTACAGAGCGACCAGTATTTCTTACAGTTGCAAGAGGCAGCACATGAATTTTGTACAGTATTTCTTACAGTTGCAAGAGGCAGCACATGAATTTTGTACAGTATTTCTTACAGTTGCAAGAGGCAGCACATGAATTTTGTACAGTATTTCTTACAGTTGACAGAGGCAGCACATGAATTTTGTACAGTATTTCTTACAGTTGCAAGAGGCAGCACATGAATTTTGTACAGTATTTCTTACAGTTGCAAGAGGCAGCACATGAATTTTGTACAGTATTTCTTACAGTTGCAAGAGGCAGCACATGAATTTTGTTTATTTTCATGTAAACAGTTCTAGTAAATCATTTGGCATTCAAAGTGGACTCAGTCTGTATTTCTTTAAACGTTTGATATGTGTAAATATAATTAGAAGTAATTTCCTATTTTTACTGGTTAATATATATATAAAAAACGATACACATTCTAAAGGCAATGTTTTTGAATGATGAAAGTCTTTAAATAGGTGCACAGATGTGTATGAACTGCTACTTAAAGCTCTAATGATTATAGGCTCAAAAATAATGTACATAATCCTTTTGTTCACGAGAATAGCTCCCGCCAATTTGTCTGTGTCTCTTTGTTTCCATGGAAACAAAGCGCATTCCATTTTTCTACAGAAGGAGCCAAAGAAAACATTAACTGAGCCCCGTTTTGAGAAAAACACGAAAAATTATCCTAAGTACTGGAAATTCATAACATTTTTAATTCCTATTTGAAACAGACTGATGTTGTTATAACATGAAATAGACAGATGTTGTTTAAAAAATAAATATACAAATGTTGTTATAAAATAAATATACATATGTTTCTATAAAATAAATAGACACATGTTGCTATAACAGGAAATTGACAGCTCTTGTTCTAATATGAAATAGACAGATCTTGTTATAACAACTGCCATTAACCTGCATTTTTCAAAGGAACTATTCTTGTAGTAGATACTCAATATACGAGGGTCAATCTGAAATTTTTGAGATGCAACTAGGTTTTTAAAGTTACAAAATTTTAGGTGTGTTCAAAGTAGTCTCCTCTAACATCAATGCACTTTTGTGGACGAATTTTCCGCAGATTAAATGCCTCAAACCATTCATTTCTTGGAATAGATGAAAAAAATGCATTTATAGCCACATCAATCTCTTCTGAATGAAAACGACGTTCACGCAAGTTCTTTTTTAGATGAAAGAATAACCTAAAGTGGCACATAGCTGCATCAGGTGAATACTGAGGATGTTCGTTCACTTTCATATGTTTTTGTTTAAGAAACTCAAGTGTTAATCCGGCTGTATGTGAAGATGCATTGTCATTGTGAAGCATTAATTCCCTAACATTCAGATCTTGTAGAATTTCTGGAAGATATTTAGTGGTATACCAGATTGCTGTTACTGTCTTCTGTCCTTCCAATTTGATGGCTTTGACCAATCCCGTATTTCTGAAGAAAACGGTACACATCACTTTTTTCAGTGCGCGTTGTTTTTTCACCATTGTCATCGTCAAAGACTTTGCTTTCTTCACGTGTTGGAACGTCAAAAAACAGGTATGTACGTTTCATCACCCGTTACAATTTTAGAAATGATGGGGTGGCCACCATCATTTAGCAATTTAAGAGTTTCTTTATTGATTCTGACACGCTTTTCTGTTAGGTGCTTAGTTAGATTATGGGGAACCCAACGGCAAACTTTTTTTCTTATGTAATTCTTCAGGAATGATTTTGCGTATGGTTGCGGATCCAATGTATCCACTCCTTGTGTATCATTTGATAGATACAGCGATTATCATCCATTAACACATTTTTCGTATGGTAGACACATTATTCGGGATTACTGCCGACGGCGGCCTTCCTGTGTGTTCTTCATCCTGAAGAAAATTGCGACCTCTTCTAAATTCTCTAAACCATCTGAATACAGTAGCACGAGCTGGAGATTCATCACCAAATACTAATTGCAACCGTTGAATTCATTCTTCTTGATTTAATCCTGCTTTAAATTCAAAGAAAATCATAGCGCGAAAATGTTCTCGCGTCAACTCCATTTTCTCTTCCGTTTAAAATTTATTCAACGCAAAACAAGTAGAAGTAAGTCAGTAAAGAATCGTTTTCTGTGTTAAAATACTTTGTATTTTAAAATTAAACCGTTATTTTTATTTTGCAAATTCTCGTCTGCGCGTACCTCAAAAATTTCAGAGTAACCCTCGTTTTACTATCACAACCCGAAATATCTTCATTTTCCAAATTTTTAACATTCTTTTATCTTAAATATCTTAAAGACGAAAGAAAAATCAACAGTTTTTTTTCATATAACTGACTTTTTTAAGTTGAGGAGCTTGCTTAAAAATAAAATATTTCACATACTTGAAATATGATGAAATATATTTTATGGCTATCTTAAATTCAAATTTTATTGCTAAAATTGATTTTTTAGAGTTACATAGTTAGATATTTTGTAAACCTTTTTTTTAAGCTTTCAATTTAAACTTGAAGTATTTCATCTCACTACGTACACAATCACTAATTTTAATAATAAATTTAAAATTTGCAATGCATTCTTTACTTAGTACTAAATATTTTTGCATAGATTGAGAGATCCAAAATCATAGGACTCTGAACTTTAAAATTAATAATTACCAAAATCTAATTTTATAGTGTCACGGTCTTTTGAGATGAGACATAACTTTTGAATAATAATATTGAGTAATTTGTATAAAAGTGTGAAAAATCATAATATACAATTAATACTCCTATTTAATAATATTCCTTTCCCTAGAAGTAAACTCTTTTATATGCCTACAAAAAAATAAAATAATAACTTTATGTTTATTAATGTATTTTCTCTACAAGTTAATATAAACTGTTTGAAATTACATTTGCAAATAAATTGCCAATTTCAAACAGAAATTATTGTATTTTTTTATTCTACAAGTACACTTTTGTAAAATAAACAGAAATTTCATAAAGTAATGACTTAATCCTTGATTAATAAATCCATTACTATTACACGCTCTTGCCTTCGGTTCAACAGTTCGTGGGTTCAAATCCCACCTTGGGCATGGGTGTTTGTAGTGGTTCGGAATCCCCTTTAAACCGTAGGTCCCGGTCTAATTAGTTCTCGTCTGCAAAAAATGACCGTTGAGCGACAAACAAACTATTACAATTTTTTATAAATATTATTTTACTTGTATATGTACATTTCTCTCTCTCTCTCTCTCTCTCTCTCTCTCTATATATATATATATATATATATATATATATATATAATTATTTTAAAAGTATTTTTTTATACAATTAATTTTAATCTAACTGTCAAATCTAGTTTAGATTACAATTATATTGTGATTTAACTGAGAATTTTATATTGAATTAATCATAGTTTATTGTTTTTATAGCTAAATTATGATTTAATATGGCAGTTACTAAAGTTAGTTTATAATTATCAATATAAAGATGAGAGAGATTTTCTCACAATAAATAAAAAAATACTTATGTGAGTTCATTATATAATTATTATTATTATATATTTCTTTATAGAATGGAATGAAACTTGTATAAAAATGTTAGTCTCAAAGAAATTTAACTCTGAAATTTTAATTTAAGCATTTGTAATTAGTTTTAATCATAACTAAGGCTGATTTATATGCCGCTATGTAATTAATTTAAACTGTGCAACATTTTGCTTTAGTACATTTTTCAGTTCAATAAAAATGACATGTTGTTCCTTTTTCTTTAAAAACTTTCATCTATGCGGAAACTTTAAAAGCACAAAAAAATATTTATATACATACATCGAATCCCTTCTTTTTTTATGTAAAAGAAAGCCATTTTTTAAAAAGTAAATTATTTCAATGATTGAAAAATAACTATTTTTTCAATGTTTAAAAGAACATTGTTTTCACCCATTGCAGCATAGATTTGCTTACGTTTTTCTCAATATGTTCAAGATAAAAAATGCATTGGTAAGTTTATAAGAGGAGACCATACTTTAGTTCTTCACAGAATTCGAATAACTTTTACCACAAACACAATCGGAAATTTTCGGAAACTTCAACAATTTTCAAGATTTTAATATCTTATTTGATTATTTTCACCTGAAATTTCGGTAAGACTTCGTTCCAGAGTGTAAAATAAAATTTTGAAAAAAATACAAGTAAAATATTATTAAAAATAGCATATGTAAATAGTACTATTCTTCGAAATCGCGCTATTCTTCCCTCCGAGTTAGATAGAAGTTTTAAATTAGGAGCTAAATCATCAAGTATTGATGGGTTGTACAGCTAGCCAAAAATAATGAAATTGTTTACGCAGTAAATAAAAACAGTTTTATGTTTATAAAAATAGTATGTAAGACATTGAGATTTGAGAGCATCGTTTAAAACTAATATAGTACTTCCTCAATTTAATGTTGTACTTCAGGCGATTTTAATTAGTAGGGCTTAATCATATTTAGAAAAACAAATAGCTCTATTAAATGATGAAAGTATCTAAGGTATTTTAAAGAATTAATCTCTATTAAATATAAATATTGCGGAATAACTTTCTAGAATAAAAAATATTAATTGTTGATTGTATGAATGAATATTCTCTTTTAATCTTTCTGAATTATTAGAATGTTAATTATTTATATTCCGAATATAAAATTGATGTATCGAAATAATCAGTTATTTAATTTTTTAATATAGTGACGTATATTAAGTTTAGAAATAAGATAAGAAATTATCTAAGATACAGGAATAAGCTAAGAAATTATATAAGATACAGGAATAAGCTAAGAAATTATCTAAGATATAGAAATAAGGTAAGAAATTATCTAAGATATAGAAATAAGGTAAGAAATTATCTAAGATATAGAAATAAGCTAAGAAATTATCTAAGATATAGAAATAAGCTAAGAAATTATCTAAGATATAGAAATAAGCTAAGAAATTATCGAAGATACAGAAATAAGCCAAGATTATCTAAGATACACAGAAATAAGTTGAGAAATTATCTAAGATACAGAAATAAGCTAAGAAATTATCATTTTGAATCTTGAAAAATCATCAGTGTGAATTCAGTTTGAAGGTGGCTCTTTAAGACAGCTCTTGATAACTTTGAAATTTAATCATAATTTTTTGAATGCTTATCCAATTTCGTTGTAAGATGGTTTTTATTGAGAGCAATTTAATATTCCCTTTGCAAAACGAAACGTATTCCTGCCATTGAGCACTAGGAACCAACTTATAGGTCGTTGGCTCTCGGGGGAAAAAGAACCAGGTGACGTTTTGCCGGAACAAATACTCGAAGCGCTTAACCTTTTCCTCAACAATTAACATGGGATGAAATTAAAAATCCTACCCCATCAACTGTGAACTATTTCTTTTGTGAAAGCCTTGACAAGGGGACTTCAAGAAACGGCGGGCGCAACGCAACGCATGAAAGAGTGTCTATGGCTCGCTCGAAAAGGCGACGATGCAAGGAAAAGATCGAACGCCACGATTGTCGTCTGCAATCGGGGCCTGTTTCCAATTTGTGAGCAATAAACTATGAATGAAAAGAGTTTTTATTTATTTTTAAAAGCGATTTTCAAGGCTGCATTATGTTCTTAAATGCTTAAAAGGTTTTTTGTTTGTACTGCAGTTGTAAGATAAGAAGATTTGCCTAAATGGGCTTCGAATGTGTTCGGTCGAACCACGGTATTGTGGGCTAGTATTTTGTCTTCATATTGATTGATTCGTATGTGATCGAACAGATGGATGCTAAATAAAGTTAATGGCAAATGTAGGAAGTTATTTTTTAAAAATCAGGATTGTCCTTATTTATAGAAATACATTTTTAAATAATTGTTTATTTAATAATCTAATATTTAATCGATATGGAAGACTTCAGTTTTAATCGAAGTTTTATGGAATTCTGCCTACATCAGGAAGAAACTGCTTTACTCAATAACATGCGTGGTAAATTTTGTTATTAAAAATATGCAAATGTTTGTGATATTGGAAATTATAAAATTAATTGAGAAAAAACATATAAAAAAGCAAACATACATATATATATATATATATATATATATATATATATATATATATATATATATATATATATATATATAAAGATGTATATATGGACAGATAGGCAAAAGTAGTTAGCAAACAGACAAAAGGAGAAGGAGTAATTTAACATTATCGAAAACGAAACATCAATGTTCTTGTATAATATACAAAGAATCAATTATTTTTGATCCCACTATCCTACTTCCTGAAATCATATATTTGTTTTTGATTGAGTATTTCTGATGATAGGAAAAGCTAAAAGTAAAGCTAACTGTTTTTCATAATATTATCATGGTCAATTGATGAGATTGATATTTTAGTTGGTACCTTTCATCCAAAGCTTGTATATCATGCCAATGGTAGGGTGGTAGAATCAATGAAATATTAAGCTGTTTAAGTGCTCTCTCTCTCTTAGTGTGATACTTAACGAGCTCTTAATTTGAATTCGATATCGTTACCATAGGAAAATGAAGGATTTCTTCACTAAACAATTGCATAACAGCGTTTGTGTTGTAAAATTACAAAAATATATTACGACTGGAATGATAATCATAATCGGAATGAATTGAGATTATAAATTACTCAAACTTTCTATAGCCTAGTAATATAAATGCACTTTAAAGAGTGAACAAGAATACTTAGCAGACGGATTTTCCTTTTACACCTTGAATTAATAAAAGTATATCAAAAATATTCGTTCTTTGTTTTATTTGGATGATTCTTTTATATTCATCCATCTTCTTGATTCAGAAGATAACAACTTAGCAGAAATTTAATTTTTCAGCATCTATTCCTTAACTCCGCCTGCACTTTTTAATTCAAACTCATGGACAAACATTTTATATGATCTTTTAAAATGCTGTTTCGTTTAGTATTGTTTAAGCGATATTTTGAGGTAACTGAAAAAAAAATCCTTTTACTCTCACATCTATTTCAAAGCTCTGCCAACTGTGAACGAAAAAGCTTGGGAAATGTGGTTCATGACAATGGCTGAATAGAATTAGAAACGCTACTCTGGAAGAAATAAGCAAATACTTCAAGAGGCTGTGATTAATAAGATTTTGTTCTCATCCAAAACTATAAGGTTAATGGTGGACTTCAAAGACACACAAGGGTTGATCGAAATAAGGGAAAAACTATATTTTTTCTGGCATGATAGTATCATATTCAAAAAGAAAGTATTTAGCACCTAATATAGTATGAGAATACCTTTGGCAATTAAAACCATGTGAATCCTTTTTGAAAGGAACATATGCAAGTTCTGTATCACAATAAGGGAGATGTATCACAATAAATCCTGTATCACATAAGATTCTTTATGCCAAAACTGCTCAGGCTCTCAGAGAAAGTCAGATAGAGGATAATGTCATATTTTCTGCCAATGCAGATCAAAGGATTTTTATAATTTTCTAGTTTGGTAATTGGGTAATTTGGTAATTGGGTCTGTATGGTGGGATTCTATGGGTTTTAGAAACATAAACCCTTCCAGTGAGAAAGAATAAAAAGAATCAGGATTCATCGAAAAGCAAGAAATGTTTTCACTGATTTCTTGCAAAACTATAGTCGCCATTTGCGATTTACTTATGTCGCAAGAAGTTTTGCAATCTGAATAGTTTGTTTTTGAAATTTCTTTTCAAGCATTGTAAGTCAATACTGGTTTCTGTAAATGCTTATCCAGCTTCGCAGTGACTTTGGTCATCATGGTTTTGTTTCTGGCGATTACATTTTAAATTCCAGCCTGTCTTCCTCAGTGAATTTTGTTTATCTTCCACTGTTCTGACTGACCTATATATTCTTTTGACATGATTTCATGAATGCCTCAAAATCTATAACAGTTCTTCGGATTTATTTGACGTCAAAATTTTCTTTCTCTTAAAATTCTTTTCCATAAAAGTTTTTATTAAAGTTTTCTACAGGTTTTTTTTAATTTTGGTATTATCAGATTTCTATAACTACAAAAGCTTCCATTATCATTGAACAACTTGTTTTTAATTTTTGATTTGTTGCAGTATGAAATTTTTGTCTCTATTATTTTATTAAAACACAATTGTTTTATTAAAATAATAGATTATATTACTATATTTTCAATAATTAAATACATCCATCATATTTTATATTAATTTTACTGTAAAAATTATCTTGCTTAAAGTTTGATTTGAGCAATGAGTGATATTAAAGTGCTAATTAGGCTTATTAAGTTGGTTCTGAAAGATAACACTCTAATGAATGAAATATTGCAAAACAGTTAAAGTAAAATTATGGTTAAGTATTTTCTTATAAATCTATATATATTGGTGATTTCTGTAGTTGTCATTAAATTAAATTATTTCTCTGGTCTATTTTTATCTGTTTTATTACATTTGTATTTTTATTTAAATTTTTTATGGCTTATTTAATATAATAAATTGCAATTATGTTAAAAATCAAATGAATTAATAATTTTAAATGAAAATTTATAAAAAATTATATATTTCATAATTATTCTAAATATAGGAATATCATTCGGAAGCCAAACTAGAAGTTGAATTACTTTTCACTTTGATTACTCATTTTTAAAATATTTTTTCAAATAAAGAAAGAGCTTTATATTTCATTTATATATAAATGGTAAAAATAGGTCCCTTTTAACTCTCTATCAAATTTGAAATTATAAAAAAATGATGCATTTTTCTTTTATAACTATTTTAGAAAGAGAATTACGCGCTTTCAAGGCAGAAATCACTCAAGGAAAATCAAGGACCAAGGAAAATTTATTTCCCGTGCTGCCATCTTTTAGCAGATGCAGAAACGTGTATTGGAATATCCATCTATATCGTTTCTACATTGTTTCAAAATTTTTATTTAATGATGTGTATTTGTAAACAAAATAACCCTTAAATAAATCTTTCTAATATTTATTAAATTAAAATCTTTGTTTTTTTAAAAAAATCCTTTATTTAATTAAAAAAATTTGAGGAAATAAAAATTAGTTTCTTAGAAAATAAAAGAGAGCAGCAAGATAATATCACTGATAAATATATTATTATAAATAATGAAACTAGTAAAATAATATAATATGAATATTAAAAGAAAAAATAATTTTAATACTAATTGTACTGTATATATATACATTTCTTCCATCTCTTCTAATCATGAATATTTCGTTAATAAAAACAAACAGTTTACTAAAATCTAAATCATCCTGATACTAAAATAATTATTATATTTGCAAAAGCACACATTCACTGACAACTGACTGAGTTATATAAAAAATTACTGACAATGTTGTCGATAGGAAATCTTGAAAACAAAAATGGGCAATGATAAATTTTTGTAACTTCTCAGATCAGAAAAAATAATCAAAAGAGTTATGTTCAAATTTCTCTTTCTGTCTCTGAAATTCTGGTATTAAACACAGTAAGAGGCTAATGCAACATTTCAATTTTATACAAGTATGGATATTTGTGTGGCTCCATTCTGGTTTATCAAGTTTTCTCTCGTATGACACATTAATACGACTCTCTTTTAGAAATGTTTTGTCTGAGGTAAATATGCACAGACACAATGAATGCATTACTTCATAGCATAATATCTTATCTCTTATTTTATTACCTATATCTGCTATCAAATCTATTATCTTATCTTTTATCAAATCATTAATTTATCTCTTATCAAATCTATTATCTTATTTGTCATCAAACTGAAATTTTAAGCTTCTAACTGTTTCTTTAGGTAGATAGATATCAACTGCAACAACTGTAAGGCCAATGAATGGCGAAAATATTTTTGAGAAAAAAGTTTGTCGTGGCGTGATAGGTTAGGACGTTTGTTCCTGTTGTCGGAATGTAATGAGTTCGAATCATGAACCAATCGAAGATCCGTCGTGTCATCTGATAGCTGCTGGGGCATGTTAGATATGTTATGGTCGCAATATTCTCTATATGAAAGGATATCTCTGGGAGTGGCAGCATTTTCTGAAGCATTCTTCTAAGCATCTTCTGCTTGGTACCTGCTTCTAAATTACGAAGGACCACTTTCGAATCTTTGATGGCACACCTACTGAGTGCCCTACTCAAAAAAGTGCCATCACTTCAGCTCCTTGTAGTGCTAAAAAATGGAAATCTTTGACTACTTATGGTCATTATTAAAAGTACATTTTTAAGAAACAGTAGTAAATTTTAAATTGTAAGCTAAAATTTTTTTTCATTTTTCTTATATTATAGTCACACACACACATTAATTTATTAATATTCTCATTAAATTTTCTAATAATACATTCATTAAAAATGAGTAAAGCTTACTCCGTTATTTGAATGAATTTAAGAATAAATTGCCTATTTAATTCTTTAAATATAAGTTCCATAAATTAAATCATTTCCTCTCTTAGATTTGACTTATATGTATTTCGAAAAAAAAAATAGATAAAGAAAAATAAGGAGATATCGATTTTTTTTTTCTAATTGCGTAAGTAGTTTCTTTTTCTCCGTCTCCAGTCGCTGAGTAATTTTCGGTCGCCAAATGGCAAGAAATTCCTTTAACTACTACTAATAACATGGCACTAATAAGTGGCGAGCATTTATCAAATTGTGCGAGCCTTTGGAAATGTAGAAACTAGATTCGCGAGAGACAATTTGTCGCCATCATCGTGGTGTAGATATTGAAGATTTTATTTCTACTTTCACCATAACTAAGAAACAAAAGCTATATTTAAGATATACTTATTATGTTTGTATTAAAAATGAAAAAATGACTTAGCAAAGATTTTATTCATGTATAATTGAAGGAGTTTTTGCACCAATTTTTTAATATAGAGAATACGACATTGATAATTTAACAAATGATTATTAATACTGTTGTAAAAATTAATAATCTTAGAATAAAAAAATGTATGTTTATATATTTATTAAAGCAAGAGGGGATTTTTATATCTCAAAATTTTGATCTATTTTTTTCGTTCCGTTTTTTATAGTTTTGTTTTATTTTTTCTAAAACTTGTAATTTAGCTTTTTTTGTTATTTGTAAAATAAAATGTTTAATATTTTTTAGTGATTAAACATAATTTCTCAGCAATTTGTTGAGAAATTATTGGATGAAATGAAAAGAGTGTAACATATATATTGTTTTCACGTTGCTTCACTTTGTTTATTCAATGCAATTCCAATTTAAAATTTTTTAATGACAATACCAGAATTTCCTTCAAATTGAGAAATTTTTACTAAAAGAATTTTGTAATTAAAATTTCTTGACAAGAGCAAACAATGTAGAAATGTTTTCAAAGTAATCTTCCTTTTACTGGTGAGGTCAATTTGTTCCATGAAGTCTCTCTGAAGATCACCATGTTCTTTCAAATTAAACTAAGTAGTATTCCGTAACAGCTTTTCCATAAATTAATAATGAATTAGGACATAATTAGGACATTTTAGGACATCCAATAATCATGCCATAAAACCAAAAGTTCTTAATATCTCATAAAACTTTAAAAGTTCTCATTTCGCAAGAATTATGAATCAATAATTTGTTTTATATCTCTAAAATGTAAGTAAAACCATCTAAATTGAGTTAATTTTAAGGGACGCTATAAAAAATGACTATATATATATATCTATATATATATATATATATATATATATATATATATATATATAAATTAACAATTTGAGATTATATTGTAATTTATTTATTAAATAAATAAAGTTTTTTTTAAACCAATTAACTGAGGCCATACATTTTTTTATAAATGAAATAATTAAATTTTACTCTTATGTAGTTTCAACTTTAAAATGAAGTCTTAAATATCATAATCAAATAAAATAAGAATTGATTACAAAATATGCCGCTTGTATACTGATAAAAATTTTCCAGAAATAATAACAATAATAGTAAGAACAATAAAAACGTTTATATTGTAAGCAATTTGACTACTTTAATATATATATATATATATATATATATATATATATATATATATATATATATATATATGATAGATATTTAGATAGTTTAGATATATTTTAATAAAATCTAAAATATCTATATCTATCTATATCTATCTAGCTATCTCTCTCTATATATATTAGATAAGAACAGGTTTGGTTTCTAGAGGCTTTAAATGAGAGCTATTTACAAGAAAATCTATTGCCGAAAATATGTTATGTTTCAGTAAAATTTTTCTTTTGACTGCAAGAGGGTTAACACTTCTAGAAGGATGTAGTATAGATAGTAACGTAGACTTATAATACCCTCGGACATTGCTTTACAATAACTGTCATTGTGATTGAAATATACCTATAATTTTTGAAGAAACACCGGAAAGTACGTTATAGAGATTTCCACTACTTATTTCTGATTATCAAGGTCAATAAACTTCGTCAACTATTTCCTAATTCTGAACCACAACCAGGCGAGTGAAGTAAACGACTCCTCAGCTTGTCCTTTTTCCTTCAAACTCATGCACCCAAATCACTGGGGGGATCTTGAGAGTCAAGGTATTCAATTGAACAGACTTGATCTGTATTCCTTGGTTTTTTGCTGGGACAAATATCAAACCAATTATCTTCTTGAGATTATCGTGGGATTTATGATTTACTTAGAATGAGTTTCCACACTTCAGATGCAATATTTTAGTTTAAGTATTTAAGGATATGTAAGCAAAATTTTGCGCAAGCCACAATTATTGTATTTCCTTTAGATGTATGGTGAGTTGTTAACCACAATTCGCCTAAGGATGCATAATAGTTAGCATTTTATGTTCCTAAGTGATAGATTTAGGTAGATAATCTTATAAATATCACACGTGTTAATCAATATTAGAGTTCTTACAATCAGATCTAAAGTGTTTCTTTAGATTTCTATTTATTTATTTATACCCAAGTCGTTTTCTCCAGATACTCATTGTGAACTCATTTTATAGTTCTAGTATAGCACTGATATACAAATTACGGCGAAAACTCCAATGTGTATTTTGATTTGGTCTGCTTTGTTACTTTTTCGGTCCAATGAAAGGATTTAAGTCCACGATTTGTAACATGTTTTGGAGACATTAACACCATATACTTTTGCAGAAGAGAGGTATTTGAATATTAAACACGAGGACAAGTTTAGTTGCATATCATCTGTGAGATTTAGTAAATGTGCAAAGAGAAAACATAATTTTCTTAAAACATAATCTTTCAAAAAATACTAGTCTGCTAAAAATTGGGTGTAAGTTGGTCATATTAACACACAAGTGAATTATTTAAGATATTCATTAATTTTGAAAGTAAAAACATTTAAAATATTTAAGATCCTTGCAAATAAATCTAAGGGAAAGATTTATATCTTGATCAAAAAATTTTTTTCAAAATATTTCTCAATTTAAATGAAATGTTATTAATTAAGAAATATTTTTCAGAATGTTATTTTCATTATTATATATTAACCTTTACATTATATTAAATTTATTTTATACCTTGGATAAAATATTCAAGGAATGTGATCAGTGTATTTCATTTATTATTTTAAAATTTATTGTATTTTTTATAACTATTAAATCCATGATTCTTCACAATTACCTAAAACCATAACAGAAAGAAAATATAAATTTATAACAATCACTGCAAAACTAAACGCCGAATCCAACGCCACAAGATGATTAAAAACCACTTACATCGACGAATGCGAGCAATTTTGGAAGATTTATTCCCACCCTATCCCCCCTTGACCCCCAATCCGTATCACGACATAAAGGTGATACAAAAAATATCGAATGAATAAGCAGTTAAAAAAAAAAGGTACAACAAGTCGTGTCAGGACCTCCCCCTAATTTCTCAAAACTCTTCTGAAATCGTCTGCTGCTCTAGTCACAGTGCCTTTTCCCACGCCCCTAATTAAATGGCGGGCTGGACCGACAGGGCCCTTGGGGTGGTCGCTTGCGTTTTGTTTTTACAGAAACGCTTGCGATTTTCCCTTCTGATATTTATATATAATGGAACAACAGCTGATATAACCGCAATGCCGGATACAGCTCGCAGCACAATTAAGAGAAAATTTTATATGAGAAATTGCATGCATTAGCAAACTTTATATTGCATGCATTAGCAAACTTTATATTGCATGCATATTGCATAAGAATGTACAACATTGATGGAAAGCCTTTTATAGTAAATCTGTTTTTGATACAAGAAATATTATTACCAAATTCATTTAGAAAAAGCAACAGCATTGGCATAATTTATTGCTAAATTCTTTGGAATGTGCTGTTTTAACCAATGTGACCCTTACGTATGTATAAAAAATTAAAAATAATCTCTGGTTATTTGCAAAATTTGCAAAATGTGCTTGAAAATCCATAAAAAGTATTAATACACCATCTGGGTTCGTATATGTTAAACTCCAAATAAAAATTTTGTAATTCGGGGAATGAGGATGATATCAAGAAAAATTTCAACTTTTTAGATTCTAATTTGAGCAGGATTTGCTAAATAATATCAGTTTGGATGGGAAAAAATTAGGTTATAAAGATTTTATATGATGAATTATTATTCAGATCAAATAATTATTTTTATTAAAAAAATTGTTTTTATTGTTACATTTGACAATTGGGCAAGTCAAGCTCGCTATGCCATTGGCTATGCGAATTTAAGTCAGCAGGCTGCGTAAAGTCAATAGGTTTAGTTTATTCAGAGCATTACGAAGGTGAGAGTACGACTTTACTCTCAACTCCTCCGACAGATGGCACCACCAGAGGAACTATTAGCTCATTTTTGACCTTTATCTAATAGGGGAGATAATTTTCTGCACACCATTGAACCCATGTTAACTGCTCAACGACCGTCCACAGAATTTCCGATTTCACAGATTTAACGAGCACGTATGTCGCATGTACTTGGTAGGTATTTGTCGGCATTGGGAATCGAACCCCTCCATTCCGGACGGAAGGCCGATGCCCTAACCACAAGGCTACCACGGCCTCATCAAAACTTAAACTTTCTTTTCTCATTTAATTTTATTCTACGTTCTTGCTATATTCGTATGTATAATAAGAATATTATGCATATAAATTTCTTTTAATGAGTGAATGTAAATTCATACCTAAAAGAAAGAATACTGTCAATTATAATGTGTTTCTGTTGTTGTTATTGTTTCCTATCCTGTCTGGCTAGCCGATAAGTTAAGACAGATCCATGAAATCTCACTATCAAAGAATCAATTAGATGACTTCGAAATAAGTCCACTTTTCAAGTTCTGAGCAGGAAGGTAGATGTCCAAGGGTATATATACGTGATATTCCATTTCCTGTGCACATGAGGATGATCTTGTTTCATTGGTCCATTCTAAGACATTTGAAATTCTACTTATGAGTCATGATTCAGCTGTCTACTGCAAGCGACTACCCTTAAAAGTGATAGCAAATCTTGTTTGCCAACACCATACCAACCATGAGTTGAAGGAGAGTACCATTATTTTTATGATTTTATATCATATAGTTTACAGCTTAGTTGCCTTAGTCTGTTGTGAGGTATTCTATTATTAGATTTACCGTAAAATTCTGTTCAGTTTTGGAGTAAAACAAAACACAAATTTTTCAAACGTCGAACAACTTTATTAAATAATGAAATTGCCATTATTATTAATGAGTTTTTGCTTGCATGAAGGCAATTTGTATACCTCCTTTTTGAAAAATGTTTCATCTTTTCATACGAAAAATTGAAGCAGTGTTGATTGATTTGTTCTTCATTTTCGAAGTATTCACCCTTCAAAAACCACTGAAATATAAAAACAAGTGATAAGTTGGAGGGGGATAAGCACGGGGAATATGATGCATGCCCCACCTAGTTCTGCAATCTTTTGACGAACTGTCCTCTTTCTTGGAACGTTGTTGGCTTCTTTTCTTGAACTGCTCCTTTGAAATCATCCAGTTGCTGACAATATTTTTCCGATTTGAGGTTTTCGTTCAATTTTAATACTTAATATTTTTCCTTAAATATCTCATATATGCAGAACATTCTCTTATTGAGAGATAAAATTTGTTTTGGAGTTAGAAGGACTACGATTTTAGCATAATATACCATTTTCCTTGCAGTATTTTAAAAGGTAATTTACTTTTCATCCCCATTTATAATCTGGTTCAAGAAGGGATCGATTTTGCTTCGAACAAGCAGAGATACGCATGTGAGCATGTGATGACGCGATTATCAAAATTCTTCTGACTTAATTCATATGGCACCTATTTTGAATATTTCTACATCAATCCTTTCCTCCGAATATGGTTCGAAATAGTTGTTGGGTCTGAATTAAACTTTCTGCGATTTCCGATGTTATCAGAAAAAAAGTCTTTCTCTCTATGGTTTTAATAGCATCGTCATCGATCAATTTAAAGAACTTTTCGGTAGACCTAATATCTACCGCGTAATTCTAAATTGCAAGTAGTATTATGCGGAGTATTTTTATAGATAGAGAGTGAGGTGTATTTACGTGTCTATAGGGAGGAAATCCGGAAAATTCTCAAGCACTCACCTGGACTGACTTGCATAAAAAAAGTGCTTCAGCATGTGCTTTGCCATGAGTTAGGCTTGTAGAAACCAACTAGAAAGAAGCAGCCGTTAAGCAACCAAATAATTTTTTTGTTAATAGAATTACTATATTTTCAAATATTATTTTTATTTTTAGAAAATTTTTAAATTAGCATTATTTTTATTTTTAGAAATTTATAAAACCTTAAAATTTTATCAAACAGCTCCAAAAAATAAACACTTCAAAAACTAAATTAATAAATTTAATAAATTTCTTTGAACTAATATGGGAAATATAAGAAGAATTTACTTATATCTTCAGAGATTTCAAATAATTTACATTTAAGAATAATAATATACAAATCTAAATAACTGCATTTAATAAACAGTTTTAGCAAATTTAAAAATTGAAAAAAAAAAAAATTCGGTTTTTAAATATCAATAAAAATAAGCCTGATTATATAGATTTGAAACGAATCCTAATATCTAATCTGATACTCGAAAATATATTTTTTAAAATTTTCATATAATCATTTATTTTTACAAAGCAGATACGCATCATCCAAATCTAATTGTTAATCATCAGCTGAGATCGAATTAGAACATAACGATTGTTAGCACTATATTTTTACGAGGCTACAAAGAAGTGTCTACATTTTTTCTTTTCTTAAGGATAATGGAGTCGCAGTAGATAACTATTTAAATGAAATGTTTTTCAGTAAAAGTTTTCCCTTCCGGAAGATGTTTTTTAATAAGTAAACCTGTAAGGGTGTTTGTTTGTTAATTTTTTGAGTTTTCTTCTTTCGAGCTTTTAATACCCCTTACAATAATCTTCAGTTATTTCTCCAACATGCCTCTCACGTTATTTATTAGTCATTTGAATCAGATTTAAGAACTTTGACATCGAAGAACGTTGTATTACAAATTCAAAATAAACCCTATATTATATAAGGTAAACAAGAAAGTTCTTTCCATTTTTATGTTGCCATTGAATGAAGTGAGAATAAGTATGTAAATTAGTGTATGTCGTGGTTGAGTCACCGATCAGTCGAAAGTAGGAGTCAACAGTTGATCTATCGAGAGTCATTCGTTATAAAAACTGATCCACCGCACGCATTCATCAATCTTAATTCGTACAGTATCGAGAAGAAATATACTTGATAAAGCAGCACATTTTGATTGTTTGCTTTACAACTTCAAAATGGGTTTATCAATTGCTTCATCAAGTCGCCGATTATGTCAAGTTTTTGGGGATAGTTCTGTGGATGAGCGTAAATCAAGACATTGGTTTCAGAAATTCAGGTCGGGAGATTTGTTCCGGTGTGATGAAGCTAGTCTCTGGTGGACTAGTCGTGAAAGGGTTCACTATGAGTTGCCACCCAAGGGCCAAATTATCACTACGGATCTAAACGAGCAAGAGTTTTAACATGTGCAACAGGTATTGCAACAGAAGGAGTCAGCACTGGTTAATCACAAGGGTGTACTGTTCTTGGCTGGTAACACGTGGCTGCATGTAGCTCGAATGGCCCAAATATACCATGCCGCTATTTGATTGGGAGACTTTGTGCCATCTTCCTTAATCATCTGACATAGCCCCATTAACTTATCACTTGTTCCATTCCCTGAAAATCATCTTCATGGAAAATCCTTCACAAATAAAGCAGACTCGAGCCAAGCACTCACAGATTTCTTTCAATCCAAAACTCCCGAATTTTAACGCAAGGGAATTGCACAACTGGAGATACGTTGGCAGAAGGTGTTGGATGCCAATGGTGATTTCTTCGAGGACTAATAATAGGCTGCACTTTCTGCAAGCCATATTCTTTTGGGTCATTAAAAAAGGAAAGAACTTTCTTGTTTAACTTGTATAGCTACGAAACAATCAATATATATATAAGGTCAAATAGACAAGAATGTGAAAAATAGATTGTATATAATATACAAATCTGTCAATAAATGCCAAAACTGTGGTATTTTAATTTATGATTAATGTAAGAATTCCAAAAATTTTATTTTATTCACTAATATAAAAGTAGATAAATAGATTAAAAAATTCCATAAGTATGTGTTCTGAAAGTAAGATTTTAAAATAGCAATAATTTTATAAAATTTCACAGAGAGAGAGAGAGAGAGAGAGAGTATAAGTAATATAATATATCTTATTTATCTCTCTTAAAATTAAATATTGACAAATTTGAGGTTCATGAACATACATTTCTTCTAATTTAATTTTTAGAAAAAATGATAAAAATTTATTTAAAATCTTAAAATTAAACGTATATAAATGTAAATATGTATTTTTAAATAACTATAATATTAGGAATAATAAAATTTTTATTTACTAATATAGAACAGCTGGTATAGCTTAGGTTTAATTTTTGGTATATTGCTAAGGAAATGTTGATATTTATTAAAGAATTACTGTGATATCTTGTAATAAAAGCGTATCATAAGGCCTACATGGGATTCAATTTCGACATTAGATTAAATTATCAATTCGCCTAACTATTATTCTGTTTTATTTATTATTTCAATAACATAAATTAGCAACAGCGATCAATTATTGAGCATTATGCTTCATTCATCAATGTGAACTATTAGCACATTAATTGCTTATAGTTACATTGATGAATGAAGACATTTTCCATGTTGATTCAATCAAGTGAAACGTTAGAAGGTGGTTGAGACTTCGCAATTTAGATGCCGAAACCAAGCAGAAGACCCTGGGACTTAACAAACCATCCTCAGATAGATCATTTTACTTGGAAGACATTGCTACCACGACCTGTGTGGTGTAACCGCTTTTAGGAACCACGATTAATCTTCGATTAAATCGGATTTAAATAGTGCTCAGAATTTAGATTGATTTTCCAACCCTTGATCCTTTTTATCAACTAAAAATTATTTCTACCATTATTTACAATTTAAATGGGAATAAGCCCGAAATGGGTATTGAATCCAAGAACTGTTGAAGAGAAAGCCAAGAAACTAACTACTACTACTCATTTGCCATCAATACAATCAACGTTTATCAATTCTCATCCTAAATTGAAGATACAGTTTATGAAATAGAGTTGTTTGATGAAATTTAAATAGCATTCAAACGTGAAATCAAAGATTGTTTTTAAAAACATTTTAGAAAATATAATTTTTTTATCAGTACTAAAGAAAAATTCTCTAAATATGTAATTGCCAAAAATCTCGCTAAGACTATTTTAATTAAATTTTATGTAAAAGTTAAGAGTGAACTATGCACGAATAATAGCGTAATAATAAATTGTAAGTGCTTACTAATTTTAAATTATTAATAATCCAAATTATTTCGAATAAAAATATTTAATATTAAGAATTACAGATTTCTATGCATTTTCAGCAAAGGTTTTTGTATTATTCAGCCAGGAACATATAAGGCAATAGCACCAGCTTGTTTTACGAGTTACTAAACACCGTCAGATGTTTTTAAGCACAGTTTGGTCGAACAAGCGCCATCAAAGAACTTTACCCCAAACTATTGTCATCTTTTTTCTCTTTAATGCAGTAGTTTAACACTCACTACTTCTATTTGAAATCGATAGAGAAGCAATCGTTTTCTTCCTTTTTTGTATCCCATCAATTCGGCCACTTATATCGTCTGCACGCGAGATTCCAACTATTGGACAATGACTGACAATTCGAATCTTTTGTTGTGAATGTTCTATCCTAAATTCGGCATTATTTTGCTGAAAATGGTTTGTTCGATCGCCAAAAATATAATATCGTCTGCCTCTGATATTGGTGTACAAATCTGTGGCATTAGTGATGGTAACTAGGAATTTGTTAAAGTACCCTACATTTCCATAGAATTTTGGGGTTATTTTGTGTACGTTTTTATCAGTCACCAGTGTCGAAGATTTTCCTTACAATTTTCAGGATTCTCACACATTATATTGAAATAAATTATCCTTAAAATTGTATTTTTTAATTTAAAAGTTTGTAACAATTAAATTTTTGCTGCAAAAAATTGCGTTTAGCAAATTATAGCTTTTACTGCTATCGAATAATTCCTCATATTAAAACTGGAGTACAAGTATATATGTAGTTGAATTATAACAGGATTTTTCAAATAATATTTATGCTGATGAGAATGTGTTATTCAAATTTCGTTGGGGTTAAAATATTCAGTTTCATTGATATAAAAACGAATTATTTTCAATTAAAGAAAACTGTATAAAGAATTGGAATTTTTCAAAAACCTTTTATGTTAGAGAGAAAATGTTGAGAGGAGAATTAAATCATTCAGAGAGTTTCCTTGGTGAAAACAAATTATTTTCAATTAGAAAAACTGCTTAAAAATTAGAAATTTTCAAAAAGCTTTTACGTTGGTGACAAAATGTTGGGAGGAGAATTAAACCATTCAGAGAGTTTCATTCGTGAAAACGAATTATTTTCAATTTATAACGCTGTATAAGTAATTAAAATTTTCAAAAATAATTTATGTTGGACAGAATATGATGAAAGGAGACTTAAGCCATTTAGTTTCAATGGTGAAAACGAATTGTTTTTAATTAAAAAAACTGTATAAAGAATTTTTCAAAATGCATTTATGTTGGTGAGAATATAACATCAAAATTCAAGGAGAATTAAACAATTAAGTTTCATTGAAGAAAGCGAATTATTATTTTGATTTCAAAGAACTGTGTAATGTATTATTACACTATTCTTTAAAATGAAAATAGCAAGTTGGATCTTATTCACTGATGAACAATTCCATATCTACGGTACCTTTGTGTTTTATATATGCATATATATTTAAGGGAGTGCTTGGGAGTCTTCTAGAATTTTCTCCTTTGCAACATTTGAGTATGAATCACCATCATTGAAAGTCCTTCTGGAAGTCATATCGGTGTGGGTATGTAAAAGATTTATAATTTTAGATGTTAATTTGCCCTTAACGTTGCATCAAAGTGATTTAAAGTAAGTATAAATACATACACTTATACTATTATATTTTATTAAATATTTTAGTAAAGGGTATGTTGCAGTGAATTTTCGTCTGCTTATTTCTGAAAATGGAAACCACAAACACAACCAATCACAGTTAAGTAATGTGATCCCCATCTTAGATATAGCATTTTTCTCTTCTTATTAAATCCCATTCGTGGATTCTGCAAATTTTTTTTACCATGCATAAAGATTCTCTGCATAAATGTCTTTGACTAGATTCGGTATCGAATCCACTATCTTGTACCACTCGACTGTTGTTCAAGATGGTGGGAAGAATGGTTAAATTTCAGAGTCACAATCGGCAGGAACAGATCGTAACGAATCAGATTCAATGAAACAAAACAAAATCAAAGTGATTCTGATTTTACTTATTTCTATTTTATTAAATCATTTTAAATGAGATGGATTCTTAATTTTACAAGTTTCTGTTTGAAATGGGTGGCTAATATTTGCTCACCTGAACAAAATTGAATGAAAAGTGCTCTTAAAAAGTTTCTTATCAAACAATTAATTTAGATTGATTTGATATTTAATAACCGGTTATTGTTCAATGTAATCACTAGTAACAGGTATTTATTTATATTTCGATATATGTTCCTAAAATAACCCCAGTAACAAGGCTTTACATGTGCAACCACCTGCAGTTATTCAATCTCGTCAATTAGAAAAGGACGTCCTGGGTAAACTTCACCAAATAAGTAAAATGGATTTTAAATTTTATTAAGTCTGCACTGCATTACGCTACTGCTCTCTCCGCATCTATCTCGTTTCGCTGCAGCGAGATAAGAATCGACGTGGAACGCATGTTCCAACGCAACTGATGGATATCTGTTATTTTTGCGGCTCTACCAAAAGGAGAGATGAACGTGTTGGATCGGAGAGAATAAGAAGAGGACGAACTGATGATCTCCGGCAGAGATGAAATGCAGTATAAAAGGGACCATATACTTATGTGCGTTTTGTTATATTAAGGACTTATCTTGAATCTAAAGGTATTTATTCTTAATAACAGATATTGATCGTTTTTCTTAATAACAGATACAGACTCTCCTTGGTACTGTTATAATTGTTGTTAGATGTCTATGTTTGAATTCTATAAATATTGCTACGTGTCAATAAATATAAATTAGTTTATTTAGAACAAGAACCAAAATATAAATTTTTAAACCTTTCTTAAGATAAAAATGCTTACATTATAATTATTTTCTTTTTACTGGTCCTACTTCTATACAAGAAAATCAGATTTTGCATTTTGTTTGGAAATACCTTTTAGGAAAATTTGTAATGATGATCAATCAATCAACAGTACTAATCAATCACTGCCAAATTAAAGAGTAAGTGCAGCAAAATTATCTATACATGATAACCCTAAAATCTCGAAGGCAGAGTTCCTTTATTCGATAATTCATCGCCCCATTTAGCGATAAAAAAAACTTTGCTCATCAAATGAAAGCAAATTAAGCCAAATTATCTAATTTATTACGCTTTTCTTAACTGAGTATGAAATTTTGAATGTTTAGTATTTAAAATAGGATAAATTTAAGCAAAGAAATTCATTTTGTCTGTTTAAAATATTTAAAAATTTTTATTTGAATTTCCTTTTCATGTTTATAAAGTTCTTATTTTTTCATAAAATAATTCAAATTAATATAGAGAATATAAATTTCATTTAATTATAAGATTTTATGTAAAACTTGAAAAAATTATGAAATGATTCTTATATTTTTTAACTAAAATTTATTTGAATTCCAATCTTAATTTATTTTTTTATATCATCTTGAATTTGAATCCTAAATCGTTACCAAAGGCTTAGATTTCTTTATCTAAGAGACAATGTGATTAGTAGATATATTTTTATCATTATGCACTTAAAAGTTTTTTGAAAATGTGTATTAAAACTTAAATAAAATTTAAAACGAATAGTTAATAGAGCCAAAAAACCCTACTTATTTGCATAATAAATATTACTGCCAATTTTCATATCTGAATTTATGAAACACTACAATAATATTAAAATTGGATTTATTATACTATATTTGGGCTAAAATATTCTTATTTAATAAAATAAAAATTAGGATGCATTGTAAAAGTTATAATAATAATAATATTTTAAAGCAAAAGCTTTGATAAAATATCGCAAATTATATAATTATAGAATGTTTTAACAGAGCGTTATAAACTAAATTTAAATCTTGCATTTAAGAATGATGAAAATAAGAATTATGACCGTAATAACAAAACATTGAAGGTTATATTAAGGAATTATGTAAATCAAAGAAGCGGTTATATAAAGGAATTAAATTTGAATTCTTAAAACAATGAAAACAATCAATATATGAATATTTTCATCAAATATCACTGATGATTTATTGGTAATTAAAATTTGAATAATTTACTTATAAAAAAAAAAAAAAAAAAGGAAAACTATTATGATATTTACCAAACATATTTTCTAAACTATGATAAATTTATATTTCAATAACGCGAGTCTGAGAATAATAAAAAATTTTGATTCAAATCTTTAATAGTTATTAATTACAACAAATATTGAAACCAACACACAAATTTTTAATTAAAAATTATTTTTACCAAATTTTGAAATGTATTAATTGAGGGTTAAATTTAGTTAAATTTAATTGGAAAATTTAACTAAGAAAAAATTTGTGGAATTAATTGAAATTTAAAAATTTATAAAATAGAAATACTGAGATATTACATGTTAATATCAACTCTCACGTCCATTTTATAACATATATCGTTTTTTTCTAATAACTATTATTTATTCACACACAATGATATCTATCAATTTATTAACTTATATTATAAATGTGTGTTATATATAATATTATTTATCATATTAGAAAATGTTAAAAATTTCATCATTTTAAAAACTTAAATGAATTTAAAAATTAAAAAAAATTAAACTTATTAATTTAATGTAGTTATTTATTTTTAAAAGAGCATTTTATTGATATTTTAAAACAGAATTACATAGTTATTTATATATTAAAAATTACATAAGTTATTAAGCATTTCAATAACCGATTTTTATGCAATCATAATTTGATATGTAAGAGGCCTTCGAATAATTTCAACTCTTGAAATCTTTAATTTTAACTTTGATACACGTAAGATTTGCGTATGTCCTAAATATAACAGAATCTCCATTCTTTTTACTTTAAAGAATTTACTTTCGCTAAGTACTGTGAATTTCATGATAATATAATCAATATTTCGAAATTCAAGTAAAAAATCATTGGTTAGACTAAATTACTACTTCAAATTTTGAGTTTAATTGCCCCCCCACCCCACGCAAATTGAGAATGTAAGCGGGCCTATTTCATTTCTTCAGTGAATTAAATCTCATAAATCTACATTCGTGCGAGGGTTCGTGGAATACAGAGAAGAAAAAAAATTATTGTTAGCAATAACAAATTTATGTAAAAATAGATATATGGAAGTTTGAAGTAAATAAAAAAGGATGCGAAATTTTCTTAGAACTGTCCAGTTTAAATGTTGCAGTTAAAGTTATTTTATTCTTCAAGGTAATAATGCAATTTTGCGATTTTATCACTTTCACCGCTGAAATGAAATAGTTTCAAATTATCTTATAATATATAACACTTACGGGCAGCAAAAATTTTTTTATTGTAATTTAATAAAAATCAAAAATACAATTTTCTGCATGATTGATTGGAATACACACCTAAAATAATTTACATAAATAATCTTTAAATATCAAATTTTAATCGCCAGCGGTTAAGAAGTGAGTTTAGATTTTATCATCTATATATATAATCAAATTAAATTATATGAACAGCTTTTATTCGCTTTTTATTTCTTTTTCGTGTTGATTTTAATTTCAGTTGATGTTTTGTCATCACATACTCCAAACGATTAACATGGTTGTAACAATCATGAAACTCATTTATCTTCTTATGATTTTAATTCAAAGACATTATATTTTCATATGTCTTTGTGCAAAACAAAATAATTTTAGAAGTCAACTTTATCCTCTTTGTTAAAATATTTTTTGCCATTAAAATTATTATTTTCAAGGTTCAGTATTACTACTAATAATAATGTGTTGGTCATGCAAAATGCAATATTCTGAAGGAAGCATGCAAATGATGTGGAATTTACATCATGCATTTATGAAAATAAAAAGGGAGCTATGCAAACCAGGTATGAAGAAGAGCTTATAGCATCCGCCTCGTTGCAGCTCTGCACTTGATGTCAAGCCTATTGTTGGCATGGCAACGATGGAACATTCAGCGGTATTACAAGTTATAGAGCCGCAAAGTACCCACCGAGTACATGCGACATACGTGCTCCTTAAATCTGTGAAATCGAAAGTCCTATGATAGGTCATTGTGCAGTTGCTATGGGTGCAATGGTCTAGAGAAAATTTCCTCCCCCTTCAGATCAATGTCAAAATTGAGGGAGTGGATCCTCTGGTGGTGCCATCTATCGGAGAATTTAAAAAAGTGCAAAAACGTACTTTCATCTTCGTAGTGCTCTGATTAAGCGAAAAACGCTCCCCATTGACTTAAATCCACATAGCCAAGGCACAGCGAGTTTGGCTTGTCCAAGTGTCATAAGTAACAACAACAACAACAACGAGTTACAGCACATCACATTCAATCTGTTTGGCATCATTTGATGTCCGCTTGTACGTTCGACGTTTCTTCCAGCCAAGTGGAATGAATGTCTGCGAAACATTCATTACTTTTTTACCCTCGACTCAAAACCACAGGCATTTTGTACACCAACAGTGCGAAAAATGAAAAGCATAAACAAAGAAACAAAACAAGATTGTCTTTATTGATGAATCTCGTGGCTGCCTGCAACACCAAGATTGTTGGATTTAAGTCTGGTAACATGGTGGTAAGAGATAATTGAATTGTTGCGTTATGCATCGCTACAAATTTTGCACTCGTTTGTATTATCATAGTTTGTCGAGTGTCATAATTTGGGGTAATATTAATTTCGACTCTTAATTTCTTTTATAAGAATTGCCGTTATTAGCATTGTATCTCTGAAGTGTTGAAGTCTATGGTCCTCTCATAGATGCACTATGTACCATCAGACATATTCAAGTGGTATTATGGATGACCACATGTGCCAAAAAATGTTCAAGAGTTCTTGTTTACCAAGTTGTTCTTCCTATTAATCTCCAATTGGAAATATGTGGTGCATGCTTGCACAGCAACTAGTCTAGAATGTGTATTCCAATGCTGTACAGATCAACCTTAATTATATTTGGAAGTTATATGGATTGTTATATACCAAAATATATCCAAAATCTCTTTGAATCTGTCCTGAGGAGTGTGGCAGCGGTTATAACAAACAATAGTGACTTCATTAATTGCTGATTTTGTCACCATCCACACTTCACCAGAAGCCGTAATTTCAATCATTTGATCTTAATGATCTACGAGCTATTAGGCAGTAAATTTTGCTGTAATTTTCCAGGTTTTTTTTTGGTATTCTATTTTAGATAAGCTCATGGTAAATGGGACAGCTTCTGTTGATACAAGATCAGGAACACAAGTGGTAGAAGTCTGACTTTGTTGCTGGCTTCACCTGCAGATATTAGATGGGCACTGTTTTAGGTAGCCATAGTAATCATGTAAATATGATAATAGTTATAATAATTGCACTCGATATATTTTTCCCTTTTATTATTTTATTTCCCTTTATTATCAGCCAACTTGCTCTCCCCATTGCTAATAATAAATTTTCCTTTTTTGCTATTAATAAATTTTTTTAGAGAAGTAATTTAAAAAATTGGAAGCCAATTTAAATTGTAGTTTATAGTTGCAACTAATATTTAAAATGTATGCATGTATTTCTTGAGTAAAACCTCTCAAGAGTATTTTGATACATGTTTGACTGATTATGATGAGACACATTTAATTTATAAATTGATCCGAAAATTTTATTGCATCTAAAGTTTTAAAGCGGAAAAGTGAGGCCCCATACATAAGACTGCTAACTCCCAACATCAGAATGGAGGGTGTGTTTCTCATCTGAAACACGTCTTTTTTGACGTCGCTATAATTTAAAAAATAACACCTAACCGTCTCAAATCCTAACTGTATTAGAAAGAGGATATATTTCAATTTTTCAAAAAAAAATATAGAGATAAAGACAATAAACCATATAAACAAAACAAAACAAAAATTCAAGCATCTTCCGTTAAACTGACAGCTTTTGTTTGAGAATAACCGTGAAAGGGCTTCTATTCCCCCTTTTCTGTTTGATGTGAAATATTTTGTTTACTCGATGAGTAATCTCATATATACGCCACTGAAAAATAACAAGACAGAAGGCAAGAAAAAAAAAAAAAAAAAAAAACAGGACTTTTTATTATCTTTAAATTTGCGGCTTGAGGCTTATACGAAAAATAAAATCACGTCAGGAAAAAAATATCAAGGTACATCTTGAAAAACTGAGTGTTGTTTTATTATTTTTAAAGCAATGAATTTCATTCCAAAGATTGAAATTTTAGAGTATGGACAGTTTTCGCCTGGGTGCCGTGAAGGGGTGAGGGGTGGCTGAGGAGATTCGATCTGACATTTGAGGGATTTTTCGGGATTCTTTCCGGGATCTGCCGAATGTCATGTTTAGTGTTGAATAGGAGCTTGCATTCCATGATGGATATCGGTTTTACGACTTTTAAAAATTGCTTTAAAATATATTTGGGGAAAATGCATTGCACACAGAACTGTGTGCTTAATGTCAAAAATTCAATTTCCTCATGGAGTTTCAATTTGTTACTATGAATGAAAGAGGTATTTTTCGTCATATTTATTCATGTCAAATTTCTGGACATGATTAGACATAATGTTTCCAGTTGTGTATTCATATCAATAAGCATAATTTGATATACCTACATAAAAAGATATACCTATAAGCGTATCTTTACAGTTTGACACATATATATAAATAAATAATAAATGTAGCTGATATTAAGTTGAACTTTTAGTTAAGCAGTCAATAACGCTACTTTAACACATAATCTTACATATTTTTTTACATTCAGAATTAACTTTACCATACATCTTCAATAAATTCAAAGTTTAAATTGGACATAGGGTACAAATCCTACAATTACACATAGGGCTAACTTACGTCCAATTGTAGGATTGCCACTTCTGAAAGAAAAGCTCCATGTAAAAAAATAAGCAATCGATTTAAAGTTTCCTTTCCATATTTTCACTTTTATTGAAGAGTGTGCTGGAGAGATTTCATTGCTTCTTAGTGAAACTTGACGACGGAATATTGTCTATGAAAAGTTTTTCCGACATGACGAGATAATTAAATTACTTCATAGTATTTCTTATAATTCACTACATTATTTTAAATTGCTAAATTTAATCTTCTTTTAAGAATATATGTATCTACATCACAAATTACTCTAATAATTATACCACGTGAAAAAATCATTTATAGATAAAATAAAAACATTTCTGTTTTTTTTAAACTGATTTTAAACAAGGAATGTTTATTCGAACATTCCATTCCAGAAATTACCAGGTATCACCTCAGTATATTACAATGCCGAATATATAATTTTTGAGCTATTGTTTTATATCATTTACAATATATGGGACACTTACCTTAATTTAAAATAACCTTTATGTGTGACATCTCCATCAAAAAGCCACAAGAAACGGTTGAAGTTCAACTTTGCAAGTAGCAACTGTTTTCAATGTAATCCTCATAATACCACATCTTTTTATTTACCATCACTTTATGCACAAAAAAGCTGATTAATAAGAAATGGGGTGTAGAGTTTCAATTTGATTCAAAATAGAACAGAATAGATTGAGCTCTTGTACTCAAGGTTACTGAAAAAGCTGTTGACTAAAGTACTAACCACTTAGACCTAAGGCGTTCGGCCTAAATGGAAAAAGCAACGAAATATGATACTAACAGAATATGGTAACAGTATAGTACTCTCTGAATACTTATCCTAAGATAGATTTCAGTATTACTGTTGAGGTCTTGAATATTAGACAGTAGGGCATCAAATGACTTGAAAATATTTAGTTAATTCACATTTCAAATTAGTAATGTTGGAGAATATTGGAGATATCATTAAATCCGTTTGGGTTGAATTAAAAATGATTGCAATTTTTTGCAATAGAGGGCAATAGTTGCGTCTTTAATACAGTGTAAGCACATTTATTATCATAATTGTTACATCATTGGCAGCTGAAACTGTAAGTTTCAGTGTAAAGAATTAATTGAGCAATTTCGTTAAGATTGAAGAATTGTCAGCACAATCAACTGACAACTGTAGTTGCACAAAAGAAGCAAAATGTTCTTGTGGTCAACGCCACTTCAATAGAGGAATCAGGATTTAACAATTAAAGCATTTAATGCCATCTAGAAAAATATTTTCAAGATCTACGGTAGCTAGCGATAAATGAGTAGGCAATCACTACTGTACAGTATACGAGGTTTTTGATTTGAAATTATCAAAAGTATAGATTTCAACCTTATCAATCAATGAGGTAGATAGAAACTATTGTAATTTCTGTTCATAAATAATAGGTATTGCCACATAGTTTTCCAAATTTTTTTTCTTGAAAAGTAAATTAGGATCACGTATGCTTAAAAAATCCGTCAGCAATACACGTAACTTTCTTTAATCACAACAAGAAATTTCATCGTAGTCTCGAGATAATAATATGTGCCTATCACGTAATGAACATAGTATTATTAAGATCTCTTTTAATAGACCGATGAACATATTGTGATAAAAATACCGGTTCTCGTAGGAACACTAAAGTCAAATATCATCGTGCGTGGTTAGTGCTTCGGGGATGTACACCTGGAAACATCATGTGCAGTTGGCATCTTTTCAAGACCGTGGTGGTTTGGCTTTAAGGCGTCGCTCTCGTAATCCAAAGATGAAGCGTTTGATACAAAACCAAAAATCCTTCGTATTCACTTAGAAAAGCAGCACTACGTAAAATACGTCATCGTCGCAATGTCCTTCATATAAAATGATACATCTGGTAGTGGTAGACCATATCTGAGGGACTTCTATTTGGTCCTTGCTTCCAAAGTATGATTACTCACTGTTAAGACTGTGATATTACACCTTCTAGGTGACCCAATATATAAAGTCACTTCCGTTTCTTACAGAATTGAAAGGTTATGTAAAATAGTACATATGGTGTTTGTAGTCCATATTTGAGGGTTTCCTTCTTGCTCCTTGCTTCTAAAGTATGAGGACTCATTGTTAAGGTTGTGATATTATGCCCTTTCGGTGCCTCAATATATAAAATCCCATCTGACCCTTATAGAATTGGAAGGCCATATAAAATGGTACACATTTGGTGGTGGTAGTCCATATCTAAGGGTCTTCTTCTTAATCGCTGCTTCCAAAGTATGAGGAGCCACTGTTAAGGCTGCGATATTACGTCCTCTGGGTGCTCTAATATATAAATTCCCATCTGCCCCTTATAGAATTGAAAGGTCATGTAAAATGGTGCATCTGATGGTGGTAGTTCATATCTGAGGGTATTCTTCTTGATCTTCCAAAATATGACAACTCACTTTTAAGGCGGTGATAGCACACCCTCTGAGTGCCCCTCTATCACTTCTGCCCTATGTGGTGTTGAAAAGTGAAAATCCTAGCAGATAGGCATTGGAAATAATCTTTTAATAATTCGCTTAAGTCAAATGTCTTACAAAATAAAGACATCTCTTCTTTCACACTATAATCTTCAAAAAAATGCCAGTGCTTTCCAATAATCAGGAACATCTTTTGCTAATAAAACTATAAACTGTTCTTGGAACATAAATAAATTTCTAAGCAATTAGGATAATTTCTGTGAAGAATTACGGCTTACCTTGCAATTGATCATCTTGTTTCAATTAACTTGTGTGGATTATCGGGAGATTTAATTAAACTTTTCCCTGAAAAATATATACGTCATCTTGTTAATGAAGTCAATTCTTCACATTCCCTGAATAACTATCATAAATTATCTTCATCTTCTCTTACTTGTGTTAATTTTTTTAATGCGGTATTATCAAAAGAAAAAAAATGAAATGTATCACCAAAAGAAATGTGATTATAAGAAACCACAATATTGTGGTTGAACTATTTAGATTCACAGGATCTAAAACAAATTAAAATACCATGAAGATATCTGTATTATAACTTCTCTGAATTTTCAGTCGGAAATGTTTCAACATTTTATTTCTATCAAGGTTATCTAGCTAAAATATTTCAGTAAATAAATGTAATTAAAATGAAGAATTAATTTCAAAAACATTGCTGTATGCATTTTGATTTAGTAAGACAAGATTGACGATATATTTAAAAATATTCACTAAATGAAATTCTTGGCTACATTGGTATTTTCAGTGTTCTGAAAATATGACAAATGATACTTAAGAAGAAAACTAATTACACAGGAGCTTAAGTAAAATATTATCATATCTAAAACTAAAAATTAATCCTGTGGCACGACAGCCCAAATTTGGTCCAAGGACTTCAGCGCCCACATCTCTTTTCTTATTCAAGGACCATAGGGTGCGAAGCATATGAATCGGTGAAGTGGCAAGCCTAGCACAACACCCCCATTGTTTAATTCTCAAGCATGCTTGGTACAAGCATGTTCAAGCATTCTCAAGCATGCTCAGTTTATCTCAAGCATTCTCAGTTTATCGATTCAGTGAAGAGATAAAAGGATGAGTCAACTTTGCTCAATCAAAGGATCGAAACTTGTGTCTTGTGAGCGCGGAATGCTTCTACTAAACCATTGGGCTTCATTATTATATTTAAACACAAAAAGGACATTTTTTAGGGCATTTAGGACATTTCAAGGTGTGTGAATTACAACCTATTTTTTTAGTAATATAGCCAATTTTAGGTATTTCTTTTGAGTTGAAGATGTTATGATTAAGCTTAGATTCTCAGCTTTTAGATAGAACTTCTTATTAGGTTAGTACTGCTTCCAGATAAACGGATCTAAAAATTTTTGTTTTCTTCAGAGCATTAAAAATCTTAGTTTCTTTTTCCTCAATGTCTATTGCATCAAATATCAGGAGTTCATATGGTGTGAAGTTTATGGTATACATATTATCATGGTTTATAGTAGATAATTATTTGTATTCATGTTTATATTACTATAATTAATTGTCAAATCATGTTATAAATTCTAAATAATTTAAAAATGTATGAAAGACGTGTGCTTTATTTTCTTAAAAAATCTAAGTATACGCGATTTGTTATAACTGAAATGGAATATTTAAGTATAAATTTATATATAGCAAATTTTTATATATATTATAACACATTTGAAAAAATCTGTATATAAAAGGATAGTAATGAAAACGGAAATGGAATATTTTTAAGCAAATAAATATGTTATATCCTCATTAAAATAATGTAGTAGTTATCAGCAAAAAAAGTGTGTTTCATAAAAATTAAATATATAATAAATTATATGAATAAATATCGCAAGGTGCTGAGTTTGAATGCCAACTTAAATGAAGATCCATCATAGTCATTAACGTCACGTGAGGCAGTTGAATAGATGTTGTGGATGCAATGTCTTCCAAGAAAAATGATACTTCTGGGCGCAACTGGTCAAGGTTTTCTACTTGTCTCTTCTTCTAAATCAGGAATATTTCTACCTCGTTGCTTTTATATAAGTTGTAGAGTTCAACTCTGGATAAGGTACCGAGAACAACAAGTTTTGTTGTGGTAGAGACCTCTAGTTTGTCAGGTGATTATTGTAATTATTGGAAGGTAATGTTATCGAATCCTAACTTACAACGAAAATTAATCATATTCACTAAAAACAGGTCTGAAATGTTAAATAGGTCGTTAGTCATCATTGCATTGTCTTCCAATTGAAATGATAATTTTGGATGTGGCAGGTCAATTATTAGGGAGTCTTCTGTTTGTTTCTGCTTCAAATTACAAAGACTTTCAATTAGTAGTTTCCACGAACTATGAGCTGCATACAGGGCAATATGCCGGTTAACATATTTTGAGCGTGACGCTTGGAATAGCTCGATCTCCAAGTTAAACTATAAATTATTGACCGAATCAATCCATCAATTGCTCTGAATTTAGAAAGAATGTAATTAGATGATTTACTGAAGATTATTTATTTGATCACTTAATGATATTTATTTTAATGTACGTTTACAGAATTTAAATTAGTGTTATTGTTGAATTTAACATTTTATAATCTTAAAAAAATCGAGTGGATTTCACTCAGAAGGAGTGAAATTTCACTCTTTCATTGTCCCAAAACTCAACCAATCTTTAAGATAGAAATTTACTCTTTTGAAAGATGCGGGTAAACCACTCCTTTTAAGAAGTTTTGAATTTCTTATTTTAAGAAATACTTTTTTTTTTTTTGAAAATTAGAATATAAAGATATGATTTCTTTATTCAATAATTTAACAGCAGAATTGAATATAGTATTTTAATTGATTTGGATAATTATAGTGGTTTTTAAATTACATACATTACCCAGCAAATTGTTCAGTCATGTGTGTGTATTATATATATATATATATATATATATATATATATACATATATATATATATATATATATATATATATATATATATATATAGTTTTACACTCTCAAGAAAAAATCGTCACACTACTTATTTTTCAGTTTAGTTTACTATGGGCCCATTAAGTACGAAATTAACTTTTAGAAATATTATTAGTACAACAAATTGTAAGCAATTTAAAAACTACATAAATATTTTATAGAAGTCAACATTTATTTTTGAATATTGATTATTGATAATATGCATTTTTGGAGTTACAGGAGGATAAAGACGTATTTACAGATTTTATATATATATATATATATATATATATATATATATATATATATATATATATATATATATAGATATCAATGAAACTATGAATGAATTAAAAATAAAATGCAAGATTACATAAAAAAACATTTATTCAATTTTTAATACAGAAAAAAATTAAATAAAAATATGCATACAGAAATTTCTTAAGTTTATGACGTCAAATTAATATTGGAGCTTAATTTTTTTTTAATTGACAGTTTAATAAAACAAAATAAGAATAAAAAAGATAATAGGCATTTTAATACATATATTTTGCAAAATTTAGATTTTGATCGATTATAGTAAGAATGTATTGATTTTACATATCCGACATCAATGAATCCACTATTCACAGATAAAAATATTTCAATTTCAGGTCTTGCTTATCACCACAGCAAAGTTTGGAGCGTTGTTCTTCTTCTAAAGACCTCTTCACCTAATTAGAAAAAAATTAGCATAATAACTAAAATTTCTATAATATTTGTATTAAAGTTTAATAACAAAATTTCATGTGAACAATATTGCAAAAGAATAAAGCTGCAAGGGATCAGATATCTACGTAATTATATGCTGTATTAAAATTATTCTCAGTTTAAAAAATGCCATCATCCTGAATTCACATTTTTATTCCATATTATAGGACAAGTGTTTGAATATATGATAATATTTTAGGAGCACAGAATGCAGGATATTTACTGAGAAAACAGTCAGCCTCTGGATATCAAATTCCAAACCTATCTGTAATAAAGAGAATAACCATTCATATTAAATTATAATAGAACTTTTTATTGTAATTTATAGCAAGTGTAATTTATTAAAAAAAGTATTTTCATTAATTAATTAAAGCTTAGTAACTGAAGTACGTAAATTAATGATTATGTAGTTTTTAAAATTTTTATAAGAATGTGATAAATTATTGATACACAAACAAATACAAAATAATTTTGTATTTTTTCTTTGTTATGAAATAGATATAGTCCCCTTCATAATTAACAAAGTGGATTGTTAAACATTAAATAAAAATATACACATACATACATAAATTTATTTTTAATGTTAAAGCATTTTTGAATCAATCAAATGGAACTGAAAAACAGATGAAAATACATAAATAAATATTTTTTTTCTTTTTTACAAATTACAACCAAAAAATTTTGAAACTTTGCTTTTGTATTACATATACTAATATTCAAATACATTGCAAGTGAAATTATTTTTAAAAATACAAGACAGAAAACTGCAATATAATAAAAAAGACAAGCAATACTTTATATTTTGTAAAATATAGATTCTAACTATTTTCTTTTGGATCAATCAATCATTAAACAAATATCAAATTAACAATGAGATTTTTTTCCATTTTTATATAAGAAAATTCTTTTTCTGTAAAATTTCAACTAAATGTTTTTGGCATTAAAATAATTTAAAATATCTTATTCACATGCAATAAAAAAAACTTGGAAATGCATGCACAGAATTTTTCATGTTATACCATTAAAAATCCAGATATACTCATAATGTTAGGGATTGTAAATTTTGGTGTGCCAAAAGTTCTATTGTGACATTGTTAGAAAATAATGCTGACATAAAAGTTTAGTACTTTCATGAATATTTTAAAATTCCTGTTCAAATATGTAAAAACTATACAGGTTTTTTATTAACAATGTTTCAATGAAAGCAGCTTATTTTGGATACTTAGAGAAATAAATTCTGTTATAGAATAGAACAATAGATGGTCTATTTTTCATCACAAAATGCTATTTAATATGAAACATTTTCTTCACAAGCTCAAATATTTTTTCTCGAGGAATTTCATAAGGCATTTCCAATTGTAATCATTTTATCTGAAAGGAAAAATACATACATATACACATATGTGTTTACTCAATATACATGTAAAAACTAGTTATAGTCAAATGAATTATAAATACTGGATTTTTATTTTTTAAACAATTACATTCCAATTAAAAATTTTTAATTTAAAAAAAGAAAATTTTAAGTAAATTATAAATTTATTATAAAGTTAATTAAAATTTGATTCTAGCAGTAAAAACAAACAAAACTTTAATTCAAAATAGATTTAAAAACATTATTAACATTTCTTAAGCTAATTACCAGGTAATAATAATTTAATGAATAATTACCTTTCATTATTTTAAAATCAACTTTAAAAATCAAAAACTTTAATAAGAGATTTAAACTGAAAATACTGATTGGAATTTTCATGTCAATTAATTAAGTTACCACATTCTTACATTAAACATAGAATTTTACTTCAAACTTTTAAATAAATTTTACAAGCAAAATGAAATTAATACTTGTTGCAATAACAGTAGTTAATATTTCTCAGTCTCTATAAAACTCATTTTCATTACATATTATACAGTATATACCTGATCAGCCATTTCTTCCTTACATTGCATTTCATCATTTTCAAAAGAACTCCATGTTTCAGATTTGCTTTTGCTAATTTTGTTTATTTTTTTTCTTCGCCGATGAGACAGTGACAGTCATAAAATACGAATATAAATTATATTTCCATTGATAAAATTTTTAATTGGAAATTCTAAAATGTACACATTAATAGTATATTTTGATACATACAATTTTGTTTTCGTTTTATCAACGAATGCTTTTACTTAGTAACAATCAAATTAAAAATTGTCAGTGAAATTTTAATAAGTACAAAACATACTGTCAAGCAATATTCTATAGATTAATATTTGCATTATATTGCATTAACATTTAAATAAAAAGCTTCGAATTTTATTTATGAAAAAATTTATTCTTATTCATTGGTAAAATTTTGTGTTTGATATTAATCGCACTTTAAATTCAGTACAATAAACTATATTAAATAATATTCTATAATATACATTGGATATTTAAATCAACGAGAAAATTAATAATCATATTCACGCAGTTTCGAAAGTAAAGGAATTCAAAATAGCATTCATTATAATTTACCATTAAATTTATAATAAATTAAATTTTGGTAGAAAAAAGTATTTGAAATAAAAAATAAAATTTCCAAATATATTTTTATGTTATTAAACATTACCAATGAATCAGTATATTCAAATATTATAAATATTACATGAACTCAATAGAATTCATTCATTCACATTTTCGAAAACGAAAGCTTATATCACGGTGAAAAATCCCAAATATGAAGAATTTGTTTTAGTCATTCAATTAATATAAAAAATAAAGACTTACAGTAATGTTTCCGCGCTCCTTCTTGTCCAATTATATATATATATTTTAATTCAAATAGATCACTTTTACAAAATGAAGCTTTTATTTCCTCCATTTTTAACAAAACTAAACCGAAAGCATACAGCCTTGTGACGGTTTAATCCAATTAGAGAACATCACATTTGCTTTGTGCCATAAACACGTCAAAAAAAAAAAAAAAAGTGAAAATTGCTTTGAATTGAGAATGGAATAATTGAAAGAGAACTTCTCTACCTAGTTAAGTACATTTTGGATCTTTGTGGGATTCAAAATATCCATCGCTTATCGAGTGGTGAAAAACCACTCGACTTTTTTAAGAGTGTATATAATTTTTGTTTTGAAAAAATAAACAATTATTGTACTAAACATTAAAATATTTAAACATGCATGTTTTAAAAGTGTCTAGGGAAATATTTAAGTAATAATACACTCCCTGTGTATAATGAAAACGTTTATTTACAAGACAATAATATCTTTACTACATCATTATTACTTCCTTCTTACTTTTACAATCAGAAGAAAACTTACTTTCAAAGTAGCAATCATAAACATCACATTTTGAAAATTTAGACAACTATTTATAGAAGATATATTAGAGGAATTGCAGTTTTATATAGACAATAATATTTAAATAGCACTCGATACACTTATACAAACAGCTCTTTGCGTACGAAAATATTCAATTTGATTGTAACTCACAGTGTTATATAGTATTATTTAATTATTTCGAAAGGCAAATACCATAGTTTAAAACTAATTAAATAAAAATAAATATAATTAAGCATATTTGATAATAATTTATGCAAGAGATGTGTATAATTGTATATACATATCTGAAATTCATGAATAGGTAAATTTCTAGTCACAAATAATGTCGCCAAATTTCAGTTTTCTAGCCAACTTTTGAAGGTTTGTCATACTTCTGTTTTTGTTCATATCACCACAATTTTGAAAGCTCATGTATTTTTAGATGGCCAGTGACAAAACGTAAACTATAATCTACAACCTGATGATAAATTATGCCAAACTGTTACACGTAACTGGAAATAAACTAAAAAATTGAACCATGTAAAAAACAAAAATGTTTTATGAACTATATAAGTATGGTTGTAAATTTTTTTAAAAATTATAAGTGATAAAGAACTCTTCATATATATTTGGAATTAAACAAATTTTAAATAATTTCTATTAGAAATTCATCCATATTTTCTATTGAAAAGAAGGAAAATATTTAATAATTTTAAGCATAACTTATTTCGTCTACTTAAACTGATCAGGTATTTTTCTAACTACAAATAAAGCTTTTAAAAGTAAAAGAAATTTCACAAATTTGTTAACATATAATAAGTTAATAAAGCTATTATATTTAGCTAACTTTCAATTTATTTTAATGAAATTTATATTTCTAGGGATATTCGAAATTAATATTCATTTAACTCATCAAAATAAACATACAGCGGTAATTAATGGAAAGAATTTGACTTGTCAATATATATGTATATTGGAACATTTCAGTTTTTTGGTTGCAATCATTTTTAAATTAAACTGCTTTTTAATTTTATATATTTGCCTAATTTTTTGAAATATATAAAAATATGGTAATGCTTTCTAAATTTATATTTTATATATGTAGGTAATCTATTTAAGGAGAGTATATATTTTCATCAATGAATTTATTTTACATATGGAAATTTTTTAATGCATTTGCAATATTCAAATCGAAAATTATAGAAAGTTAATGCTCAAACATTATTGTTACCAACGCTCCTTTTAAAACATATTACCTAGCAAATATTTATGATTGTATATCTTTTCTAAATTTTGATTAATTTATATATTCTATTATATTTTAATTTTAATAAATTTATATATTTTATTTCATTTTAATAATGTATTTTGACCCTCAGAAAGAATTTGCTGATATGTATATCTAAATGAAGTATTTTGTTAAATTTTGAGGTACATAAAACCTTATTTAATGTGTTTTATATATTGATTTGATTTTTACAAATAAATTTTTAAATTTGATGAGCATGATAAATAAATATATATACTAGAAAATCTTAAAGGTTTTAGCTATATATAGATTAATTAATTTTCAATAGAAAATTGAATGAAAAAGAATTAAAGGAAAACAACATATATCATTGTCAAACCAATGCCGTAAATAACATTATTTGGAAACAAAAACAATTTTTAGCTTTAGAAACTTCTCATTTGCATAATTAGCAACTAGTAATTTAAATAACTAGCTAGTTATTAAAATATTAAAATAAAATAAACAAATCACCCAAAAATTTCAGTCTTAAAATTATTTTCTTCTTTTTTTTTAATATCTTAGTATCAGAGGGAAATTTTAAGAATTACAGAATTACGATTATCACAATCATTGTGGCTAATAGAAAAACAGAATAAAATGGTACATTATTAGAATTCCTAAGATAATTGACTGGATGCTTTTCGAAAAAAAAAAAAATAGCTAAGCCTAACGAATATTCAAACATTTGATTGACACTCCATGCGACTTTTAAAAAATACAGACTTTTAAAGACTTTTTTAAGAATTACAGAATTACGATTATCAATCATTGCCTAGTAGAAAAACAGAATAAAATGGAACATTATTAAAATTCCTAAGATAATTGACTGGATGCTTTTCGAAAAAAAAAAAAAAAAAAATTAGCTAAGCCTAACGAATATCCAAACATTTGATTGACACTCCATGCGACTTTTAAAGAATACAGACTTTTAAAGACCTTTTAAGAATTACAGAATTACGATTATCAATCATTGGCTAATAGAAAAACAAAATAAAATGGAACATTATTAAAATTCCTAAGATTTGACTGGATGCTTTTCGAAAAAAAAATTAGCTAAGCCTAACGAATATCCAAACATTTGATTGACACTCCATGCAACTTTTAAAGACTTTTTAAGAATTACAGAATTACGATTATCAATCATTGGCTAATAGAAAAACAGAATAAAATGGAACACTATTAGAATTCCTAAGATAATTGACTGGATGCTTTTCGAAAAAAAAAAAAAATAGCTAAGCCTAACGAATATCCAAACATTTGATTGACACTCCATGCTACTTTTAAAGAATGGAACATCTGTATGATTCTTCATTGCATCTTTTGCCAGCAACAAGTATGTTAAATAGCTATTTATATACAGACATTAGATTGACAAAAACAAGTGCTCAGATATTATTTTACAGTGTGTGTAACGCATTGCACACAGCTTTGAAAAATACATCAATCAAAGTATCACATAAAAGTCTCTAATGAGCAAACAAAGATACATTTGGAAAAATTCTTCAAGTAAATCTCTTCCAAAAATAATTTACAATGATCAAATGTTTTTGAAAATATTTTATTTTACATTGTTTGCTGTCAAGTTGACTGTCTGACCATTCAATTCAGGATAAAAACCACACATTAATATGACGTTAAATAATTATTGTTATTTTAAATATTATGTCATTATTAAATAATATAAATGCCTCGGAATTACTTTTTCAAATTTAATTCTTATTTACAGTCGCATTCATATGTTTTTTTAATATACGAATATTTAATATATATAATACACATACAAACATATACGTATTATGTATCTTAAAGATCTTACATATACACAATACACTAAGCAATTTAATAAAATAATTAAATTATTCAGTGTATCAAAGGAAGAGATGTAATTGAAAGTATATTTTATATACTAACTATAGCCTGCATTATATACTAACTATATATACTATGAAAGCTCTCATGACGGAAGTACAATAATCAGTGTGCTTATCACAATTAGGCTAAAATGTGAGATAACTATACTTTCGATCTTGAAAGCGATGAAAACTTGAATTGCATTAATGAGTAATGAATATATTATATTAATAAATTGATGAATTCTTTGAAGAATAAGTTAGTTTTAAAAATATTTTCTCTTCATTTCGAGATCATAATCGTTAGAGTTTTGAAGTAGTAGAAAGCTATAGGCTAATATGTTTTCAAACGACAATTTGCTTATATGAATAATTGCTTCTTTACAAAATGTTAGTTATGAATTTTCTTATTGTTCGACCATTTCTTTCCATTTTATTTTTTTAAGACTTTTCTTAATAGAAAAGCACCAAATTCATATAGAATTAAATCATAACTATTGAACAAAATTGTAAAAAATGCATTTGTTATCCGATACCTCATTAATAACTATAAAATCTATTCACAAGTAAAGGTAAGCTTTCTAAAATATGCCAACTTCATTACAATTAGAGTAGAAAGATGTTTGGTATCCAAGAGCGAATTTATAATTAATATTATTTTAAATATTTTAATAGTTTGAGTAAAGAATTGAATTGGAATTATATTAAATTCAGCCATATTTTTAATGTTTGTAACCGAAATATATATAAAAAAAAGCTTAATGAAAATCCTCTATTACTAAGCATGGATAATATATCGGCTAATGATTTTAGATTTGACAGGATTTCTTAGATAGATTGCAAACCAAGTTCTTGTGTCCCAGTCAAATATAAATTAAATAGGATAAAACAATAAAAGAAAATTTCCTCATCATCTCTAAAAATTGGAAAATAATTCCTAATTGAATTCTATCTGAGTATTAAAATTAAATCTTAAGTGAATGCAATTGAATTAAATGTTTCATTTAATATGCATTGGAAATAAGTGTCATAGTTTTAACATTTATTGCATTTTGGAAATCAAATTTACTTTTACAAAACAGATCGGTAAAAATTTTAAGAAAACCTTACAATTTTAAGGAAAACAGAAGTATTAATTACAAACCTATATAAACTGTAATAATAAAAAATATTTTCGTTTTTAATATACTCTCATTATTTTAATGCAGTTTTTATTAGTTTTATTTTCTCATGTTTAAAAATTTAGAAACTCAGTTTAACAAATTGTGTTGATTGAGAACTAAAATTAATTCAACAATTTCCATGTATATTTTAAAAAGCTTTCCCCTATACATAACATACATAATTTTCACAAAACACTAATTCCATTCAATATATTATATTTATAAAATAAATATTTTAATAAATAATTTTTATAAGAATATGTAATCACATACAAACACATCTCAATTCAATTTTATAGAATATTCGTAAAAGAATAAATGATAACATATAATTTTTACATCGTAAATAATAACAAAATGGCTGTTACATTGTATATTAAATAAAATTCATATAAAAATATTTAAACAAGTATAACCTTTAAAAATACCAAACAAATTTTAATAAATGAACACATTAAAGTCTATTTTAATACAACTTTCGAAAAGTTTTTTTTAAATATACAATTCTTTTATATACATTCTCAATATTGAAATTATAAAAGAGATTCTCTATAATTAATTTTCTGATTATATTTATATAAATCTGATATAAGAATCCTCTGTAACAGTTTTTAATGTATAAATGTTTTCCTGTATTTTCTAGTCTTTACAATTATAATCATGTGTAACAAAACAATATATTTTTAGAGTAAAGGATAGAAGCACATTCCAAATCATTGTAATAATTTCAATTTCAGCAATTTCAACAGTTTAGTGTTGTCTCAATGCTAAAAGATAAATATATTTATTTAGAAAACGCATTATTTTCCTAGAAATAAAAAAAATCATTGGCTTATAAATTCTGGATAACATTATTATTCTTAAGCCAGTTTCAACAAAGAAAAAGTTATATTGTATTTTTATTTGAAATATTTTGAATACTGTGTGTCAATTACACACATTTATGAACCTATTCTTCAAAATAGAAGCTAACACAGTAGCTTTCCTCTTTCAACATTTTCTTCGAAATGGGGAGCTTGTTTTTATTATTAATATTAAAATATGCGTATTTGTGATTTCATTTTAAAAATACGAGTTTTTTTAAATGGCCCATAGTTGGATTTAATAAATTTAAAGTCTCATTCTTATCTGCAAGGACCTGAATTAGAATTGTACATTGCATTTATTTCTAATGTTATCAATTCAGATAATTGCACTTACTCAAAAATTTCTTAGATAAATAGTTTCATTCCTTTGTAATCGAACAGCTATTGTAAATATCAGTAAAAGTACAAGTTCTTTATGTGTGGGAGAAATCTTATTTTAAATTAATTGTTTAGTTAAAGATTATCCAGTGAGTGTGATCATCGATATATTTCTTATACATCAAAAAAATTGAATTGATGTCCTCAAGAAACATGGGAACAATCAATGCGACATTGATTACCAAAAAGTGCAACTACGTAATTTGACTTGTCATTCAATATTTATCAAAATATGTACACATTAGTGCAAAACACGTGATCAAATGACGTGAGAATGCCATCAAGACAGAAGTAAACTATGCATATTTATTTTTCTAATAATATTTTTCTGACTCGTTAAATAACTAAATCTATTTTACTCTTTCTATGAACCATGATAAAAAAAAGCAAGTAAACACATAGATTATTGTGCATTATTTAAATTTCATGGCACTCTTGAGTGCATATTAGTTAAAATGCCCAAAAAAATGTTTCTTACTTCGCGAAAATATTACGAGGTTTAAGAACTCATTACTTCGCAAAGATAAACGATTACGATTATTTGTATCGTTGTGATATTCGATGCTTTAATGAGGTATAAGATCGATTAATCTCATACATTATAAAAGCATTTCTAAGTATTTCGGAAGTTTATATTCTTGGGGAGTTAATTAAGCAGCTTACACTTTTTAAAATTATCTTAAATTTGTGATAGGTGTAAAAAATTTTAATATAATAAGAAAATTTTAGTTTTAAATTTAAATTTTTAGTTAAATATCTATTATAAAACTGAACTACATTGCTAATAATAAATGATGGACAGTGATAAATTATGAATATTTAGTAATAAATGCAGATCAATAAATAATCCCAGTTAATAATTTGCGTCACTTAACTGTTATTTTTCAATGTTTTACAATTTTCACTGACATAGAACCAACTTTTTTATATCAAGTTTTAAATATATATAGGTTAATTATTGATATTTTTCAATTTAAATTCAGAATACAAAATAACTTGAACATAAAAGAAAATTGTGGTAAAATTTTTTTTTCATAATGGTAAATGGGAGACGCCATGTTAGGCTTATTGGAAAATAGATGAGTGTAATAAGATATACCAAATATAACTGGCCATAGAAAAAGAATGCTAACGAACAATTGAATAAAGTATAATATAAATAATGACAATTCTCTTTTCAGAAAAAAAAAACATCACAAAATTGTTAAAAATATTCAAAATGCGAGGTATTTTATAAGTGGTATCATACATGAAATCATAATTACAGATATTTTATAACGCTGTTTTCTCCCTTGAAAAGGTTTTTCACGAATAACATTTAAAACATATATTCGAATTTTTTCTAATTTATAAAAACATATGTTAAAATAAAGTGTATTATGTAATATAGATGAAGAGTAGAACATGCTATAAACAAGAACATTTTTTATCATTTTTTGGTAACCGCATGACAAATATATTCACAATAATTAAGACAATATATTTTAAGAATAAATAACTACTTGATATTATGAATAATTATAGAAAGCACAGAAAATAGATAATGTTATCATTATCTATTTTGCCTATAATACAATATGAAAATCATAAAATTCATAAATATCTGTCATGCATTTCAATATTACATACAGAATATGTGGTTGTGTGTTTCAAAAATATTATTCTAAGTACATTTCCCATTTATTGAAAACAAAGATAATCTCACGTTTAAGATTATTAGATTTTTACAATTTTTGACCAAGTTCTATAACATTTTATAAACTTTAAAATTAATTATATTTCAAAAAACAAATTTCAAAATTATAATTAAAAAATGTAAATCTCATATAGTTATTGAAACATATGTAACTTTTATGTCCATATATTTCAAAAAAAGTTTTTCGCACCATATTTACATGCAGGATATAGTCTCATATGAAACTACTGCACCATAGTTCAATGGCCAATTTTTACAGCTTGATCAGGAAGTTTCGCTTCCATCTAACTTCAATTAATTTCTGCTATCAGTTCAGTATTATCCAAGCAATTATTAATAGCACTGTATCCTTTAGAGGATGCATAATGTTTTTGAGTGACAATCATTAGGATTTTAACATTCTTGAGAACTTTCAATGGAACATTCTGTATTCTTTCTTCGTAACAGTAATCAGGTCTAATATTATATAGAAAATGAAGTCATATTAGATCTTTAAAGGAATAATTTATGCAACCTTCATTGATTTTATAACTTTAAACCATTAAAAGGTCATTATTATAGTATTAAAAATCATTAAACTATAAATATTTTCAGTTATTACGTTGAATAACAAAATAGTGAGCTCAATGATTAATTAACATATTTTTACAACATGCTCAATAATTAGAATCTGCACAGATGCTCTTGCTCCGAATATCAGTTTACAAATAAACGTTATAATATAATCCGAGTTTTATACAATTTTGCATCAAGTCTAAAGATTTCTTCACTAATAATTAATGTCTTTGTAACATTTTAATTTCAAATGACATTAAATTTGGTACTAGATCTTAAAACACGTAGAATTTAGCTGTATAAACTAAACTATTTATCATCATTTATGCAAAACATTTTTGTAAATAATGTTTTAAAATGTTTTCTTCAAAGATAAAATACTTTATTTCACTATCAATAACTGAATTTTTGGCAATAAAAATTTTCATTCTTTAAGTGAAAAATTGTTTACAGTTTATATGATAGTCATCAAATCAATATTCAAAATATAACCCCTTCTTTTACAAATGATTATCATCTGTATCTTATTTATCTTAGGCAATTTTTATTACTAAGGACAACCATATAATGAAATATAAAAGTCTCAACAATTTTTCAAACTTTTAGAATGTATAGCGTAATTATCAAACAACAAGATGTGGAAATTGGGTATGGTTATAACTTTTGAAAGGAATTTAAATGATTGCTTAGAATTTCCTGGTCAATGTTTATTTTCCAATCGAGTCATAATAATACTGCGTATCAGAAGAAGCTGAGATGTTCCAGATAGTTTGAAAAAAAACTTATTAAATAATTGAACACACAGTAAAATGTTATGTTACAAAGACATTGATAAGTCCACATGACATGTATGACATTGATAAACTCACATGACATTGATAAATCCACATGAAATGAATGACATTAATTAACTCACATGACATTGATAAATTCGCATGTCATGTATGACATTTAGAAATCCATATAAATCAACAGAAATACAGTTGTTCACGTGATTACATATTGATGGCTGTGCAAACAATTTTTTGTAAGCTAAAAAGGAAGAAAATACGTAAAACTTTTAATTTATATTCAATATTATATTTATAGTCACATGATTTTCTGATAACAGCAAAGGAAAAATAGGAAGACGTTAAGAAAGGAATTAGTTAGGGTTAATAGAGGGAAAACAGAGTCACTAGTAATGAAATCCAGTAATGTAGATGTTTGATCAAAACAACAAGAGACATATTTGCATATTAAGAGAATGAATGGCAATTAGAAACAAATATGGACTTATTCTGAGCAAATCTTAGTACTTCCATCGATTAGTCTGAGTCAAATCACTTAATATCTGCTTACGTGTAAGAATTTATAAATGGTTGGGTCAAAAATATTTGGTATTAGAAACAAAAGAGAATTTGCTGTTTCACACTTTAGTTTTCAGGGTTCATATCTTATTAGCAATATGTCTCTGTTCCTTTTATAATTGTCTTGAGGGTCTGGATAGAATGCGCAGACTGCGATTTGGGGATGGGCTCATCGGGTGAAGAATCAGTAGCAGGGTCGATGGTGACGTTTGGCGCTGAAGGCGAGGGGCTGATCCCTCCCATGGCACAGAAACCCCTTCTCTCGCTGTCTTCCAGTTCTGAGTCCGATTCCCCTTTCACGCTGGCAAGCTCCTCCAGACTGACGGTCAGGTTCTCAGAGTCCCTGTGAAGCCTTCGCTTGATGAGACCTTCCATCATGTGGTAGTCTGCCTCCTCTGCTCCGTGGAGAATCTCCGACTCCACGGATAGCAACGTCTGGTACTCTGCGCTGCTCTGCCTCGAAAAAGATGGTCCAAAGGTGTGCGTGAGAGGTGACGTGGCCCTGGGGCGGTTGTACCTGGAGAGGGAGAAGCTCTCGATGTCGTCTGTTATGCTGGTGTACTCGCCCCTGGTCAGTCCCAGGTGCGGTCTGAGGCTACCCACGGGCGGATAGAGGCTGCATTCGCTACTGTTGAGCGTGGGCTTGCGTCTCATGGCTCCGTTCCCACCTCCGCCTACAGCCACGGAAGCACTACGTTCCACCATCTGCTTGGTGGGCAGGAGGTTGGTGACTTGGTCTTCCATCTGAGAGACGCTGCCCCCTCTGGCGAGGGCTGGCTCGGATGCAGCGACATCCGATTCCACCGACAGCACATTGAATGTGTCGTGGGTGGGCACCGTTGATTGTCGCATGAGTCCGAGCCGGTCGATTGCAGTCCTCGAGAGTCGACGTTGGTGTCTGCCGCCTATGTAGACAGCTGATTCCATGGAATATTGTGGTGTTAGGGAATTCTGAGCTGAAACAGATTCTCGACGTGATTCGGTGAATTGTACTTTGTTCGATGAAGGGCTCTGTAAATGACAATAAAGTTTGTTTAAACATTGGCCATAGAAAAAATTTGAAACAGACAAAAAGAATTCTCAGCACAAATTGTTCATTTAGTGCAGCAAAATTTTGTGAATACATGAGAAAACATTGAGTTTATAAAGGATTCAAAATTTTATTTAAGAGAAATTTTAAATTTTAGCTTATAATTAGTCTGTATTTTTAGATAAGTAATGCTGTAAAAACAAAGTATGATTTTATTCCATATTGTACCAATATAAGTGCATACAATTTAGAAAAAAGTAAAAGAATCATCTACGGATAAAACGGGATTCTTTTTCTAGATCTTGACTTTTATGACCATAATAAGGACTACATTGAAGATTGCGTTTAATTTTAAACAAATCTTCTTCATGCCATATTTCCAGTAAATATGTTCAAATACGCTAATATTTCTTCACGGGTTTGATTTTACCTACTATTTTGGCCATACTAGAGAAACACGATTTTCATGGTTTATGGAAAAAGTTTGTGAGTATCATGTTTCTTTTAGTGCTTCTATCGGAGTTTAACGCTTCCGAGTTCACCTTTAATAAGTGATTACGAACACCATTCACCACAAAATATTCTCCTGAAATTTGCAACTTTTCAAGATTTAGGTGAATATTAAACCTAAAGTCTTTTAGATAATAAGAGTCTTTTAGATTTTAAACCTTTCACTTCCCGCTCTATGAAGTGATCAATCACTTTTTTATAATCATTCTTATTTGTTTTTTCATAATAATAATTATTAAAAGTTATTGGTTAAAATGAATGAGAGGAAGTAAAATAATATATTTGCATACTAATAAATTTTATAATGCAAATCAAGGGAATATTGAGAAATAAATGTTTCGCAATATAAAAATCATGAGAGATATTTAAAGCAGGATGAAATAAAAAATTTTTAAAAATAAATTGTTGCATTTATATTAATATTTTAAGATGATGATATTAAATGATTATTATATTTGAATTAATTTGAAATAAATATAATGTAGAATTACAAGTAGTAAAAATTAAATATTTTTTAATTTGTTAAATCCGGAACAATAGTTTAAGCTGCATGAAATATATAATCTACTTCTGCTTTTACAATGTATGTTTGATTATGCAGGAATTATATTAATATAGGTATATAACATTTCAAGTTTATATAATTATTCAAAAACATATTTATTGAATAAAACTTTCAATCAATATTTTGCGAAAAAATAAATAAATAAATTACTTGCAAATGTTAATTTGTTAAAGCAATCAGATTTCGTAAATAAATTATTAATTTAAAATCTAGTTTCAAACTTTATACTTTATAATTTAAAGATTAAAGTTCGTTATTATTATAATAGATGGCAGCACTAAAATAAAAGCATGCTTTATAAGTACTATTAAAAACTTATAGATGGCGACACATTCTAACAAAGTTACAGATTTAAAAATTAGATAAAAACTGATTTCCTCCTGAAATAAATTTGTGTAAATCAACTGCACATTCTTTTTAAATTTATATATATATATACTTTAAAATGTTTAAATGTTTTATTGATGTGTATGCATGTGAAATTAGAATTTCGTATAAAAGGTCTTTTGTGATTTGACAAAACACAGTTAATTTATTTTTATATTATTTTGTTGATAAAATATTTGGTATATTTCTTATAAATTTGATATTTACTTAATTATTCATTTAATTTCAAGTTAAATTATTACTGAATGCATCATTCTGTCTCTGAAAAACAATTAAACATTTTTTCAGACTAAACATTTTATTCTTTTGACTAAAGAATTTAATTATTGTATACAGCAATGCAATAATGGTGTTATCACCCGTCTAAAAAAAAATTTTATGAGCAAGTAAGTTTACTGTTATAATATTGTTAAATTTTCCACGCTTACTTTTATTTATTCATTTATAATTAGTATTATCTTGAAATTGACAAATCCAAGCGTTATCACACTTTACAAAGCTAAACATAATCAGTATTCTATGTTTGAAGAAGTTCCGTTAGAATAATTTATTCCTTATTTTTCCTTCAATTTTAATAAATATGAAATTTAATATTTTGTGTACATCCATAAAAAATTAGTTCAAATTTTAAAATGAATATTTTTGTCAAATTCTGTCATGCAAAATGTGATTTTTATATAATATTTCTTAGAATGTGTGCACTGAATAGAAGTGATTCTAACATTTAAACTAAAAAAAAAAGAAAAGCTTTTTACATTGTATATGTGTAGGGAATCTCTAGTGCTTTGTACACAAATTAAACCTTCACGGAAACATAATATTTAAATTTTATGCATTCCTTAAGAGAAAACATTATTCTTTCTTTGTAAAATATTTTGTGATTTAAAATATGCACTTAACAGCAACAAAAGTAAATATATGATAAAGTTTAATCGTTACACATATTAACTCCAGAATAAATACTGTAGACTCATAAAAATATGAAAGGACATTTTTCTCTGGACAATAGATATTACACAATAGAGTATTTAAAACTAAGTATTTTGTGTATGCAGTATACTACATTCATGTCCATAAACTAATCATAATTTAGAATCACACAAAAATTGAACTCTAAAATAATAATTTCCCATGAAGAATTATCACACACATCTTGAAGAATAATATGCAAATTACGAGAAACCACCAGATGGTGCCGATAGTACGTCACAATGACGAGAGTGTAAGAGAAGGATATATAAGGAAAGGTTGTTAAAAAGTAAAATTGCTATCAAGCGTTTTAAAAGCCTTTCAGTGCGATAACTGCATATTTATGGTACAAAGGAAGCATTTTGGATGATGTTTTATGTGGTAGAATCATCGGCCGTTTGGAACGTGAACGTACCCAGCTGGAAGTATCCGAGGAACTTGGAATACCCCAGAGTGTCATCTCCAGGCCTTGGAAACGGTTCCAAGATGATGGTAATGTGAGTAGATGTTACAGCATAGGTCGCCCCCTCCCTCTTGAGTTACAACGCCGAATGAGGACCAGTATTTGGTAGTTACTGCCAAAAGAAGCAGACGGAGCACAGCATCAGACCTGTATCATCAGTTCTTTTCAGATACCGGTATGACAGTTTCAAGGCAGACAGGGCACATTTGCTTAACGCACATTGGTCTATATGCTCGTAGGCCCTCCAGATGTGTTCCACTTA